>WOXC01000189.1:225000-332500 GCA_011680675.1 Gymnobelideus leadbeateri | reverse complement strand
TCCTTAATATTTCCTCAGGAACCTAGGTTTTGAACATCATGGGAAATATCCCATTATCAAGATGTCTGAGCATGTAGGCATGCTAAATCCTTCCAAAGGAAAAGAAAGGTTTGCTTTGGGAATAGCCCAAAAAAGAATAACTGAAGGCATCATGTGATTTGGGAAGTCCAACCCAGTCCACCAATGATTTCAGCAGAAGGGTTAACCAGGTTGCCATTAACTTCTTACCAGGATAATGTATTCCTCCCAGGGACTTCTCTCATACTGCAAATCACAAATTCAAGTCAATTGAACAAGCATTTGCTCTGTGGTGCACACATTCATAGATCTAAAGATAGCCCACAATGCAGCACCCTCATTTACAAATGAGGACACCAAGGCTAAAAAATTGCCTAAAATTACAAAAGAATACAAAAACAATTCTTGCCCCCAGGGAGCTTAGGTTCTACCTGATCTTGCCTCTGGAACGGTGTGTCAACTTTCCCACTCTAAGACCCTGATTCTCTTTGAAATTTCCAATGGAAAACTTTGGTGTATTTCGGTTTGTATTTCTGAGTTTAAAAACAAAACAAAACAACTTGCCTCTGGGAGCAAGAATATGAAAAACCAAAATTTAAAACCACAGGTGACAAAGGAGAAATGTTTTCTCCACCTCAGGACTGAGGAATAGGGGAAACTTCTGGTAACCAGAGAAATGGTATCAGGGACCCACCTTCTGCTCTACTGAAGAGAATACAAAGAAATACAAGCAAAAGGCTGGAATGCCAGAACCAGTACAAGGCCCGCACCCCATTAAAGAGCAAAAGAGAGAAAAGAAGGAAAAGTCAGGAGACATAAAAACATGGCGGCCAAAACATCTCACTAAAAGTGTAGATGGATTGAAAAATGAGAAATGAACCCAAATCAAATCGGACACAAAAAATGAGTAATGACATCAGCTTAAGGGAGCACCTTTGACAGCATCACAACTTATCACACTAATGATCCCTTTCACAAGTTCTGAAGTTGGATTAGGATCACCAGGTAATAAATATGATGAATGCACATTTGGGGACCATCGACAAAGAAGGCAACACTGACCTCCATCACTCCCTTCAGGAGTATTATCTCCTGATCTTTAAATCATGGGCATGATGCAGGAGAAAATCAATGATAGAATAATAATAAAAACAGCATTTATGTGCTTTAGAGTTTGCGAACAACTTGACATATGACTGTCTTACTTGATCTCCATACCAACCAAAAACGACCTTCACAATGTCCTAGAAGAATTATGCTTTCTTAGTTCTATGAAATCAAGGTCCTAGGAAATTGTTTTCAGTGCATCCTGCTTTATCAAAAGGAGGTCATATGAGAGTAGAAAAGAAAGTCATAGAAAACAGTAAGACATAAAGTAAAGTAAGCAAAGCAAGGCAATTGGGGTTGTGATTTGCCCAAGATCACATAGCTAATAAGTGTGTCAGGCATCTGAAGCCGAATTTGAACTCAGGACCTCCTGACTCCAGGGCTGGTGCTCTATTCACTGTGTCACCTAGAGGTCCCACATAGATATTTTTAAGTAAAATATTCTGTCCACTAGTGCCTGAGCATTGCCCTCATTCCAATGGTATAAAGTTTTGGAACGGTCTATTAATGTAGAAAGGTAAGAATACCGGTACAGACAGGGATAGACTTTCAACTGAAGACCAGCCTAGGTTAATGAACTTCACCAGAATCATTTTCGCTACTTTTTCCCTTAAAAACTATGAGAAAGCAGGACATGATGGTGTATGCCTATTATCCCTGCTACTGGGGAGGTTGAAGCACGTGGATCAATGAACTTGTACAGCTCTGAGCTACAGTAGGGTTAGGTGTCATGGTGAATCCCCCATCTCCTGCACAGGAGGGCTAGGCTGGGATAAAGACAGAACACCAAGCTGCCCAAAGAGGTAAGAACCAATCCAGGTCAGAAAGGAAGGGCAACACTTCCATGTGATTCAGCACTGGGTTGCTGCCCACCTTCTAGCCTGGGTGAGGTAGGGAGATTCCATCTGTGAAACAAAACGAATTGAATGAAACTAAAAAGTATAAAACCAGGGAGAAAGAGGAGCGTGAGTGCCTAATCTTTTTGAACGGTGACCCTTCTTTGCACTAATTCTAAAGCTTAAATTCACTGCATGTAGAAATAATGACAATGAGGTCCCTGAGTAGGAATTGGGATATGAGAACATGGCAATGAATGATCAAAATGAATCTGGAAAGTGACCTTCTGTTTTTACTATAATTTCCATCTGATTTAGAAGTCAAGAAAGTCACAGGGAGGAAGGAATAGCAGAGAGGGAACCATAACCAGTAGAGGAATCTCCCAGGTAAAACCTTCAAGCTCTGAGACTGGGGAAAGTGGGCTAGGTCTGGGGTCACAGAAGCAGAATTCAAATTCTGGACACCTCCTGTCTACCATAATCACATAGCTAGAGTGCTTTACCTGGAACCAGGTAGATATGAGTTCAAATCCTACCTTGAACACTTACCAGCTGTGGGACTCTGGGCCAGAAAGTAATTTAATTTTTCTCTGCCTCAGTTTCTCCATGTTTAAAATGGAGAGAATCATCGCACCAGCCTGCTTGTGAGATCAAATAACATAACACCTATAAATTGTGTTATAAGCCTTCGAGGGACCTATGAATGCTGCCTGCTATTATACTGTCATAATATCACCATCAATCTTTGCTAGAAGGAATCATGAAACACCAGCTTGTCTAGTCCCCTGCCTTGAAGCAGAAAAGTGTTATCTCTGTGTGACAAGTTGAAGCAACTGAAGCCCAGACTGGTTAAATGAGGACAGAGGGAGCCATGGCAGAGAATGCTGGATGTGGGTCTGACTCTGGGCTCTGCTCCTTCCAGAATCTGTGCAATCTTGGACAGGTCAGTCAGCCATCATGGGCTTCAGTGTCCTGGACTCTAACATGAGGAGGCTGGACTGGATGGTGTCTCTGCTTCCTTGCTTCGGACAATCAGTGATCCCAGCAAACAAAGTGGCAGAATGCAACTGAGAGCCATGTTTCCCCTCCTTCCTAGATCTTTCCACTATAATGCGCCACCACCTCTGACATCCTAGATTCAGTTGCCTGAAGTGTATTTTCAATTTGCTACATTCCATGTGAAAAGGAGAAAATTGTGTTTTCTTTTGGTTTTCTTAAGGATGAATTATGAGTGATAAAAATAAGCAAGAAATGTGAAATATAACCTGAGATTTGAAGTATATATAATATCTCTGAGAGGCAGCATGGCATCATGGGTAGAGGTCTGGCCTTGAAGGCATGAGGACCCAGGTTCAAGACTCCTACCTAAAACTGATGGTTCTGTGCCCCTAGGCAAATCTCCCAGGCTCCTAGTGCCCCAGAGCACGCTTAAGACAAGAGACAGCAGAGAAGGGACCAAGCTACACTGCTCCAGGGAGATTTCTCCTCCAGGAGTTCCCTAGACTAGACCAGCTGGTGTTTCATGATTCCTTCTAGCAAAACAGAGCAAGCATATTGATCGATTGTCTGTCCTGGTGCATGTGTGCGCGTGTATATGCATGACTGTGTGTGTATGGGTGTGAGTGTGTATGCATGTGCATGTGCACATGTGTGCAGTGTGTGTGCCTGTGTGCGTGTATGCACATGTGTGTGCATATATGTGTGTGTGCCTTACTATGTGCACATGTGTGTGCATGTGTGTGAGTGTGAGTGCGTGTGTGTATACATGTGTGCACGTGTGGGAGAGTGTGTGCGTGTGAGTGTGTACCTGTGTGCATGTATGTGTGCACATATGTATATATGAGTTGTTTACCTGTGTGTGGGGGGGTGTATGCACATGTGTGTTGTGAGAGTGTGTGAGTGTGTGTGCCTGTGAGTGTGTGTCCATGTGTGCATATGTGTGTGAGTTGTGTACCTGTGCGTGTGTGTGAGTGTTCACAAAGGAGAATGGAAAAGAGGAAAAGGTGTGGGGGAGGGAGAAGAGGAGGGAAGAATGGAAGGAAGGGATGCCCTATTACCTCCCTGGGAGAGGGAGCTTCCGCGCCTCCATGTGGCAATGTTGATTGTGACAGACTCCCTCCTTTCTTACAATAGAGGAGATATCCCCAAAGCCATCACACAGTTGTTGTTGTTTAGTGGATTCAATCATGTCTGATTGTGATCCCTTTGGGGATTTTCTTGCCAAAGATATTGGAATGGTTTGCCATTTCCTTATTCAGATCTTACTTCAAATGAGGAAACTGAGGCAAACAGAGTTAAGTGGCTTGCAAAGGGTCACACATCTAATTAGTGAGGTCAGATTTGAACATGATATTTGATTCTCAGCCCAGCACTCTCTCCAATGTATCATAGAGCTGCCTAAAAGATTTTGTCACTGTTCAATCCTGTCCAACTCTTTATAGCACCATTTAGGGTTTTCTTGACAAAGATACTTGAGTGGTTTTCCATTTCCTTCTCCATCTCATTTTACAAATGAGGAAACTGAGGCAAACAGAGTTAAGTGACTTGCCCAGGGTCACACAGCTAGGAAGTGTCTGAGGCCAGATTAGAACTCAAGAAGATGAGTGTTCATGACTCCAAGCCGACTGCAATATCCACTGAGCCCCCTAGCTATACATAGAATGCATTTAGCAAATGTCTGTTGATTGATTGATTGAAAATTCCTTCCACCAATGGAAACCAGCAAGTCATCTGTAAATCTAATCTTAGAAAGGTGCCTACACAGCTAGATTGGGGAGACAAACACAAAGCTAACTGTGCCCGTGTTCACATATGTGTGTGCATGTGTAGACTGCTGGGAGGGGCAGGGGAGACACCAGCCACCAGAGGGAGAGGATACCAGGGAAGATGTCCTGGAGGTTACTCTTGAGCTGAGTCCTGAAGGAAATCAGAGTTTGTAAGAGTCAAAGGCAAGGAAGAAGAAGGGCATTTCACTGAGACCTACTGAGGCCACGGGATTTGTCCAGAGTCACACAGGTGGTAGATGTCAGAGAGCATATACCCCATCCATGATATACATGCACATGTTGTAAATGCACACAGATAGGCATGCATCTGGTCAAGGCACCCCTGGGGCATCCCACCCAACAACCACTCTCAAGTGGTCATTACTAGCCGGAGTTCCCAATCCACCCAGGGTGCACACTTCAGTTCTTACTCACCTCCACTAATAGGCTTAGGTTGGGAAGAGCTGGACCTGGGCCCTAGAGCTAAGCTTTCTCCCCTCACCCACCCACACTGCTCAATCATCTCGGCTCCTTAATTCAGTTATATTGAAGGTTCTGCTCCAAGCTTTTTGGCCCTCCTGTTGGCTCCCACCAACAGCAAACTGGTTGAGAAAAGCACCACTGGACCAGCCCGTTGTCTTTTCCAGGTTCCTAACGCTTTCACATGCAAATAAATTCCATAAAAGTCTTAAAAATATGAAGTATCTTTAAATAAAATATCTTAAAGATATGAAGATACAAAATCTGAAGGGGACTTTCTCTCCTCTGTGTGTATGTATGTGTGTATATACATATGTCTACCTATCTTTGTGTGTGTTTATAAACACACATACACACAAACACACACACACACACACACACACAGGGAAACGAAAAGTGCTCAACCTTTCTCAGGATGATATAGCTGGTGTGCATCAGAGGAGGATTTAACCGAGGTCTTCCTGACATTGGGCTGGCTCTCTCTCCACCATGCCAAGCTGCTTATCTATGCACAAAAAACACACTTATCGATTTGTATAGTTAATCAGTCAGTAACCATTTATCATGTGCCAGGCACTGTGCTCAATTTTGGGGTACAAATACAAAAAAGAAAGATGGCCTCTGTCCATGAGGAGTGAAAAGGGGTAGGGTGGGAAGAACCTGGTGAAGGACAAGAGGAAAATGTCCACTGTGGTGAGAAATGAAGAGCTGATTGGCCCAGGGCCTTCCTTAAATGAAGGTTTAACTTTAGGGGAGGAGTTCTTTGCTTGACTCTCCATTCAGAGAGATCCCAGGGGTAGAGGGTACTGATTAGAGTTGAGGGTAGGGAACCTGCAGCCTTGAGGCCACATGTGGCCCTCTAGGTCCTCAGGTGCAGCCATTTGACTGAATCCAGTCTTCACAGAACAAATCCCTTTCATAAAAGGATTTGTTCTGTAAAACTTGGACTCTACAGGCTTAACACAGTTCCTGGCACATAGTAGGTGCTTAATAAAAGTTTATTGAATGAATGAATGAAGACATGAGTACAAGGTTAATGTGATCTTGTAAGATGATGAAGAGCCTGTGAGTCCAAAGCAGTCTATCCAGGTAGGAAATAGAATAGCTATAGCTACACAGACATATGTATCCACACCAGGAATTCGGGCCCAGACTTTGCTGTTATCAAGGAATTCCTTGTTGTGGTCCGCTCACAGTCACTTTGGACCTTATCTAACATCTCTCCTGTGGACCACCCAGCTCCAATGTCACTAGGCAAACTGGTGAAGTTTGATGAGCTAAAAATATCAATGCAAGCTGTATTCTAGGAATGGACTGAATTTCTAAGAAAAGCATGCTGGAAGGGTATCTCATACCTAACTGCAAAACACTCAAACCACTGCAACACACGTTTTCTACTTTCTGATGTTTGGGGGTGGGGTAAGATGGCACTTATTATATAAGATTTTTAAAATGTGGTGTAAAGCAGCATTTTCCACTGAAGGCTCAAATACATATATGTATGTATATGTATATGTGCATATAGAGATATATATATACACATATACATACATATATGCATGCACACATATATGTATATACATATGCATATGTATACATATATATTTCCTACTGATGTGGTAAAGTTAGACGATGCTACTGAAACAGCTGTCTATTCTTCTAATACCTGGGAAATAAAGTTAATGTTTGTAAGTAGCTGACTTCATCTTCATCTGGAGAATTTTCTGGGCATTTCCTATGAAAGTGTATCCCAAGAACATGCATTAGCCACCTAATCTCCCACAGAAGATACATCCATTCTCCAGAAATCAACTATTCTAGAAAACATTATGAAATAACTCCTGGGTCCTTATTTCACATGATAGTTGGAGAATCATCTGCACCTTTCATAGGACTTGATTTACCTGGTTATAGTATGGGAATTTTCCCTTTTCAACAAATATAAAAAAAAAAAAGAAAGAAAGAAAGAAAGAAAGAAAGAGAGGGGGAGGGAGTGAGGGAAGGAAGGAAGGAAGGAAGGTAGGAAAGAGGGAAGGAAGGAGGGAGGGAGGGAGGGAGGGAGGAAGGAGGGAAGGATCCTGATGGCCTCCTGACCCCTTCCCAGGCATTCCTTCTCAGCCTTGCTGGAACCTTGGGCCTTATTCCACACTTCCTTCTCCTTGAGAAGTTCAGTGTCCTTGGTGTCACTCCTCTTCTCCAGCTCTCTCCTATAATTCTAGTCACCCTTTTTATGCTCAAATCAGACCTCCTTTGGAGCAGCACATTCAGCTCTGAAGGCTACATTTAAGAATGTCACTAAGTAGAGAGTGGCTCAAAGACAACCACGCTAGTGAATTCATGGTTTACAGAGGACATGAAGAAGAAACTAGAGATCCTCAGCCTTCTGTGGTCTGGCCTCAGAAGGACAATCGAGTTTCTATGGGAAATTGTGTCTTTAGTCACATGACCTATGTGGGGACAGAGCCCTTTAGTTAATTATATATTATATGAAGACAGAATCAAAACATGTATTCGCTTCCCTTCCTTTGCCTTTTCCAGAGGAATTCACCAGGCTCAGCATAAAGAGTGACCAGAAGAAAGTCCCAATGACCCATGAGGAGGCCTTCCCTAAGGGTAATCAGGCTGCTGGAGGGAAAGAAAAGCTATTGAACCATAGTGCTCTTGCTTCCTGGGCACCTGAAGCCTGTTCTCTTGTGCTCATCAGACAGAAAGCTTAGCATTGAGGGGAGAGGACGAAGTCATGGAGATCTAGGCTGAAGTTCTCCTACTGATAAGTATAACCCATATGACTATGGGTTAGTCAATTAAAATTCCTGAGCCTCAGTTTATCTCTAAAAATGGGACAATAATACCAAGAACCAGCCTCACAGATGATTGTGAGGTTCACATGAGCTTATGTTCCTCAAATGCTTTGCAGATGTTTCTGCAGGGTTTCACCTTATGATATAACCCCATTCACTATGGCCAACAGCTAAAATGTTCACTATTTCAAACTGTGCTTCTTTGATCACCTGCTATGTTGGAGCCTCCTTGGACTCATGCTCACTTACTATTCTCCTCTACAAATGTAACTGTTTCTTGGTCACTGAACATCTTCTGTGTATAGGTTCACAGAAAGACTGACCGAGTAGGTGCTGATGGGAGAAGGTCAATACCTTTATTGTCTCCTAAATTATGAATGATGCTCAGATTTCAAGAACCAGGGTCATGACAATATCAACAGTGAATTTATCACCGAATTTTTACTTTATTAGAATCCTGCAATGTTCTTTAGCACAGCATTCGCACCCTTCATGGTCCATGAAGTATTTCTTTTATTTCTGGAGGGTGGAAGGACTTTAATCAAAAAGTTCCTGTAGGTAGAGTCAAAAGAAGCACCTGATTGATTATCTTACTAAGGCCTCAGTTTATACTTTTCATTTATTCCCCAGGTTTAATCAAAACTCCTGCTTCCACGCTTTGGATTAATATTAGAAGACGAAAGTCAGAAGTCCATCACAATGACAGAAAAGGAAAATGACAAATATTGGAGGGGTTGTAGGAAAATTGGGACATTAATGAACTATTGGTGGAGTTGTGAGCTGATCCCACCCTTCTAGAGGACACCTTGGAACTATGCCCAAAGGGCTATTAAGCCCTGCGCACCCTTTGATCCAGCAATACCACTACAAGGTCTGCATCCCAAAGAGATCATAAAAAATGGAAAAGGACCTACATGTACAGAAATATAGCAGCTCTTTTGTGGTGGCAAAGAAATGGAAATTGAAGGGATGCCCATTAATGAGGGAATGACTGAACAAGTTGGGGTATACGACTGATGAAATGCTACTGTGCTATGAATATGCTGAATAGGATGCTTTCAGAAAAGATTGAGAAGATATATATAAACCAATGCAAAGTGAAGGGAGCAGAACCAGGAGAACATCGTACACAATAAAAGCAGTTGATCGTTGATCATTGAACAATACGATGATCCAAGATAATTCCAAAGGACTCATGATGAGAAATGCTATCTATCTCCAGAGAAAGGACTGGTGGAGTCTGAATGTAGATCAAAGTATTTATTTTATTTTTTTATTTTTCTTCTTTTTTTGTTATGGGTTTTCTTTTGCAACATAGCTATTATGGAAATATGCTTTGCATGACTTCACATGACTAATCTATGTCAAATTTCTTGCCTTCTCAAGGGGAGGGAGGAGAGGAAGAAAGAGAATTTGGAACTCAAAATATTTTTCAAAAACCTAAATGTTACAAAAATGTTACATATAATTGATAAAAAGAAAAAACTGAAAAAATAGCACCATCTTATTTTTCTAATATGTCCATGTTGACATTATGGTAATAGTGAGGCAGCAAGAGTCAATGAAATGAGTGCGGGATGTTTCTTTCTTGTCTTGTCTTTTTTTTTCCTTTTCCCTTCCCTTCCCCTTCCCCTTCCCCTCCCCCTCCCCTTCCCCTCCCCCTCCCCTCCCCCTCCATTCCCTTCCCTTTCCCTTCCCCTTCCCCTTCCCCTCCCCCTCCCTTCCTCCCCCTCCCCTTCCCTTCCCCTTCCCTTCCCCTTCCCTTCCCTTTCCTTTTCCCTTTCCTTCCCCTTTCCCTCCCCTTCCCCCTTCCCTTCCCCTTCCCTTCCCCTTCCCTTCCCTTCCCCTTCCCTTTCCCTTCCCTTCCCCTTCCTTTCCCTTCCTTCCCCTTCCCTTCCCCCTTCCCTTCCCTTTCCCTTTCCCTTCCCTTCCCTTCCCTTCCCTTCCCTTCCCTTCCCTTCCCTTCCCTTCCCTTCCCTTCCCTTCCCTTCCCTTCCCTTCCCTTCCCTTCCTTCCCTTCCTTCCCTTCCCCCCCTTCCCCTCCCTTCCCTTCCCTTCCTTCCCTTCCCTTCCTTCCCTTCCCCCCCTTCCCCTCCCTTCCCTTCCCTTCCCTTCCCTTCCCTTCCCTTCCCTTCCCTTCCCTTCCCTTCCCTTCCCTTCCCTTCCCTTCCCTTCCTTTCCCTTCCTTTCCTTTCCTTTCCCTTCCCTTCCTTTCCTTTCCTTTCCTTTCCCTTCCTTTCCTTTCCTTTCCTTTCCTTTCCTTTCCTTTCCTTTCCTTTCCTTTCCTTTCCTTTCCTTTCCTTTCCTTCCCTTTCCTTCCCTTCCCTTCCCTTCCCTTCCCTTCCCTTCCCTTCCCTTCCCTTCCCTTCCCTTCCCTTCCCTTCCCTTCCCTTCCCTTCCCTTCCTTCCCTTCCTTCCCTTCCCCCCCTTCCCCTCCCTTCCCTTCCCTTCCTTCCCTTCCCTTCCTTCCCTTCCCCCCCTTCCCCTCCCTTCCCTTCCCTTCCCTTCCCTTCCCTTCCCTTCCCTTCCCTTCCCTTCCCTTCCCTTCCCTTCCCTTCCCTTCCCCTTTCCTTTCCTTTCCTTTCCTTTCCCTTCCTTTTCTCCTTCCCTTTCCCTTCCCTTTCCCTTCCCCCTTCCCTTTCCCTTCCCTTTCCCTTCCCTTCCCTTTCCCTTTCCATTTCCCTTTCCCCCTCCCTCCCCTCCCCTCTCCTCTCCCCTCCTTTCCAGCATAGTGCCTTTGTAATCGATAAAGCTACAAGCATTCCTTAATTGCCTATTATGGACCATGAAGCTAACTTTCTATTGGTGAGTCTGGCTTAACCCATCAGGGGACTCCTGGTACTGGAGACCTATTGTACTCTTTCCATCTTTCTATATGTCCCAATGGAGAATGGGGTGAAGAGGACAAAACCTGGGATTTCTGCATCCTCCAGCTGACTCCTGGGCAAACTGGCTTTGAGAACTGTTGTCTCTTTAGCCTCATATTTTTGGTTTCTTTTAAAGTATTCGAAACTGTCCAAATCACTAATAACTAAGAGGTATACAAAACAAAATAACCCTTATTCCCAGAAAATTATTAAAAGTGGTTTTTAAAAACCAGAATAGTTAATATTCTAGAGGTTTTAGAAAACAAACACCATTACTGATGGAGCTATAAAGTGGTACAACAATTCTGGGGGTGGCTAGGTGGTGCTGTGAATAGAGCCCCGGCCCTGGAGTCAGGAGGACCTGAGTTCAAATCCAACCTCAGACATTTAACACTTCCTAGCCGTGTGACCTTGGGCAAGTCACTTAATCCCAACTGCCCTGCCTCCCCCCTCCAAAAAGCAAAAAACAAAATAATTCTGGGAGGCAATTTGTCACTATGCAGATAAAGTGATGAAAATGGTCATACCCTCTGAACCAAAGGAAGACAATGTCAGAACTTTTCATGGCATCAAAGAAGTGGAAACACGTTAATGAAGGAATGGTTAAACAAAGTGTAGAACATGAGTATGAAGGACTATTGCAGAATTATAAGAAACAATGAACATTATGAATATAGAGAAGCCTAAAAGGACTTAGGTGAACTGATGCAGAGTGAAGTGAATAGAAACAGGAAAACAACATGCACAATGAATATTATATTGTACGTTAAGGGATGCAAAGCACTTTACAAAGCACTTTACTTCAGTTTATCCTCACGACAACTTTGTGGGAAGGTGCAATAATCCCCATTTTACAAACAGACAAAACTATAATTAGAAACAAAAACAATCATAGAACAACTGAATAGTGTGAAATCATAGAGCAAAGCTTGGCCTCGGTGTTGGGAGGGACATAGCCCTTCCCTCCATTCCTTTGCAAAGCTCAGGAACTCTCACTAGAGAACATGGCATGTTATGTCAGCAGCTTTTTTATGTGTTGAATGGTTAGTTGAATTTTTTTCTATTTCCTCTTTTAAAAAAATCCTTTCTTTTCAGGGCAGCTCTCTGGAAGGGGGTAATAGGTGTACAGGCAGAAATCTGGGTAATGGAAAAATTGAGTATTTTTCAATAAAAAATTATTTTTAAAAGGCACATAGTTTTTTTTTTTATCTCTTTGTTTCAAACCTACAAAAAGTATTTGGGGATATTGGGAAAAAAGACAGAACAACTTAAAATGAAGGCGTTATAAATTATTGAGGGTTCACAAACCATTTTGCCTATACAAACTGACTGAGGATTAGGAGTCACACATTAACTAAAAATGAGGGTGTATTAATTTTAATTGCTTAGAGGGATAGAGAAAAACAGACAGAAACACGGGGAAAGACAAAAAAACAAACCCTAAGAACATACATATAGTAAATTCAAATTAATCAGAAGTAGGAATACAATGAAATTTTAGGTTATAATATTCTCAAATTACAACAGTCTTCATTTGTGCTCATCCTATGTATTTAATTACTATGGATAATGTCTGTTCTTTATCATTCTAATTGCCCTCCTATTCCCTGAGTGTGGACTTTTTCTCCTTTACTTTTTATTAAGAACTATAAAAATTTTTAAAGCTAAAAGCATAAAGGACACATCTCCATTAGGGCCTCTCTCCAGGATGTTCTGACTTTCTAAAGAAAGCCAAATTTAAAGACTGAACCAGGACAGATTAAGTTTTCATAGTTGTTATTTACCCAAAAATATATTTATTCTTACAAAATGCTGTTAAGTTTGAGTGAGGGATTCCTTAAATAGGTTGTTTCCTTCATTTAGCATTTTCAGTGATGCCTGGGAGATGCTAGAATGTGTTTGACACCAGAGTCTAGTTCATATCATAGAGACAAAATGGATCGTTAGGGATCAGGAAGGCATGGGAATTGCATAATATCATTACTGGTTAACTTTCCCTCCCCTCACTCCCAATAGAGACAAAGTGTTTGTTCTTTATTTTGTATTTCATGTGATTAGAAAAAAAAAAAAACATGGCGAAGTTCTGTCTCCTTTGGCCATTGGCCACTTTAGACATCCAGGCCAATTGACATGTAGAGCAGCTGATGCCACCATGCTGCCTTTCCCACTATCCTGCTTCCTTTTCCCTACTTATCTTGGCACTTGGCCCAATCTCAGTTATTCACCCCTATTCAAAGGAGTTCACTCAGAAGGAAAGGAGTTGAAACGTTGGCATCCTATCTATCAGGAGGTTGCCAACCCCTGGCCCATTTCCATAGGCATGTCTAGGGCAAGAGCTGGGCTTGTCCAGATGAACCAGCAACTCAGCTTACCTCTGGACACATCAAAGTCTACTTCCAGAACTACTGTCAGTGTGCCTACTTACAATGGTGGATTAAATGCCTATAAGGCTAGTGATGTCCATTCAGCCTAAGACCTTTAATGCCCTTAGTAAATGCTAGGGAAAATAAGTCAAAGCATAGCAAATACAAAAGGGGGAAGTAACTAGTAGTGAACTTGTTAAGCATTTATTGGGCATCTGCTACTCGAATGTTGTGGATATAAAAAGAAAAAGGACAAATAGTCCCTACCGTCTAGACCCTGATGGACAGGGAAGGTGAGGGGAAAGAATTGCAGCATTTACAAAGATCAGTAGGTACAAGATGATTTCAGGAGGGAGGGGACCTTAACACCTAGGAGAGGGGAGAAAGGTTGGTATATGAAGCATGGAAATCTAATGGAAGAGAAAGATTGTAAGGATGGAGAGAGAGCACGCTAGGTCTATGGGAAGAGCTGATACAAAGAGCAAGAGTGGGAGATGGATATGGAGATCATACACAAGTGAGCTACATACGGCAAGTTACAGTCAGCCTTGATAACTTTCACTTTGCTCCATGGTGCAGTGATACTCCATGGTTCCATGGATTCTGGGGGTCAGAGGACCCGAATTCAGACTCTTCTTCCTTACTAGCTACACGACCTGGATCAAGCCACCTTATGATCTTCTTGGTGTTGGTTTTTCATCTATAAAAATGAAGGTGGTCACACTGGATGAACTCTAGGTCTCTTTTAGGTCAAAATCTGAGATCCAATGATCTTACTTGTCTGGAAGCCACAATACAACTGTGGAAAAATCCACTATGACATTTTTTTGAGTCTGCAATCAAGACATAAAGACAGAGCCCAAGGAATGTCATAAATTGATCTGGTGTCAAACTGCCTGTGCTTATTTTCAAGTGCCACTGTGGTCGTTTATGTCAAGGGAAGACTCAGTAAATAGTAAATAGAACCTTTAAAAACTACATGCACACACACACACATACACACTCACACACACACACATACACACACACACACGTGCACATGTGACTAAGGCACAAATCTTTTTTGGCCATCCATCCCCAAATGCTTTACTCGAGGGAGAAAAAGCATAGAACATAAGAGGGGCATAAATGCAAGAAAAAAAATCCCAGTGTCGACCATTTTAAAACATCAGTAGGAGATGTCAATTTCCCCATTGGAGTTAAAGCTAAAATTCCTTTCAAATCCAGTGGGATGCATTATAGTTAAGAATGGAAATGTGGCCAGAATGAGATCTAGAATCTCTCAGTTACGAGCCATGCATGCCAAAAGATCCCTCGCAGATGTAGTTTCGCTAGCTTTTTCTTATTTCTCTGATTCTCACAAAATAAGAGCACTTCCCAGACATTAAATGAGAGTAGACAATAATGATTTCATATTCCCAAGAGTTGTTTAGTCAGTAACAAATGCTTGGGCACCAGTAAAGGTGGCATCATCCTTAGAAAGGGGCACTTAGGCCCTTGGGAAAGAGACTCGTTTCAAACACAACATTAACCCACAAGAGGCAGAAAAGACAAATAGGGTAGGAGAGGCCCCTAGGCTCCCAAAAAGGCATTCTCTCTTCCTTTGCTCAAGTCTTAGAGATGAAAAAATAGGTGGCCCTTCCTCTCACAGAAGTCCTTCAGTTTCTGCCCTTTGACTCCATCCCTTCTTCTCTGGGAGCGACTCCCATTGATCATCCACTCTCTCTCATTAATTTGCAATACTCTTTATCCACTGGCTCTTCCAATGGAGCTTATAAACCCATCAATAATTTCCTTTTAGACCAGAGTTGTCCAACATGCACCAGCCCACAATACTGGAATGAAACCCAAACCAGATTAAAATGTGACCGGAAAATACTTAACAAAATGAAAAAAATACAATATAACACAGGTAATGTTAATATGTGGTTTTCTAAGTCATTTGGGCCCACAGGGATCCGTAAGTATGGTTTAGAGGTCTCCTTTCTATTTAAGTCTGCTCCTATTGCTTTAGACCATGTGATATTTCAACAATTTAATATTTAGACCATAGACTGGACTTGAATTCAGGCATTTTTAACTCAAAGACCAGCACTCTATCCATTGTATGATCTGGTTACCAACAAAGGAAAGGAGGAAAAAAGAAAACTCCTTAGTCTCAAGGAACAAGCATTCTAATAGAGGTTTCTAACCTCTCTGCACTTCATCAATCCTTCAAACAGCTGCCAAACTCACTTTTGCAAAGTTCAGGAATGACCATATCACTTCCCTCTCCATAAATTTCAGGGATTCCCTCCTATCTCTTCTTTCTTTCTTTTTCCTTTTTGGAGGTGGGGAAGGCAGGGCAATTGGGGTTAAGTGACTTGCCCAATATCACACAGCAAGTAAGTGTGAAGCATTTGAGGCTGGATTTGAACTCGGGTCCTCCTGAGCCCAGGGCCAGCGCTCTATTCACTGTGCCACCTCGCTGCACCACTCCCTCCTATCTCTAGCATAAAAGATAACTTGCTTTAACTTGAGAAATATGATATTTCTCTTTCTATTTTGCATGTATGTTTGTTTGTCTGTTGCCTCCCCCCACCCTTAGAATGTAAGCTCCCTGAGAGCAAGGACTACTGGTCTTAGTATATTCAGCACCTAACCCAGCACCTGCCTGACATGAGATGTTTCATAAAGCCATGTTGAGGTGCATTAGCTAATATACATCTGCACACATACATTTATGAATGTCTCCATAACTTTGTAGGAGACAGGTTTCCCTTGGATCTAGACTTGAATTCTTAACATTAACTTAACACCAACAAATTCTCTGTGCCTCAGTTCCTAATATGTAACAAGAAGGAAAAACAACCTTCTCTACAGAATTGTTTCCATAGTGAGGGGAAGAGAATCAGCATTTACAGCCCCTTACTGTTAATTTTTCCTGCACCGTACAATATTTACAGTGCTTGACCATTCTTATGTTCATTTTAGAGTTGAAGGAACTGTGGCAAACAGAAGTTAAGTGACTTGCCCAGGGTCATATAGCTAATAAATATCTGAGGCCAAATTTGGATTCAAGTCATCTTGACTCCAAGCCCAACTCTCTATCCAATGGACCACCTAGTTGCCTTGGGTTGTTATATTAAGGAAATTTATGTGTTATTATTTTATGCCTCCATATAGACATACAGTAACATATACAGAAAGATCCCATCATAAATAAGTTATTTGTTACTGTTTTTATTGTGTGTGTGTGTGTTTCCAAATAGACACACACTTGTACAGAAAGACCATATCATAAGTTGTGCCGTATTCCTATGGATATGTTAATATGTTCAGTCAAACTCTGTTCCCATTCACAGGTTGGAGTTTACAGAGTATTTTACAATAACATTTTCTTTAGGCATCCGGGCTGAGCCCCTTACAGAATCCGACTGGTATTAATAGGCTCACCCCACCTTTGATACTACTTGGATACCTTCACTAGCAAGGGAATCTTGGGTGGATTCTCAGCCTGGCAAAGCAGGACACAAGTGGACTTCTTGCTGTGAAATGGCAGCATTACAGTGGAAATGGGTGATCGTGCCCTCCAAGAACCACCCCCCACCCATGTCCAACACCCTCTTTTTTCCTGAAAGATAAAGTCCCACCGGAAGTAGCAAGCCAAGGTACTCTAACTTCCATTATTTATCTACTATATCATTCCTTTTCTATTTTCTATGCCTATATTTTGCACAAAAGGGCCTCCAAAAAATAGAAAATCTCATATCGTAGAAAATCATGGCAGATAGTCTAATTTCTGAAACAAAATGTAATCATTTCAGGGCATTTGGATTTCTAAAGAGAAGGAAGTCACGGATATTGTATATTTACAATTAATTTTTTGGGAAGCCCCTAAATCAAAATAAAGTTACAGGCAGTGGTGACACTTTAAATACCAGCACCAAGGATGAGGCAGGAGAGGCTCAGAAACACAAGTAAAGTGGATTGGATGGAATCAGCAACAGTTGGTTTCAGTTTCTTCTCTAGTCAGAAACCCAAGAGGGAAAAGCCAGCATTTCCTGGGATCAGCAGCCATGTGTCCTCAGGCTTTTTTTCTGTTTCTTATTAGTAAAACTAGGTAGCACAGTTCTTCCATCAATTCAAACCAAACCGAATTCAAGTGCCTACTCTGGGCCAGGCAGTGGGCAAGTCTGGGAATGCCTCATGCAAAGACAAGAAAGGAACACTCACTGCACACCAGGAATATATGATCTACTGTGGGGAAAGAGCGTGTGCACAAATTACCATCAAATACAAGATATATACAAAAGAAACTGAAATATAATAGATTGAGAGTAGGAATGGACCTTCCAGGTCAACTTGTCCAACTCCCTCATAGATGAGGGAATTGAGGTCTAGAGAGGTTAATTAAATACAGAATCAAGGCAATAAACATTTATTAAGAGCTTACTGTGGGTCTGTCATGGTGCTCAGTGCTGGGGTTCCAAATACATGTAAAAAAGGCAGTTTTTACCCTCAAAGAGCTTATATTCTAGTGAAAGAAGGTAATCCATAAAATAAAAGGTACCTTTTACCTTTGTAAGAGGTAGAGGTGGGGAGGGAAGCGCGGCTGGTATGGGTCTTTCCTCAAAGTGAAGGTTCTGAAACGAACTTGCCAGTAGGAATAAAGGGCCCCAAAAAAAGGGAGAAGGCAGATGAAGCAAGGTAGTGAAGTTAAGAGGAACTCAGAGGCTACCCAGTCCAGCACTATGCTTTTTACAAATGAGGAAACTAAGGACCAGGAAGAATAACTGAATTTCCCTAGGTCACACATATTCCTACTCCATGTGTGAGATCTGAACCTCTATTCTCAGGTTCCAGAGCCGATGCCTTTCCCCTGAAGTGATAATAGCTTCCCACCTTCTCTTTTTCTTGGATACACAGAAATAGAGGATGTCAAAGAAGCATTTCCCATCATGTCAGTCTAAGTCCCAGCATTACAGAGAATACTGTTCACTGTGGTTGGATCTGGACCTGAGATTTGGTGAAGGATCCCCAGGTGAGCAAACTCTTTCTGCCGAAGCAAGTCAGGGCCCGCTCTACAACTAAATGTCAGGGAGAGTTCCCTGCGGCCCTGAGAGAGTCTGTGACTTTCCCAGGATCTCACAGGTCAGGTTGAACCGCAGATTTTTCTGACTTCCAGGTCAGTGTTCTATCCACTATAGCTTGCAGGCCGTGATGTTTTATGTTGAGCCTTAAAAAAAAAAAAAAAAGGAACCTAAAAATACATTTGCACGCTATGGCTGATATCTCCAGCAATCTCACGGCATGTGTGCAACTAACTTCCTGCGTCTTGTGAAACAAAAGGGCTTCCTGGTGGTGTCTTAAGTGCAGGCCATCAGTCACACACACTGAGTGCAGGCTTTTAGTGTCTTGGGGTAAAGTGAAAATAGAAACTCTGGGCAAGAGTTAAAATCCCAACCTTGAATGGCCCTTTCACACAGGGAATCCTACAAACTGAGCACATGGAACACTTAAATCAGAAGACTGGAAGTGGGGGAAGGGCGGGCGTGGCGCCGTCACTGCACAAGCTTAGACTAAAGCAAACACTGTTCAGGCCGCTTTCCAGCCCCTTCATCTGTCTTCTCCCTGGTGAGTTTCTGAGTACAGGGAGCTGCACCTCTGGATCATAGCATGGGTGTAGGCCCCAGCCCATGGTATAGGCTTAATGAAGGCCACTTGACTGATGATTGATAATTCAAGGCCCAGCTCAAATACCAACTTCAATCAATTACTCAATATATACTTATCAAATGCCTACGAGGTGCCAGAAATCCTGTTAAGCCCTGAAGATAGAAGCACACAAGTGAAATAGCCTTCAGTTAGGTGGCACAGTGGGCATGCAGGTGATGGAGTGTATAGAGCACCAGACCTGGAATCAGGAAGGCCTGAGTTCAAATCCAGCCTCAGACACTTACTGGTGACCCTGGGCAAGTCACTAAAGCCTGTTTGCCTCAGGCCCCGCATCTATAAAAGGGGCTGGAGACACACATGGCCAAGCACTCTTTACCAAGAAAACCCCAAGCGGGACTGTGAAGAATCGGACATCACTGAGATGATTGAAGACTAACAAATTCACCTTGCTCACTTTTCAACGACTTTTGATGTATTGTCTGTCCCCAAGTGGAATATAAACTACATTTCAGAGAGGGAGAAATTCTCCCTTTGACAGTCAAGAAATATTCCTTAAGCATCTATTATGGAACAGGATAAAAACAACCTGTGCCGGCAAGGAGGGCACATTCTATTGGGGGAGAAAACACGCAAACTATGTACAAATGGGCTATCAACAGGATGAATTGGGGTGGGGGGCAGTTAAGGGCTGTGATTGTGCTGGTGGTGGTTGTCCTTTGTGCTCAAACAGGACCAAAAAGACATCCCTCTGTCAGAGCCAAGGTACAGTGTGTCCTGCTATGGCTGATCAGACCAGAAGGAGCACAGAAGTGTAACAGTTTGGGCACAAATCACCCATTTTAGGAGGGAAAGCTCCAGCATTAAGAGCGTTTGGAAAATGCCACAAGGTGGGATTTTAGCTGGGAATTGATGGAAGCCGGATAAGGCAGTGGGCAGAGAGGAGTAGGGGAAGAATCCCAGGCATTGAAATCCATACAAACATTGAATGTTGTTGAGGATTTCCTGCAGCTACAATTTGGGCTAATTGGAATCTGAGCAGCTCCCTTCCAGTCTGAACATCCTGTGATTCAGGGTCTCATATACCTTGATGCTCCCCTACCTTTGCCCCAAGTTTGAATCATCACCAAGGAAACACATAGTACACACTTTATAAATATTTGCTGAATGAATAATCCTAGGCCAGAGAAATCTGTACTTAAGCATAAATGAGCTGTTTTGAGAAAGATGTACAAATGAGTCAGCTCCACACATCCCTTTATTTTCAATCAAGTTGTACAGGAAGAGGAGTGAGGGAGAGAAACATATCTACACCACCTGAAGTAGTTAGAAAAAAAAATTACAAAGTGACAGGTAGAGGATGAGTAGAAGAAGACACAGAATTAACAATATTCACTAAGGGTTAAAGACAGAATAAAAGTGAAAAAAGCGGCTGTTGACTCAGTGGATACGGAGCATGCTGGCCCTAGAATCGGGAAGAGCTGAGCTCAAATTTGACTTCAGATACATGCCAACTGTGTGACCATGGGCAAGTCACTTAACCTCCATCTGCCTAAGTTTTTTTTATCTGCCAGATGAGGATATAACAGAGCATATTTTATATGGTTGTTGTGAGAATTAAATATTTTGAAAAGCACTTTGCAAACCTTAGAATTCTATGTCAACATTAATTATTAGGGTTTAATTAATTATTATTAATTTACATAATTAATTAATAGGATATAATTATTTATTTATTTATTAGTTGAATTAATTAATTATTAGAGTTAATTAAGGAAGGCTCCTTGGAGATGGTAAAGTTTAAACCCTCTTTTGAAGACAATCACCACTAAGGGTTGGCAGAGACTATTTGGGAAAGGTATTAAAGCTGGTTCAAGAGGCAGTGTAGGAGAGTGAATGGGGCAATGGATGTGGAGGCAAGATCTGGTTTCAGGTTCTGCCTCTGACATTTACTAGCTGTGTGAACCTGGATGAGTCATTTGGCACGGAATTGGTAGAAGTGTTCGTGATGGGGACTTTTCTGGCACTTGAAGATCAGGGATACATTTTTAATTAAGTGTGACTTAAGCAGAGAGAACTTGTGCCTTGGTCCTTCTCAAACTTGCTCACTCCAGATCACTCAGAATGAAACTTACGTGCGAAAAAATAACTGCTGGCTTGCCCAGCTCAAAAAGACAGAACGCTAATAAAAGTCTTAGGATTTCATTTATTTTACAGACCCAGGACAACTTGATGACTTCTGCTTTTTCCAGAAAGAAATGAACATTTTTTCTAAGTTTAGAAGGATTTTGGCAAGGTGAGAGGTCTCACCTGCACAGCCAAAGTTACAAAGCAAAGGAGTTAAATGAAATTTCTATACGTAAGAGACAATCTAGTAAGTATGGGAGAGGAGGGATAATTCTAGCTGGGACCAGGGAGGGTCTAGGTTCATATCCTGATTCTTGAACTATCCCACTTTGAATCAGTCACTATCTCTGGGCCTTATCTGAAAATGGAGGCTTGGACTCAATGATCTCTACAGCTCCTTGCATCTCTCAGTACGATGAGGATATGAAGAAATTTAGGAAGTTTCTTGGTGAATTTTTGAAATTTAAATATAGAAATTGATTTTTTCCCTTCTTCATTTTTCTTTCTTTTTCCCCTCATTATCTCCACTTAGTATCTGGGCCTGTTCAGATGAGTTTGAATGTGTTTCCCCATACTCTGGCTCACCTTCCCAACTGCATTTCATCACATTAGCCAAACCTCCCCTATTTGCATTCATCCCAAATTTGGATAAAATGCAGATCAGACAAGACAGGGTCTAGGGTTAATCCTAGAGATTTTACACTTCCTTAATATGCCACCAAAAATGACAGCCCCTTCTCAATTGCTAGCTGCAGGTTGAAGCCCAGACAGTTCCACCTTATGCAGAAAGCCCTGCCTGGGCCCTGTTGATTCAAATGCATTTCTTCTGTTGATTCTGTCCAGTTTATCATGGAGTCCGTGGGTAATCAGCTGCTTCCATATTGTTTCCACCATTAGATTGGAAACTCTTTGGGAGCAGACCCATTTTGTGCAAACTCTTTCTCTCCCAGTTTGCACAATGCAAGGGACACAGCAGATGATTCATGGATGCTTATTGACTGACTGACTAAGGGACTGTGTTTACTTTACAGTTCTGACTCAAATACCTTCTTTTGTGTCAGGTTAAAATTGCCCAGTTGGCATGTGAAACATCTACCTTCACTTTCCAATATATTTGGTGTGTCTTTTTCTGTTTGTTTTTTAAGTGAAATGTTAGAAACAATAATACTCATTTTAAAAGTTAGTGAATCCAAGAGTTAATTTGGGGGCGGCAAGGTGGCGCAGTGAGTAGAGCGTTGGCCCTGTAGTCAGAAGGACCTGAGTTCAGATCTGGCCTCAGACACTTAACACTCACACAAACAAAGAAACCTAGCTGTGTGACCTTGGGCAAGTTACTTAATCCCAATTGCCCTCCAAAAAGCAAAAACAAAACAAACAAAAAACAAACAAAACAAACAAACAAACAGTGAACACACATAAGTGGTACAGCTCAGGACTTGGCAGAGCCAAATCAAGTTATAACTTGTTATTGTGGGGGTTCAGTTATTTTCAGTCCTGTCTACTGTTCAGGACCCTCTCTGAGGTTTTTCTGGCCAAGATACTGCAGGGGTTTGCCATTTCCTTCTCCAATTTATTTAATAGATGAGGAATCTGAGGCAAACAGGGTGAAGTGACTTGCCCAGGGTCACACAGCTAGTGAGTGTCTGAGGCCAGATTTATCCTGACTCTAGGCCCAGCACTATCCACTGTGCCACCTGACTGCACCTAAATATCAGTTTATCACACAGCTAAAGATGTTGTGGCATTTTTATTTTAAATAACCATCCACAACTTCTTTCCTATTACTGTAGAAGAAAACAACCATGAGTGCTGATTATACACACATTTACATATATACATATCTAATCTATGTGTATGAGTATGGACATGTGTATGTATAGATATAAGACAGGTATATATATATATACACATGTGTATGTGTGTCTATACAGATATAGACACTTTATATAGTAGTTCATTTTCCTAAACTGCTTTTTCCCCTTAAAAAATAAAAAACAACTTTGTTGAAAAGGAAGGGTCATTGAATATGGTGGGGGTAGGGATTTATTCAGAGAAATGAACAAACATCTATTTAAAAATACAAAAGATAGAAAATGAATATGCCCAATGCAATTACTCTTTCCATTAGAGTGACTGTGTGCATTATCACAAGTACTAGATCAGATTACATTTAGAATTTGAAACTTAAATACTCAGATCTATTAAAAAAAAAAACAACCCCCCGTCTGTAGTCATGTTAGACTTCTTCCTTAAAAAAAATTTCATCTGAATGTTCTATCTTCTCAAAGGTGGATGGGACTAAAGAGAGATAGGCTAAAATTTTACCATTTGAACAAAAGGTATTAATGAACATGATTGTGATGCAGATATGATATGCTAGCCTCTTCATTAGAATTCTCTACCACATATAATAAACTTAACATCAAAGCTTCAATACAAATGGCTCTTCAACCCTATTTCTATTGTGAGCATTTTCCATTCAGAGTCTGCTCCTATATCTCATTTGTGCACATTAAAAAAAAATTTTTTCTAGGTAAGATAATGCCAAGGGATGCACATTTTAGATTTATGTGTATGTGTATATATGTATGTATGTGTGTATGTATGTATGTATATATATATAGTGATATGTGTGTGTGTTTGAGAAACAGAGAAAAAGAAACTAAAGAAGTATAAATATATATACATTTATACACATATTTAGTTATGTAAACCATGTGCAGTATTATTATAGTCATATATATTAATTAGTCCTAAAGTAACAATCTAAACTATGTCTCTACATGAGTCCTCCACTTTGTTCTAAGTGGGGAAATAGGGGAAGGGTTAAAATATAGTCAAAGAAATTTGCATCCATAGATGAGGTCAACTATATCTCCTAAGGCAGTGATAAATCATCACATTACAGGACTTAAAAAAACACGCTATTACAACTTTGGCGGGAAATACTCAATTGACTGTTTGACTTTGGATATTAACGGCGGGCAAGAATGTTTGAGTTAAATCCTACATCTCTCTCACAAGATTCTCCAACTTTCCATTATCTGTGGTTTAAAATGAATGTATATAAACTAGTTTTTAATCACTAATGTCTCCAAGTGATGAGCTGCCTAAAGTCTCACTTGGTATTAGTTTCTGTGGGAAGATCCGACCGACATGTTGCCCCCTTGTGAAGTATGCAAAATAACGAATGGGTGTTGCCATTCTTCCTGCTCTTGTTCTCATAATGGCTAGAATGGCTTTTTCAGTCATCCTTGGACCAAGGAGCTCACACCAGTATAGTTGGTACTGGAATTTCAAAGTTTTCCATGAAAAATTTTCACAAAGAAAAAAAAAATCTATTGACCATAAACTGGAAGATACCTAAGGTTCATAACTAAGAAACCATTATTAAAAATTGACCTTGGAAACAAATAATAGACACTTTAAGTGCAATTGGCAGTCCTTTACCTTTCTGAACCATACAGATGCGGATTTGAGGTTGCAATTGCTTTGGACCACAGCTTACTTTGTTTTGTGGCAGATTTTCTCCATAGCATTGCATTATATAAGTATCTACATATACAAACATATACATATATTTATGCAAACATCTATATGAGGATGAAAGCTGTACATAAAAGATTATTAAAATGCATTGTAGATCCTTAAAATACTTGCTTATTAGAATGAAAAAAACTTGATAATTAAAAAGTAATGCTTGAATATAACTCTTCATTTTTAATGTAAGAAACAAAGATTTTAATATACACATTATCTAAGCTTAATCAAAATCAGTTGAATTTAATTAGCATTAGTAAATAATATAAACCAATGCTAGTAATTAGTAAATAGTCTAAAAATATTGATATAGCAATCGAGAACTTCACATCACCATCAATTTAACCTTGAAATTCTGACTCAGCTTAAGCTCTGAAATCCTCTCTAAAATTTCTGTTTCCATACTTAACAAAATGGAATGATCAACTTTCCTCCTGCCTAAAGCCAAGCAGTAGCAAATTATGCAAACATACACCAGAACAATAGTGAAATTAAGATACTAGTGGTGTGTTTGATTTTCCATTCTATGTTCTATGGTTAAACCAGCGCAAGCCAGTTACCATTTGTAAAATTAACCCAAAGAATAAAGGATGTATCTCTAACTGAAACCACTAATTGATGACAGGATGCAAACTTTTTGCAAAAACCACAGGCTTAGTCTCACTAAAATCATCATGTGAAATATTAATCCTTGCACACTCTTCATTTGGTCCTGAAACCTTGATGGGCTCAAACCTGTTATCTTTTACTGTTGATAAACCTAAGATGTTCAGTTGAATCCAGACTAGCCAAACTTTTAAGCTAACAGCCAGGAATTTCACTACCACTACCTTTTCCTACTGTTACCAACACTAATAAACTTATTTATATTAAAGTCCAAAAAATAGAAATATTATTGGGTCCCATTATAAAAATACAGAATGCAAAATTTTTAGAATACATAAATAGCCCTTTTAAAAACAAATACTGTGTGAATTTAATCTATACCTTAAATAAACCAAACTGTATAAGCAGAAATTCAATTTTATAGACAAGCAATTTATAAAAACATATTGAAATGTTTATATTTGTTAGACTGAATTCACAAATAAAAAATAAAATTGTAAAATGGAACTGGTCTCTTCAGTTTTCCTCTGATGCGTTGCTCAAAGAAACAAGTTTTGAAAGGGGGCAATTTCAGAAAACTACATCAGTGAAAAAATATGAATGTCCATTGGCATGTCACATGCATTTTTCATTGTCCAATTTGTTGGCGAGCCATTTCTACTGACAGATACAGGGATGTAAACTTCTCTTGAAACTGTAACCTTAACTAGGAGTGCAGACGCAGGACCCTGGAGAATTATGGTGCAATTCTTGCACCATCTTTAATTCTTAAACATCAGGGGCTGTTGGAAGCAGAGTAACTTAACAGCAGGAAAAAGAGAATGTAAAAAGATAAGGATTTCCCTTACAGTATCACTTCTTTATCCTAAGAGACATCTTTTGTCAAGTCCCAAATATTGTGATGATAAGAAAACGGAAAAAGCAGAAGCTAAATTTGTTCTGGTGTCTGTATTTTTATTTCTAAAGTCAATAATAGATTATCAGGAAAAATAGTAAACAGATGGAGTGCTGCCGAATGAGGGCATCTGTCTGGTTGTATATAAAAACGAGGGAAAACCAAAATGTTATCTAATGGTAGCGAGGAAACTAGAAAATATTCAAAAAGTCCTTTCAGAACTAAAAACTTTCCTCAATCATATGAGAGAACGTGTTTCTATGATTACCATTAAAATGATCAGAAAACAAAGTTAGAGTTTGGAATTTTCTAGTCTTTAAAAAACAATTTTTCCCATAAAGCAAAATGTGAGGTCTGGGAGCATTCAACATATTTCCATGAAAAGCAGTGACTACCCTTCCCCAGCCAGTCCCACCTCCTCCCCATAAATTTCCCAATATTGTGAAATAAATACCAATTTCTGAGTTTTGAAAAAGAAACTTGCCTCCTTACCTGTTTGCCTTTGTTGCACTTTAAGATGCAAAGCTGCCTAGTTTGACATGTTACCAGTGCTTTAAAGAGATGTGTTCAGTGCGCTGCACTCTCAACTAATTACCACATTCTGTTCCTTCTCCCCTCCCCCTCCCAGTAAATGATGATGGGCTAACGAAAGAGGAAGTAGTGAAAGACCAGAATAATTATGCTTTTCAAATCCTATAGAGAACGCAAAATTAACTACACAGCTTAAAATAGTAACCACGGCAACAGGCTGTGGTTTGCATGTATATATATATATGATTTTTTTAAGTCAGTGATTAAAATGCGATATTTGGTAAAGAAATACTATTTCCCTTAAAGAATTATCTCCTACATGACAGTCACCAAGAAATAGATTCAGTGCCTCCAAATGGAAGGCGATGAGCTCACCCAGAGTGCAATCGACACACTTTAAAATCTACTATTGTTAAGTATTCCTGGTCCGACCTGAATGTTAAATGTGAGGGTGAACATCTGTTCTGATCGGGTGCAGGGTGGAAGGGGGGAGGCCTTGCATCTGGTAGTGGTTTCTCATCCACAGGTCTTCTATTTCCTTCCTCTAGAATAGCTGCCTGTTACTCAGAGATAGAGCGTTGAGAAACTGCTACTGTTTCTTAGCAAGAGTTATCTTCTGCTCCAGCTCCAGCAGCTAGATCACCAGTCAGGTACAGGTCCTAGAGTTGGGGCTTTTTCTTTTTGCAGAGCCAGATTCAGCCTCTCATTAGTTAAGCTCCTGTCACGTTATGGCAGAAAAAGAAAACACTGGAGGACAGCAGAAGCAGGGTCTGAAATGAAATAAATGATGTCCCAGCGGCCCCGAGCTCATATCTTATGCCAGTACTGTGCAACCACAATTACTCTGCCAGGGCAAGAAAAAGAAAACACTCAGATTGCTCTCTTACTACTGAGCTATCCGGAGAGCGGAAGCCAGTGAGTGTGCACGAGTTTGCATGTGTGTGTGCAAGCATATGTATGAATGCATATGGAGGCACATGGGCATGAGGCTTTTCAGAGGAGCTGAGGAAGATAATCACACAGAGCTTAGGAACCACACAAACCTCCACACATTTTCTGTCTCAGAATTGTGGGTTTGTTCCTCACAGAAAATACCATGTTCTCACTTTCACACTGACCCAAAGACCTTCACCATTCATAGTCCCTTCCTCTTCGTGGTCTCCAGCCTACCAGTATCCTTCCTGAGGTGTGAAGTCCAGAACTAGACACCCTACTCTATGTGGAAGAACTAGCATTATCTGACTCTCTGAAGTTTTTGAGAAAGCTATATCATACTCATAAATAGTTTGCAGTACACTAAGAACCCAAATCTTTTTTTTGTAGAAATAAATTGTTTTATAACAAGCTCTCCCTGAATCCTCTTGGGATTTCTAAAACTGATTTTTTAAAAGTCAATGTCATATTATCTATTTCCTCTTTCTGAATAGGTGGTCTGTAGTATACTCAAATAACAAAATTATGCGAACTTTTCCTTCCACTGAGATCCATTCACATGCTTCCTAATGCTCCTTTTCCTTAGAATTCCTTATACGAATAGGCCTTTTTAACATAGAATGTTACCCATCTCTCCTTTCTGCTTACCTTGTTCCTTGCCCAAGTGTACCCATCCAGAGTCAAATTCCAATGATATTTTAGATGGACTACAGCAACAAGTTTCAATACGAAGTCCTATTTGCTAATTTGTGTCAGGACCCCTAGTTCATCTTGATGTCTAAACTTTGTGAATTTGTCTTTAGAAATTGGAGGCCATGGGGCGGCTAGGTGGCTCAGTGAGTAAGAGCGCCGGCCTTGGAGTTGGGATGACCCGAGATCAAATCCGGCCTCAGAAAATGAGCACCCACACATAAATAATGACTAGCCGTGTAACCTTGAGCAAGTTACTTAACCCCAATTGCTTTAAAAAAAAAAAAAAAGAAATTGGAGGCCAAGAGTTTTACTACTGGCACATTTCCGAGATATTTTTTCCTACATAAATATCTGGTTTTCTTAATTGGTTTCTTTTTTGATGTTTACTGTGTCTTTAATAATATGTTACAGGGCTTTCCTAGGAGTCTAAGTCAAGTACAATGGCCTGGAGTATTAAGCACCTTTTCTGGAAAATCAGTGCAGCCCTTTCCCTTTTCCAGTTCTGTGGGAGGTTGCTCACTCTCTTCTCCTCCTAGATTGTATTGATACAGCTCTGTTCTTACTCTTGTCCTTTCTGACTGCTTCCTGCTTCCTAGTCTCCTTTGTGGATCTCCCTTTAAGTCATTTTTAACATGCTGGCTTCCCTAACCTCCTGCTTACAACCAACTAATGAGCCAACTTAGAATGTGAGCTCCTTAAGGGCAGGGACCCACTTTTGCTTTTTTTTTTTTTTTTTTTTGTATCCCAAGAACTTAGAATAGGGCCTGAAGCTCAGAGGATGCTTAATAAAAGCTTGTGAACTGAATGATTCCTGATTTCCAGTCTTTTAAAGATCACAGGCACTAATGCAGCTGGGACATTCACTAGTTCTCTCAGTTCATGAGGGATGGACACCTGAGTGCTTTCCTACTATCTCCCAAATGACCTTGATTCAGAAAGTTCCAAATCAAGTACAGACCAAAGATTTTCAAATTTGCTAGGGATCAGAAGCAGAATATCTCTATTTCCCACCTTTTCTGCTACATTATCCCATTTCCCCTGAGTTGTGCCTTTTCTTTTCTCTAAAGCACTTTAACCTGCCTTTTCATCATCTATCACTTTCCTCCTGAGCCTCTGCTCATTCTGAGGAGTAGTGCTCCAGAGGATTGCCTCATGAAACACAGGCATATGTTTTTACTTATTGGTATTCCCCCTTATATCCACATCTCTGTAGACAATGCAGCCCCTCTCTGTCTCATCACAAATCTTTTAGTGTCTTCAGAATTTCATTCATGAGACTTTTTCATGACTCCTATGTTTGTTTTTCTATTTCAGTACCAAGAATGCTTCCTGTTGTCTTTCTGATCCCTTTAAAATCAGGAAAGAATCTAACAGAAATTTTGATGAAATCAGGAATTGTATGCTGTCAGGATTCCCTGGATCCACCAACCTAGTAAATCAGTCAAGAAAGGAAATGAAATTCACTTGACATGAGTATTTTGAAGAAATTGGTATAGTTCCTGGTGATGCCACCATCAATTCCAAATGTCCCTAAGTATCTTTTGTAAGATCCACTAGAGTGATTCCAAGTCTGCAGTTCCTGAAACCAGTCCAGTCCTTCTTTTTCAGGCTTCTGGATTCTTCTTTAAATCACTAGCTCTGGCATTACTTTAACAAGTTCTTTCTTTCTTCCTTCCTTCCTTCCTTCCTTCCTTCCTTCCTTCCTTCCTTCCTTCCTTCCTTCCTTTCTTTCTTTCTTTCTTTCCTTTTCTTTCTCTTTCTTTTTTCTTACTTTCTCTTTTTCTCTCCTCCTCCTCCTCCTCCTCCTTCTTCTTCTCTTCCTCCTGCTCCTTCTTTTTCTCCTTGCTCCTTCTCCCTTCTTCTTTAAATTTACCTGCCCTGTAGACTTGGAAGAGGTGTTTAGAGGGTGAAGTGGATCAAGTGCTGGTCCTGGAATAAGGAGGACCTTAGACCAAACCCATCCTCAGATTCTTCATTAACTGGATGACCCTGAGCAAGTCACTTAATCTCTGACTACCTCAGTTTTCTTGTCTACAAAATATAAATAATATCAGCACCTAACTCCCTGAGGTGCTGGGAAGACCAAATGAGATCATTGCAAAGCATTTTGCTTTAAATTAGATTTTTAAAAATTAAATAAGTTTAATAAAATTTAAATTATATCAAAAACTATATAAATGTTTGTTATTGTTCTTGTTATTGTATTAAATACATCAAAATGTGACCAAGCCCTTCCACTGATTGCAACTTTAATTCCCTACTGGGCATGAATATTCAAACCTTTGCCTATTTGAAGGCTGCTCTTCTTCCTGGAGAAAATGGAAGCAAAAGATGAGGGGATGCTCCTTCTTTCTATCATCAGTCAACACCAAAGAATCAGCTCCAGCCCTTAGCCCATCACCCAGCACAGAAGAAGGAGTTCCCTAGGAAATGCCTCTTAAGTGGCTGATTGCTCCAAGCAGTGGACGTTGATTTTGGCTAAGCTGAGCATCTCCAATAAGTACTTTCTGATATTTGGTCTATTTCAGCAAGTACAATTTATGCAAGGGGGAAGCTAGGTGACCCAGTAGATAGAGCACTGGCCTGGAGTCCAGAGGATCTGAGTTCAAATCCTGGTCTTAGACATTTGATGTTTCCTAGCTATGCGCACACACACACACACACACACACACACACACACACACACACACCTATATGTATATGTAAATGTGTGTGTGTGTGCATCTCCTTGTTTACCCTCAATTGTCTGTCCTTCTTGGCATCTTCTGAATATACTCTGAAAATCTCCCCTGAAGTGACATCCCTGAGTAGGCACAGTGGTTCATTTAGTCAGATTATAGAGCAAGAACTGGAAAAGACCTTGGAGAAAGTCTCTTATAGGTCTGTTGTGTGACAGAGCTCCAGGAAAGCTAAGTGACTTATTTGTCCAAGGTAGGAAGTAGCCAGTGTGGACATGACTGGTTGGAAAAAAGTGAACATTTTAGCATCTTTAAGTTCCTGAGGACTTTTTAGACTTTCTAAGCAAGGTATTTTTTCTTTGAATTTATCCAAAATTCAGTTTCTTAATGACTTCAGGCTCATGTTTTACTCTTCCCATCATTCCTTTTACCTGGTAAAGTTCTCAGTTTTTGACATTCTTCATTATCAATTACCTCTCCTTTGCTGATTGACCTCATGCCCAGAGTAAAAAACCAAACAAACAAAAAATAAGTAATTCCCTTAATTGTTTCCTCTAAAATTTGAGAGATGAAATTGTCATCAAGACAAGTAAAAATAAATTATCAAATTCATTGCTTTCAGCAATATTAGACTTCCAGGAGAGGTGCCAAGCTAAATCAAAATGCAATCACTACTAAATCTTTCCCAGATGCCATTTTTAATCTATATTAGGAAAATATCATCTATAATCTTCTTTTACCTAGGCAATCTATTTTAAAAAATTATTAAACATTATTAAAAGAATTGAGATCATGGTGGAAGTCTCTCTGTCCCTTTGCAGTAGTTCAAGATTTTTACAGGCAGAATTCTGGAAGAAATAAGGACATAAGATAAGCAATAGGAAAGCCAAAGCTAGTAATCAGAACAGTCTACAGACTAAAGGCAGTTTCTTAGCAGAGACTCTTGAGTTTCAAGGGCAGAAGTATTAGACAACAGAAAAAAGAAAGTATCCTCCACTGATCACACTGCTTGCGTAAGAGGTAAAGGTGCTCCGTATATGTACAAGAGCTGGTAATCAGCCTTGTAACCATGTGGAACCATGCCACCTATTAACCACCACTCTGTTCTGCCTAGGAAAACGAAGAAGATTTATTGGAATAAATGAAAAAAACAAAGGAATGAATGAAGGAGTGAAAAGGGCTTCATTAAGTGCTTGCTATGTGTCAAGCATGATGAAAAGTGCTAGGGATGCAGATAGAAAAGCTGGAGAAGCCTCAGCTCTCAAGGAGCTCATTATTTAATTTGGGGAGATAACACCCAAGTGCAATCTGATCAGCAAGTTGATCTCTTCCTCTTTGACTGGCTTGAGGGGATGGTGATTTCCCTTTGAAATTTTACAAAGACAAGACTCTCAGAGAAGAGGCAAATGAAGCTAGTTATGGATCTGAGTCTGTCCACTTCTAATCTGAATGAAGGAAGCTCAAAATCCAATTTGTATCTGACTCTACACACAGAAGCCCAGAACAACAGAATCCCAATCCACAGTCCCTGATTTCTTGGTGAATGGAGACAGCACACTACTCCTGGGATCTGAAAATGAATGGGAAGATTCTGAAAATGTAGAGTTTTGTGTTTTTTTGCTATGGTGTTCTGAAGATTAACTTTACTTATATAAAGGTCTTACTTTTCTTTTATTGTCCTACTAGCATTTAAAATTCCTTCTTTTTTGTGTTTATTTGAGAACGGAGGGCATCCAAAGGAAAAACATGGTTCCCTCTTCCCCTCCATTGGCAACTGGATGACATAGTATGCAGAAGACTAGACCTGAAGTCAGGAAGACCTGAGTTTAAATCCAGCCTCAGACACTAACTGTATGATCTTGGACAAGTCACTTAAACGCTGCCTTCCTCAGTTTCCTCATTTGTAAAATAGGGAGAATAACAATGCCCAAGTGCCAGGGTTGTTGAGCATAAAATGAGACGATATTCATAAGGGGTTTCAAATGTTCCAGCGCTATAGAGGCTCATCGATCATCATATTGTTCAAGCTTTCTTTTAGATGGTGGGTACAGTGGGTAGAATGCTGGGCTTAGAAAGAACAGAGTTCAAATTCTGCCTCTAACACTTAGCGATGCATGCACAGATGAGTCAAATAACCTCTTTAAGCTTCAGTTTCTTGATCTGTAACATGGAAATTCTAAAGCCTAAATCACATAATTGCTGAGACTTAATGGTAAAGCATTGGGGAAGCCTTGAAATGTTACATGCATTTCTGCTATGGTTTTACCAAGCCATATAGCACCCATTTGTGAGACAGACAAGGAGGATTGGAGTGGTTTCATCAACAGCTTCCAAATAGTCTAAGATACTTTGTATTCATATAACATCTTCAGTCTCATGCAGTTTATAATAGCAAAACTCCACTTACATATTCTTTCTCCCCTGGAGAACTGATGCTTCTTGAGGGCAGAGATTTTGCATTTTGTTTTAATCTGTGTGACAATTTTTTTTCCTGTGGGGAGCATAGAGGGTCCCTTTGGCCATCTAGGAAAGCCAATAGATCCCTTCTCAGAATGATACATTAAAATTAATAAAATTCCTTAAATGATTTCAAAGGAAGCCAGTCATATTAAAACACAATTACCAAAACAGTTTGTTGTATTTTTTTAAATGAGCTCATGGATTCAAGGATAAGAAGGCCTGCCCAGTGCCTAGCCAAGAGTAAGCTCTTAACAGATGCTAGCAGAATCAAAGAGAAGAGCTAAGTTCAATTTCAAACAATGGTCATGTAATTATAATTTGTTGGGGGGGGGTTGCCAGTAATCAATGTCCTTTATTAAATTTTGGGTTCTCTAAAGGGAGTACCCCAAATGGCTTACTTTCCAAGAGAGGCTTGAAAAAATATTGGCTTTTTTGCCTCCACATTTTGTATGGTCTGCACCCAATTTTTATCTTAATCTACCTAAGAATCTGCTTTCTTTGAAACTCCTTCATCAGCAAGTACCAACCCAAACCTAACAAACCACAATTCTCCCAATAACCCAGAAGCAGAGAAGTCCCCTTATAGTAATGCCAAGAGGCTTAGATTTGGGGTCTGAGGATCACAGAGACTTGAAAGCTGGAGGATGGGCAACTTGGGCATTCTTTCAATCTGACTGCACAATTTTTACAGATGAGGAAACAGAGGACCAGATAAATCAAGGGATGTGACACAAATCACATAGCAAGCAGGGCTGGAATTCGAACACTGGTACTCTGACTTCAAAACTAGAGTATTTTCCATTGTACCATGCTTTTGATTTTGGCAGTGAGGACACTCGTGAGTTTGGGTACAACACTTTGTTCATCAAACCTTGTTTTCCCTGTTGTGAATGGTGAGATGTTAGTTAGGCTCAAAAGATCAGACTCTCTCTCTAAAATAGACAGAAGTGAAAACAGAATGAATACATTCCTAACGTTTTAGAGACACAAGGTCTCGTGCCTGAATTCCTGGTGGCCCAGGGCATATCAGTGGCCAGTGTTTGTTTTCATGACCGCTTAAAACTGACTGAACTAGCAACATTTGACCTGCCGTCTGCATAGCTGAGCGGTGGGACACATATTTTTAGCTTAGTGCTTTCATTGCGAAATTGTAAGAAGCATCATGTCAACGTTTATATCATTTAGATCTGAGAGACAATTGGCACAGGGAATATTCTTGGACTTGGGAGTCAGGAAGACTGGAGTTAGAATCCAACTTCATAACTTGCTCACTGCAGACTCCTAGGCAAGGCACTTAGTGTCTGCCTGTTTCAGTATCCCCATATATTACCTATCTCCTGTCATTGTTAAAACAAGATAAGATGAAATTTATAAAGCTCTTTGCAAACCTTAAAGTGCTATATAATCATTTTAATAGATTACTATTGTGCTATAAGAAATGACAAGGGGAAATGGGTTCAGAAAAACCTGGGAAGACTTATATGAACTCATGCAAAATGAGGTAAGCAGGACCAGGAGAACATTGTACACAGTATTAGCAACCTTGTGTGATGATCAACTGTAAAAGACTTAGCTATTCGCAGCAATACCAAGATCCAGGACAATTCCAAAGCACCCGTGATGAAAAAAATCTATCCACTTCCAGAGAGAGAACTGATAAACTCTGAGTGTAGATTGCAGCAAATTTTTTCACTTTCTTTATGTTTATTGCTTTTCATTTTTTGCCAGTGTGGCTCATATGGAAACACTGTTTGCATGGTTCCATATCTATAATTGAAATAATATTGGTTGACTTCTCAAGGGAAGTGGAGGAGCGGCTAGGAGGGAGAAAGAAAATTTGGAACTCAAAATTAAGAATATATATATTTAAACAATAAAGAATGTTACATTTTTAAAAAGGGGGGGAGAAACCCTATAGAAATGCTACCTACCATCATAGAGCCTTGTGTCTCTACCATTCTAAAGAGTCAGAATAGAAGAGAGGCTGCACCTGTCTTCAGGAAGATCTGAGTTAAAATATTTGCTGACTCTGTGACTATGAGCAAGTCTGTTAACCTCTTTGTGCTTCAGGCAACTCTGAGAATCTTAATTGAATAGAGGGAGAAATCTGTTGAGTAGAGATTCCTATATGCCATTGTAAAATTGATAGGTTTAGAGAGAAGGAAAATATCGGTAGGGCTATCTGGCACCTATGCTCTTTCTCAAGTGTCCCTTGCCAACTTTGCCCTGTTAGACTTTCTGCATTCTTCTTAAAATATCTCAGCTTTTATACTTTCTGATGTTTTGGTACTTCCTCCCCACTGCCAATAAATGCCCCAGAGTGCTGAGAGATGCATTCTCAGGGTGTTTGGCTCACACCAACATCCACAAGGACTTCCCATTTAGTCTTACTCCCTTCTCCATTTTATTGTTACCATGGTGACATAAGCAAATCTTGGAGGACTGGAATTTCCTAGGTGCTTTCCTTTTAAAGATCCCAGAATTAGAAGTCTGACAGTTTGAATTCCATCCACAAATTTGAAAACATTTCTATCTGACCATAGCTCCTCCTCCATCCTGTTTCACAGTTGCCATAGAAACGAGAAGCAGGACTTTCCAGTTGCTGAGGGGAGCTGCTCTCTCCTTAGCTCCTCCTTTGTACATGAAAATGTTGCCATAGAGACAGTGGGCATCCCAGAGACAGCCAGATTTTTGTAAGGTGAAGGATAATGATCAATTTCCATGTCTCCAATGAGATACTCTTCAGTGAGTCATCTAAGCAAAAGCCTCATTTCAGGGGCATTCTTCTTACATAATCCTAAAAGTTTATCTAACAACCAGTAGCTTTTGGGTCTTCTGATTGAAAACAGGGCATATACAAGAAACTGAAATAGGTTTAGCAAACTTATTGTTAACCATGAACCTATTCCAAATTGTTGAATAGTTAATAAATTAAGTTTTCTGACAAATGATCCATTCACTTAATCTAGGCTTTAAACTAATTCAATGACCAATTTTGACCTTCCAGAATACTTAATCCAATGTACTCCCCTCTTCTAGGTAGAGGTGGGGCAATATGGTTGGAACATTGTCTTTAAGGGTTACAAAGAACTTTACATGCATTATTCTTTTTTATCATCATGGTAAATGAGCTATTTGGAAACTTGAAAAAACTACATAAAAACAAGGACTGTGATGTTTTCTATATTCATGCTATTGTCATTACTACTACTACTACTACTACTACTACTACTACTACTACTACTACTACTACTACTACTACTACATCATAGTTGTTTTTCTTTGAAACAAGGAAGAAAGAAGAGGCAAGATACTCAGAAATGAAAGAAATTTATAAAACAATAAAAATACACTATTCCCTTCTTTGCTGTTTTAAATATTCAATGTATCATTACAGCTTGCTAGATTCAGCTCCCTTCAATAAAAAAACACCTTGTGCTTATTTTGTTTTAATTTATTTACATACAAGTTATCCCCACCTATAGAACGTAATCACTTTAAAGGCAAACCAACTTCATTTTTGACTTCGTATGCCCAAAAGAAGATGCTTGATTAATGTATGGTGTTGACTGACTGATTACAAAACTTACTTTTCCCTCAACATATTCATTACAACTCACATCAAGTGGGATATATTATATAGAATGTACCAAAAGTCCTAGGACAATTTTCAGCTGAGTTATGACAGCTTAATACCATTTTAAAATATGTGTGACACACTGTTTAACTCTGTCTGCTGGAAAGTGAATTAACCTGTTAAGCATCCCCTTTTTACATTTTCATTTAGGGATATTCCATCTTCGTGCTGGGAATGTCTTTGACAAATTCAACAAAACTCATGTTCTTGTCAAGCAACATACTTTTAGAGGTATATCCTTACTCATTCTAGGCAGAAATATGAAAAATACACCCCAGCTCTAACTAATGAACTCTCTCACAGTATCACTCTTTTAAATGGTAATTTGGAACGATGAGCAAACTGACAGGAATTTAAGATACATCTGGGGTATGTGTGCATTAGAAGGGAGTGGTGCAAGCTGTGATGTAAAGGGGAAGTCAGAATGTCAAACCATGCCATGAGGAGGGCCATGGAAAGAACCTTTTGGGAAGAGGCAAAGGGTGGAAAATCAAAGTCTAAACATCCCCCAAAGGCTAGGCAGGTATCCTAAAGAAAGAATATATGAACTTATCGGGTGAAAGTTCTGTCCTAGTGAGATGCCACACTAAGACAAGACTTAGGGTTGTCATGTTCGTGTCTTTCAGGAAGGATGGTATGGGTTCGTGGTTCACAAACTCTCCAGAAGACAAAGGAAGGCCTGCTGACATGTGTGCCAGGAGGAAGGAGTCACTGTTGTATTTCAGGGAAAGAAAACATTTTGAAAGGGTATTTACATTCACAATTGGCAGGACCAAGAGAGATAATGTATGGTGGAGTGTAAAGATGTACAGAGGGCATGGAGGGTAGGTGTGCCCGTGTGCCCACACACAGCCAATATGCGAAATTGATGGCAAGACCTCTGGCCTTGTGGTCAGCACAGCCAGCTTCCTATGCTTGCTTGGACAGCTGCCAGCTGGGCGGTGCCATCCCTTTGCATCTCTGAAATGGAAAAACAAATAATACTGGCATGACCAACCTTGAAGGGACTGGGACTTCACCACAAGGGAAAACCATAGTTATGCTTGTACACAGAAAAAATACCCACTTAGAAATATTCACTGTAAACTAGAATTTTAAGAAATGTCATAGATTTATGATTACTCTCAAGCTCAACTCTAGGAAGGTGCTATTTAAAATCTGATGTCATTCAAATCACAGGTTTCAAAACAATGTGGTCTCACAGGGAACCTGGAACAAAATCCTGACTCTATACCTGTGCAATCTTCAGCTCTCTGAGCTTGTTTCTTCCTCTGTAGAATTAGGGGTTTGGGATAGAGCAGTTTCCTTTCAACCCTACATGTAGAACCCTCCAGCACGGAAAGACAATCACCTTATATTGATTTTGCTTATCTTTATCTATGTATATGTTGTCTCCCAGAGGAGAATGTAAGTGCCTTGAGGGCAGGACTAGTTTCCTGTTTCTCTTTATATTCCCTGTGGATTGTTGTAGGGAAAACACTTTCTAAACCTTAAAGTCTAGAACAGCTATGGACATTGAAGTCGATTCTTCCATTTGAATGCTGCCATGGACTGGAATCTTCTCTACGCCCTCACCTTTCTGATCAGTTGTGTGAGATGACTACGTCATAACAGCCTATCTGTTGCTGAAAAAAAACACACTAAATTCTTGAAATCCACCCACTTACTCTACTCTGGGTGTATACAAAGACACTTCCAGGAGGCATATTCCACATGGTGGGGTTTCCCTTCCACCAATGTGAAGCATATGTGCCTCCCAGTAGTCCTTGGGACAGAAAAAGAGGTCTCAACTAGTGTCCAATCCCTGCTGAATGGCCTCTATGAGCTAAGCTAGATGGGTCCATGTTATCTTGCCTGAGGAGGACTCAGTACCTTCCTACCTTGGAAGGAGCTGACAGGATACCTGAGTCATTTGCACAACTTTCAAGAACACTGAGCGAATCCACCCCACAGTGAGACATCAGAAAAGGACTAGATAGAAGGCACATGATAAGATTCTCTATTCCCTAATTGTTCTTCCATCTCTTTCCTGAATAATTTTCCTTTGTAGCTATTCTAATTCAGTCCTTCGATCTCTTCCAAAAACTACAGAGCACAATTGGGGCAATTATATAACATTCTGCTTCCATAATGCAGCCACTTCCTAATTCTGGAAGCTTATCTCTGACTTTTCCTGTGCAGTAATGTGTTCCAAACTATGGAGCATATCCTGCTTAGGTTTTTTCAAAAAATAGTCTTCTGAGTGGGAGGGGGAGGAGAAGAAATGGCCAAATGGAGATTTTTCCAGCACAACTCCCACATAAAGAAATCCAATTTTTCAATGAAAACAAAGCACAAATTAAAGTCAACAAACGTGAGACTAACAAAACAAATTGACTCCAAATGATAATGTATACAGCACTGCTATTCTTTCTTTTTAATTTAATTTTTTTAAATTAACAAAAATCTATTTTCTCTCCACTATTTTCCGCACTACTGGAAGGAAAAAACAAAGCAAAACAAAACAAAACCTTTGTAACAAATAGGCATATTCAAGCAAAACAAATTTCCACATTGAACCTGCCCCTGAAACACATCTCATTGTGCATACTGAGTCTATCACCTGTCTGTCAGATGGAGGGGTAGGGGTGGGATAACATGCTTCATCCTCAGTCCCCTAGAATCATGGTTGATCATAACATTGTTGGACTTGGAATCAGGCATTTCTAATTTAGTATTGTACATGCAAATAAAGTTAAATCTGCCTCTGTGATAGTTGAATTTCAACAAGGTTGTAATCTGCCACTATATCCATCAGTTGACTTTGATAATCAACGAATGGTGGAAGTTACTGAAAGTACTTTTATTTACTATGCGTCATACACCTTGCTAAAAAGAAAGCATAAAAATAAAAAAGCAAGACACTCCCAGTGCTCAAGGATTTTGTGTGGGAATAGAGAAAGGTAGCACTTATAGACCAGTGGTGAACAAAGGAGAATGTTTAGGGCTGGGAATTAGAAGATGGTAGGAGTAAAGCTACTACGAAAGGGAACTGATGGACTATGAGCCCTTTCCAGAAGCAACCTTAGTATTTATTTGTGTACAGTTTCCAGGGGAAGTTATGGAAATGCAGAGAAGAATACATGTGATGGCAAGAAGGCGGCTTGTGTGGACAGTTAGATGGCATGCACCAGCATTGTGGTAAGATGCTGCTTGCATGTCAATTTGAAGTTAGACTATCTTGGTGTGGAAATTAAAAGCACTATAATATTTGTTATACAGTGTCACTCATTTATGAAAGTACAATATAATAAGCTGACATCCCCCCTCCAAAAAAGGGTAACCATCCAACTTTAAAACTGAAATAATCCAAGAATAATTCAAGAATTATAATAATCATTTTGAATATTCTTCAATTAAATTTGTCATTATTTTTATTAACTAATTTTTAAGGAGAATAATATCCTTTTGTGATGTAGAAATATAAAACTGACTTCTTAAAAAACCCTGTTGGAAAAAAGAAACTATTAAAAACAGAGACAATCAAAGCAGATTAAGAAGGAAAAATGAAGAAATAGAAAGCAAAATGCCAAAATTCAGAAAATCTGATCCACTTTCTTCATCACTGAAATTAAAAAGTATGCTTTCTATAGAGAAGAAAGATTCGTAGTTTACATTGCATGAATGCTTGATGCCGAGGAAAAATAGGAGACGGCATCTGTGCCAGGCCAAATCAAACCACCAGAGATGGCATGTGTGCCAGGCCAAATTAAGCCACCAAGACTTTCTCACCCACCATCTCCACTTAGAATGCAATGGAGACATACCAAGACAGGAACACAAGTGTCTTGGGGAAAATGGTGACCCTCAGATGATGAGCTCTGCTTCCAGTCTGGGCTTATATTAATCAGTAAATAAAATATTTATTAAATGCCTCCTATGTGCCAGAAACTGTGCTAAACACTGGGGAAAAAAGCAAGTGACATTCTCTGTCCTTAAAGAGCTTATAATCTAATGTGGGTGAAAGCAAGCAAAAAAAAAAAAAATAGACAGCTGCAAGCTATATGCAGGGTAAGTAGAAATAACTGAAAGGTAAAGCCTGACTATTAAGGGCTAGAGAAGGTTTCCTGGAGAAGATGGGATTTTTGGTTGGAATTTGAGGAAGTCAGTGATGTCAGAAGGCAAAAAGAAGGAGGGAGAGAATTTTAGCCATTGGGGACGATTGGAGAATATTCCTGGAATCAAGAGATAAGAGTGTCTGGTGTGTGGGACTGTCAGGAGGCCAGGGTCATGGGAGCAAAGAATAGTGGTGGGGGAATATGGTATAAAAAGGCTAGAAAGGCTAGATCTTGAAGGGTTTTGAATGCCAAACAGAACATTTTTCATTTGATTCTGGAGGCAATAGGAGCCACTGGAGATTATTGAGTAGGGAGGTGTCATTCAGACCTGTGCTGTAGGAAAATCACCTTAGTGGCTGAATGGAGGATGGACTGGAGAGGAGAGAGACTTGGGGGAGGCAGACCCTGCCCCCAGCAGCTATTGCAATAGTCCAAGCATGAGTTGATAAGATCCAGCACCAGACAAGGTATACAAGTGGTGTCAGAGGAGAGAATGGACAACATTCAAGAAATGCTATGAAGGTAACTAGCGTAGTGCAATCAGGGCCCAGTTGAGAATGTAGAACATACGTCTGATATGGACCAAACAGAAAGGCTGGGTGATTTTCTCCACCTTCATTCAGCAGCTTGTATATAAAGGTGGTCAAAGGTGGCAGTGATCGAAGGCTGAGGCTTAGGAGGACACAACTAATAAAATGGGAGGGGAGGCAAGGGAATCCAGAGAAGACAGTACAGAGTTCAACTGGTTTACCAAGAAGTCTAGTTGGAGAAATAAGAAGAGTGGCTAGAGCAGGGTGATCTGATGTTGAAGTGGTTAAATGAAACTGGGGTGCTCATCACTGATCCCTAAAAAGAGGGGAACACAATTGGCAGGGTCTCCATCCAATGGCAGAGAAAGGAAAGTCTTCCCCAAAACCACGCAAGGTACCAGAAAACATTGAGAAGGAGCAAAAATGTAACAGACTTGGCCCTAGAACAATGGGGCCAGAACAGAGTCAGGTTACATTTCTTTTCATAACGACTCTCAATTGGCTCCACGATCAAATACAAAATCCTTTAGTTGGCATTCAATGTTCTTCACAACCTAGACTCCATTGCTACATTTTCAGTCTTATTATACCCTACTCCTATCCATGTACTCTTTGATAGAGACGCTGGCCTCCTGGCTATCTGGTGAAGAAGACATTTTATATCTTACACAAGGCACTCTAACTCTCAGCCCTGCATCTTTTCTCTGCCTATCCCCCATGCTTGGAATGCTCTCCCTCCTTATCACTGACTACTGGCTTACCTGACTTCCTTTAAAATAAAATCCCATGTCCTATAGGGAGTCTTTCCCAGCCCCTCTTAATTCTAATGACTTCCTTTTTAAAAATAAAAAAAATTCTCATTAACTTTTTAAAATTCCATTTTCCTATATATACCTTGTTTGTACATTATTTGTTTGCTTATTTTCTCTTCTATAGATTATAAGCTCCATGAAGGCAGGGGCTCTTTTTGTATCTCCAGTGCTTAGCACAGGGGCTGACACACAGTAGGCTCTAACATGTTTATTTACTGACTGACTAAAAACATTTACAAATCTCTCTCATCCTCAAAAGAAAAAGTAACATGATCATTCTATATCTCTCCTCCTTTCCTGGCTAAATTCCGTAGGAAGTTCATCCTTGTTTTCTCATTCCTCTTCCTTCTTGACATCTCTGCAGCCTTTGACACTACCAATCTTCCTCTTCTCCCTGGGTTTTCTTCTGGTATTGCTCTTTCCTGGTTCTGTTCCTCACTCTCATCCTCAGTGTTCTCTGCCCAATCGTGATCTAGGTCATTCCAGCTAAATGCAGGTATCCCCCATAGGTTCTGCTTGGGTCCTCTTGTCTTTTCCAACTTTAATATTTCACCTGGTGATCTCATCAACTCCTGTGAATTCAATCAGCATTTCTAGGCAAATGATTTTAGATTGTTCCAGTCCTAATCTCTCTTTTGACCTTTAATCTCACATCCTGAAGTGGATGGCTCACAGAATCCTGCGCTTGATGTCCAAAACCAAATTCATTACCTCTCCTGTTCCCCAAATATTCCCCTAAACCCTTTCCTCTTTAAAACTTTTGGGTGATTGTTAAGGGTACCACAGTCCGCCTGGTAACCCAGGCTCACACCCTAGATGTCATAATTGAGTCTCATATAAAATCAACTGCCAAGTCCTATCACTTCCGCCTTTATAACAGCTCTCATATACACTCCATTCTCTCTGCTAATGCTGCTACCACCCTAATGTAGGTTGTCATCACCTCATTCCAGGACTATGCCATAGCTGCTGCTGCATATGCTTGTTGCATATCTCCTCCATTCAGCTGTCAAAATGATCTTCTTAAAATACAGATCTGCACCCCCAACCATACACACACATTCACAGCTCAATAAACTCCAGTGGTCTCTTATGACCTCCAGGATCAAATATTAAACCCTCTGTTTGGCTCTCAAAGCCCTTCCTAAACCCGGCCCCTTCTTCCATTTCCATAATCTTCTTAAATGTCTCCTCCAAGAACTCTGTGATCCAAGGACACTGGTCTATTTGCTGCTTCTCACACAAAACACTTATCTCCTGACTGTTCATTTTCCCTAGCTATTACCCACGCCGGGAGCTGCCTCTCTCATCTCTGCCTCCAGGCTCGGTAAACTTTATTCTAGGCTCAATTAGCTTTCCAAAGTCTGTGAAAAACAAACAAACAAACAAAACCAACCCTGTCTCATTTATTAATCATAATTGCCTTTTCTCTGAAACAATCTCCAATTTCTCCTGTCTATATCTTGTTTATACAGTTTTTGGATCTTGTATACCCCATTAGACTATGAGCTCCTTAAGAACAGAGACAGTATTTTTATAGTTAGCTAGCATTTATATGTTGCTTTAAAGTCTGCAAAACATTTTACCAGTATCTCATTTGATCTGCGCAACAGTCCAGGAAGGTAGGTGCTATTAGTATCCCCATTTAACCTATGAGAAAACTGAGGCAGAGAGGAGTTAAGTGACTTGCTCAGGGTCACAGAGCCAGTAAATGTTTAAGGCAGGATTTGAACTCAGGTCTTTCTGATCCAGAGCCAGAACTTTCTCCTTTTGTACATTCCCATCACTTAGCATAATGCCTGGAAAAAGTGAATACGCAATAAATGCTGATTGACTTGATTCAACTTGACACGTGAGCTGATAAGTTGTCTTTCCCTGACTTCTCCCCTCCCAGTATATCTGACGACCTTACTGTAGAGTTGAGCTCAATCGTATTGCAAAGCCATTCAATGCCCAGAGAATCCAGAGGATGATCTATAGACTTTATTTCTCCTGCCCAGTAGTGACATAGGATCAAAGATCATGTCCTAGAAGGGCACTCAGAGGCCATAGAGTCCAACCTCTCACCCCATTGCACAGATGAAGAAACAGAGGCTCAAGGATGCTAAATGCCTTACTGAAGGCAGTAGACACAAGACGCACAATTGAAACCCAGGTTCCCTGCCTCCAGGACTAGCCTTCTTTCCACTGCCACATGAAAGTCCATTTGGCATTGCTCATTGGGAGTACGTGGGAGAATATGAACCAACGAATGATGAGAAGTATTGAAAAAGACCTGCTCTTTCTGACATGGGGCTGAATTGAAGTTGCAGCTCTTTGTGCTAAAGGGTTTAATGATTTCTGAGTATTAAAAACCAAATATAATAGTTAACTTTATCAGGCATCCACTGGGACACTACAGAAATAGAAATATCCATATTCAGCCGTCATCTTCTAATATGCTACTTCATAATAGTTCATTTAGAAGTCGCCACTCGATAAATGCCACCTTTTCTCATGGCATTTCAAAGGCTTCACCATTCATTTACCATCAAGGACAGAGCTTTAGGAAGCTTCAAATAAAACCATTCATGTTTTGCAGAATCAGTGAATCATAAGAATACAAAGGCTCAAGGTGCCCTTCACCTGAAGGCCAAATTCCTTGTGATCATGCCTGTAATCACTGATTGTAAGTAACTCATGTGGGCATTGTGCTGCCGGGCCCTGCTCACCTGCCCTAAGCAGGTTCACTTGCCCTGAGCCCTGCCTTCAAAAAGTCTGTGGTGTGGCAGCCAGGAAAGCTAGTCTGCTGTGACTGGGGCACAGTGTCCAGGTTCTTCCTACTAAAACTGGTAAGGCTATTTGGCTGATAATGTTTCAGGACTAGGTCTTTAAGAAGATGAAACTCATAAAGAAAAAAGAGAAGTGAGAGTGAAGATTAATTATAAATCTAGAGAAAGAAGCACGGAAAAATCTTCACTGGCTTATTATTGTCTCTCACATAAAGTAGGAATGCCTCTGCAGGACGACCAAAGCTCTCCACTATGGTGTTCCTACCTCTCCTATCTTATTCCCTTGCCCTCCCCATTCTATTCTCTACCCTCTGGTACAGTCAGACTGGTCTGCCATCTTTCTCTCCATGTGGCCAGAGAGCCTTTGCTCACAGATGATTCCCCTGCTTGACCTCTTTGCACTCTTTTCTGTTGATTCAAGGAATATCCTGGTGGTACCTTCTACCAAAGAGCTTTCCAGATATCGCCAGGTAGATATACGTGGTCTTTATTTATCTAGGCTTATGTGTAATCCACCCTTCCCCCCCAAAAGAATCTAGGGCCACTGTTCCTTGGGCCTTTCAAACTCTGCTTCAGAGAGCACAACTCTAAACGGCTGGCCATGTTGTTCGAATGCAAAACATACTCTTGCCAAAAAGACTATTTTATGGAGAACTCACACAGAGCAAACATTCACATGGTGGTTAGAAGAAGCAATACAAAGATACTCTCAAGTTATCTCAAAAGAACTTTGGAATTGATTTGTGACATGGGAGACACTGACTCAGGACCACTCTGCATGCCATGCCTGGACCAGAGAAGGTGCTGTGCTCTGTGAACAAGGCAGAACTGAATCAGCCCAGAGGAAATTAAGGATATGCAAATTTAGAGAATCCACCCCAAATGTTCACACAGACAAATTTGTGCCTGACCTGTGGTAGAGCATTCCAAGTTCGAACTGGTCTGATCAGCCACAGTCAGACACATTGAAATTTGATTCTAGCATGGTGATAAATTTTGGTCCTCTTTGAGAATGGACAAAACCTGTAGCAGTACCAGTACCAAGGCCATACCAGGTCAGGGACTGTTTGGGCTTTGTCTTGATATCCCCATTGGATACATGGGCATGGAGCAGACCCAGGTAAATTCATAAGTGCTTGTTAAACTTAATGGAATGATCATTAGAATTAGGTTGAATTTGAAATGTTAAAATATTAACTAAAGTAAAGGGAGGGAGGAAGGGAGGGTAGAGAAGGGAGTGAAGTCTTGTGAAAAAAAATGTTTTCAAAAGAAAGAATGCCATTAGAACAGGGCTTCTTTAGTCAGGATCTCTGAACTGGCTCTTCAAAATATGGCAACTGCATGCAATTGGTTTCCTTTATAATTCTCTGTTTTATGCAATGAAATTCATGATTCTGAGAAGGTGGCCATGGGTGTTACCAAACTGACTGCCCAGGGGCCTATGACACACAAAAGAAGAATCCCTGCATCAGAGACAGTTAAGGAGCAACTCTTGGCATATAAGGGAGAAAAAAAATAAGGAAGTTAACTTCCTAGAAGGATTTCAAATGAAAGAAACTAATTTTGAAAAAGGAGGGAACTCAACCAAAGCATGATTTCATATGTTATAAGTTAATAAGCCTTTCTTGTAACTTCTAGTGAAAATTCTCTAAGCCATGGTTCAGAAATACTGGTTGTTTTTCATTTATCAAATGGGCTATATATTCATGCCAGTCATCTGGACCTTGGAAAGCATTTCTCCATAGAAACTATGCCCTAAATGGTGATTAGTTTCCCAAACTAGTCCACAAAAATTCATTTAACCTATAATGTAGCTGAAAGTCTACTAACAGCCCTTTACCCCAGATCCCCTTAAGCTGCTAAAGTATCCTAAGTCAGTCTTGGAGAGTTTCAATTATTCTGGTCCCTAAATTAGGCTGAGTCTTAAGCCCCTTTGAGGTCAGAGGGAATCAGAAGGAGAGTGGAAGGGTGGAGGCAGGATAAAGCAGTCAGAAAGCTTAGATCCCACAGACTGTCCAATCTAATTAACTCAACAAACATCTATTAAGGACCAATTGTGGTAGACAGTGCTAAGACTAAGCCTGAAAAATCAAAGAGTCACATTACCTTTAAAGAATTTACATTTTAGAATACTCTAGGATATGCATCCAGGTAATTAAAGTTAAAAGATCAAAGAGAAGAGAAGGCATAAGGAGGGAGATATGGGTCACTGAGCTAGGGAGTGTTGGGAAGCCTCTTGGAGGAGTGGGAACATGGGGGAGAAAGAGATAAAGGAAATGTTTCTTAGGCACAAAACATGATTATGGGTTAAAGAAGTCAAAAACCAGAGGCGAAAGAAGAAAGGATGAGATGGGGGAAGAACCTGGATAGAGAATAAAGGGGAGAAAAGTAAAAGAAGACTTAGAAGGTGAGTGGTAAATGTCCAAAGCACAATTGGTGTGTCATTTTGTTTTTTAAAAAAAGTGCCTTGGGAAGTAAAGAATCTACTCAATTTCCCCTCTGTTTTATCCCTTGGAGGCCTTGGTTCCTTCTTCAGTTAAAAAAAAAAAGAACCCTGGAGGCTGGGCTTGTCCTTCCTCTAAGGTCCTTTTCACTCTAAACCTGATACCATTCTTCAATCCTTCCTTACTTGGATAGCTTGGAGGAGGGGGAGGGGGAAAGGATTGATTCAGAAATGAAAGCAATATAAAACCAAAATAGATTAATACCTTTTAAAAAAATGTTCTGCATTCCAAAACACATAAAGTAAGGGGGTTGGAGTCAGATCATGGATCACCTTAAGCAAAAGAGGGTTACAGATAGGCTTAAGAGCTAGAAAGAATCAAAAGAAAATCCAGTGCTGGCCTTTCACAGACCCCTATAAGCTGACCCCTTCCCACCTGTCGAATCTTCTTACACCTCACTCCCCTCTACACAATCTAGTGACCCTGAGATGCTCCATCTCAAGGGTTCACATTCACTGGCTGTCTCCCAGGGCTATCCTCTGTGGCCATATCTGCCTCTTGGCTTCCTCCAGGTCTCAGTTGAAGTCCCACCTTCTGCAAGAGGCTTGTGCTGGGAAGGACAGACAAAATGGTGGAATAGAAACAGGACTTCCATGCAGTTCCAGCTTCCACCTCTTCCAATTCATGTAAAAAATGACTCTAAACAAACTTTGGAGCTACAGAACCCACAAAATGACACAGACAAGCTAACCTCCCCCTGAAGATAGCCTTGGCAGGCTGGCAGGAAGCAGCCAGCACAGCATGTTGAGAGCCAAGCTCAGCCTACACAAGCCTAAGGTTTAAGCCTCAGGATGGCCACAACCAGCCACCAGCTGGAGGGATTTCAGATCACCAGCAGCTGTGGTGGTTTCCAGCATTATCAACCCATAGATGCTAAAGACAAAGTGAGAGGTCAGTGTAGTGTAGACTCTGGGATCTGGGAGTTTGGGAGTGTGGTCTGGCCTTTACCCCCTGGAGGGAGAAGAAGCTGAGGCACCATGGCCATGCAGCCACCTCCATGTGGCTGCTTCAGAGTTCCTGGCCTGCAGATTGTAGGGGGACCAAGTGACCAGTCTGAGAGGTAATCACTCTTACTTTAACCTGCTTGGATCTGGAACACTGTCTGGAGTGGAGGTCCTGTTGTGTGTGACCAGTGTGCTAGAGCTTGTGGAGGCTTCAGAGAGGGCACTCAACTAATATCTCCAGCAGCTGAGAAAACCCCAGCGATTGGGACAAAGCTCCCCTTTCTGGTAGAAGAGTTCTACTGTGGCAAAAAGCTCAAAAGTCAAGTAATTGAGTGGCAACATGAGCAAGCAAAGGAAGCAAAGCAAGAAGAGCAAACTGACATTAGACTGCTATTTGGGGGGCAAAAAGGATAAAAGTATGGAACAGGACAATGAAGTCAGAACTCCTGCACCAAAAGCTTCCAAGAAAAATATGAGCTGGTTATAGGCCATAGAGGAGCTTAAGAAAGATTTGGAAAACCAAATAAGAGAAGTGGAGGAAAAATTGGGAAGACAAATGAGAATGATGTAAGAAAATTATGAAATGAGAGTAAAAAACCTGACTGAAGAAAATAACACCTTAAAAAATAGACTAAATCAAATGGCAAAAGAGGCTCAAAAAGCCAATGAAGAATGCCTTAAAAAGCCAAGTTTGCCAGATGGAAAAAGAATCCCAAAGGCTCAGTGAACAGAATCATTCCTTCAGAGTTAGATTGGAGCAAATGGAAGCTAGTGATTTTATGAGAAATCAAGAGACTATTAAATAGATACAAACAAATGAAAAATAGAAGGCAATGTGAAATATCTCATTGGAAAAACCACTGACTTGGAAAATAGATCCAGGAGAGATAATTTAAAAATTATTGGACTACCTGAAAGCCATGATCAAAAAAAAAATCTAGAAATCATCTTTCAAAAATTCTCAAGGAAAATTGTCCTGATGTTTTAGAACCAGAGGATTCTAAAGAAAGGTTGAAAGAATCCACTGATCACCTCCTGAAAAAAGATGCCAAAAGGAAAACTCCTAGGAATATTACAGCCAGGCTCTGGAGTTCCCAGATTAAGGAGAAAATATTACAAGCAGACAGAAAGAAACAATTTGAATACTGTGGAAACACAATCAGGGTAACACAGGATCTGGCAGCTTCAAAACTGAGGGATTGAAGGGCTTGGAATAGGATACTCTGGAGGTCAAATGAGCTGGGATTAAAACCAAGAATGACCTACCCAGCAACACTGAGTATCATGTTCAGAGGAAAATATGCTCATTCAATGGAATGGAGGACTTTCAAGTATTCTTGATAAAAAAGCCAGAGTTGAATAGAAAATTTGACATTCAGATACAAGAAGCAAGAGAAGCATGAGAAGGTAAACGGGAAAAGAAATCATAAGGAACTTATCAAAGTTGAACTGTTTACATTCCTACATGGAAAAGCAATAATTGTAACTTATAAAACTTTTCTCAGTATGAGAATAGTTGAAAGGAATAGAAATGTGTACACACACACACACACACACACACACACACACACACACCCCTATACATACATATATATGTCTATATAGGAGGGTATATGAATATATATGTGAGTGTGTGTGTGTGTACATATGCACAACTATATATATATATATATATATATATATATATATATACACAGAGGGCACAGGACCAATTTAATGGCAAGGGATGATACTTAAATGTGAAATTAAGAGGTAAGAAAGGAAGATAAGGAGAGTAGATGGGAAGAGACAGAATGGGGTAAATTATCTCATGTAGAAGAGGCTAGAGAAAACTGTTACAATGGAGGGGAAGAACAGGAAGGCAAAAGGGAATGAGTCAACCTTATTCTCATTGAATTTGGCTTAGGGAGGGAATGACATACATACTAAATAGGGTATCTCACCCTAAAGGAGAGTAGGGGGGAGGGGATAAGGGGGGTGATGGAAAGGAGGGAAGGCTGGGGGGAGGGAAGTTGGAAGAACCCACTTTTGAAAAAGGACAGGATCAAAGTAGAGAATAGAGGGGCAGAACCAAGATGGCAGAGTAGAAACAGCACGTCCAAGCCACTCTGCCCCCAGATTACCCCCAAACTATGTAAAAGGGGACTCTGAACAACTTCTGGAGTCCCAGCACCCACAGAACGACACAGAAAAGCTAATCTCCTGCGGAGGACAGCCCAGCAGCCCTGCAGGAAGGACCAGTGCAACGGTCAGGGAGGCAGCAGCATAGTGCGCAGAGTGTGGGGAGCCGAGCCCAGGTCTGCCAGAGTCACGGTTTTAGCCCCAGGGTGGCAGGGCCAGCAGCCAGCTGGAGGGACTCCAGAACACCAGCAGCTGTGGCGAGTCCAGAATTATCAACATAGACATGCCTAGGACAAAGTGAGAGGTTAGTGCCCTATGGACTTTGGGACCAGTATTTGGGGAACACGTCGGCTTCCTCCCCTGGGGACTAGAAGCCGCTGAGGAAACACGCCATTTTGTAGTTTTCAGAGGCAGCTCCAGCTTCTGGCCTGCAAACTGTAGGGAGATCCAGTGATCAGTCTTGCGGGGTAATCGCTCTTGCTTTAACCTCCCTGGATCTGGATTATGATCTGGGGTGGAGGTTGTGGGTGAGTTTCCAGCTTGCCAGAAAAGGAAGTTGCCCCCCTACACGTTCGGGACGAAAATTCGCCTATCTGGTGGCAAAGCCATAGTATGGCAACAAGCCCAAAAGTCAAGTAATTAAGTGGCAACATGCCAAGGCAAAGGAAACAAATTTAACAGAAAAACACAACCCCAGACTCCTACTTTGGGGGCAAAGAGGGTCAAAGCATAGAGTGGGAAGAGGACTGTGAGGTCAGAAGTCCTGTTCCAAAAGTCCCAGGGGAAAACATGAGCGGGTTGCAGGCCATAGAGGACCTTAAGAAGGACCGTTAGAATCAAATAAGAGAAGTAGAGGAAAAACTGGAAAGAGAAATGAGGATGCAGGAAAAGTATGAAATGAGGGTCAACAGCCTGACTGAGGAAAACAACACCTTAAAAAATAGACTAACTCAAATGGCAAAGGAGGCCCAAAAGTGCAATGAGGAGAAGAATGCCTTAAAAAGCCAAATTTGCCAGATGGAAAAAGAATCTCAAAAGTTCACTGAGGAGATTCATTCCTTCAGAGTCAGACTGGAGCAAATGGAAGCTAATGACTTTATGAGAAATCAAGATGCTGTTAAAGAGATCCAAACAAATGAAAGAATAGAAGGGTGGGATAGGATGAAGGGAAATATAGTCAGTCTTTCATAATATATCCACTATGGAAATGTTTTGCTTAGCTACACATGTACATCCTATATTGAATTGCTTATCTTCTCAGTAAGGGTGGGTGACGAGGGAGGAAGGGAAAGAATATGGAATTCCAAGGTTTAAAATCAAATGCTTAATATATATATATACATATATATATATATATTAGTAGTAGTCATAGTATTTTACATGTAACTGGGAAATAAGATTAACAGACACTGGGGCATAGAGATCCACCATGCCCTACTGGAAAGCTGGAGGGAGTATGGGGGAAGACTTGGGAGAGAGCAGATTGGGGGAGGGGATATTCAGTGGGATTACTATTTTGGGGTGGTGGAAAGGGGAAAAATAGGGAGAAAATATGTAACTCAAAATCTTGTTGAAATGAATGATGTAACCAAAAAAATAAAAAAGAGAGAGAGGGAAAAAAAGAAATCTAACTGCCAAAAAAAAGAGGCTTGTTCTGGGCTTCCTCAATCTTAGTGCCTTCTCTTGGAATTTGTCATCAATTTATCCAGTCAGCATCTTGTTTATGAATAATTGTGTCCCTTATCCCACTGGGAAATACTTGAGAGAAGAGTGTGTTGTTAGGTGGTCTATGTATCCTCAACACAGTCCTTGGCACACAGTGAAAGTGCTTCAGAAATGCTTGTCAACTTGACTTGTTGGAAGGGATCTTAGAGCCCAGAGCCCAAACTCCTCATTTTACCAATGAGAGCCAGAAAGGTTAACTCAATCAATCAATAAGCACACATTAGCGACCTACTGTGTACCAGGCACTGTGCTGGTGCTGGGGGAACAGAAAGAAGGAATGGGGCATTTCTCACTTTCAAGGACCTTACATTCAGGGGACCAAATCAATGCATGGATCAGCACATGGAGAATAAATGATCAATAAATGAAAAGGAATTAAACATGTAAGAAGGTAGAAGAGAGGGCACTAACAGTTGGAAGATCAGCAAAGGCTTCATCAGAAGATCGTAGAAACTGCCAGACCTGTCCAATATTACCAAGACAATCAGTAGCAAAGGGAGAATTTGAACTCAGATACTCAGACCCCAGCACCAGGACTCTTTCCACTTTGCCACTTAACTTTTTCTGGCACTCTTTTAGATGGCACTTGAAAGTTTGCCAGGGACTTTCCTTACATCTTTGTGAGTAAGGTACAGTAGTTCTCACCATTTCTGACAGTAGACATTTATTAATCACCTTCTACATACCAAACTCTGTGTTAAGCCTAAGGATACAAAGAAAGGGGAAAATATGCTCACAGCTCTACACTTCTAGTGCAGGGGACAAGAGGCAAATAACTGGGTATATTTTGTTATTGTTCAGTCTTTCTGTGATGGGTCTGAGTGACCCTATGGTGAACAGCACGCCAGGCTCCCCTATCCTCCACTGTATCTCAAAGTCTGTCCAAGTTTAAGTTTGTCATTTCCATGACACTCTCTGTCCATCTCATCCTCTGTTATCCCCTTCTCCTTTTGCCTTCAATCTTTCCCAACATAAGGGTCTTTCCCAATGAATCTCATCCTCTTGTTATGTGTCGAAAGTATTTAAGCTTTAGCTTTAGTATTTTACCTTCCATTGAATAACCTGAATTAATTTTTGAGCACTGATTTGGCTTCCTTGCTGTCCAAAGGACTCTATTAGATAAGTGTGTGTGTGGGGGGGGGGGGATAATCTCCAAAGGAAAACACTAGCCAGGAGGGAGGGGATGCTAGCAGAAAGCAGATTTTGAATTGAGTTCTGAAAATATCAAGTATAGAAGCTGGAATTCAAAACTAAGTCTTGTCTGACCCCAAGGTCAGTACATTTTTATTGTCTACATCACTCTGCCCCTCATCTTATGAGAAATGGATAGCTCCTGAGGCTCTTTCAACAGGAAAATGGAATGACCTGGGGGATTTGAGGAAAGGGGAAGTGAAGGAGATTGAGATTCTGCAACTCAAGACAGCAGAGGATTGGGGATGGGGCATTTTGCAGAGCCTAGGTGAACTCTATGCTTAGTTCACTAACCCACTGAGTGTTCTTAAGTAAGGGGCTACTTGTATTTCAGTGATCTTTCCTAAGTAACATTACCAGTCACGCTTTTATAGGTAGCACATCCCTTTTCAAATTAGTTTATGAATGATATATGAAATGAAATATCTGAGTGCCTACTATGTGCAAAGCATCGGAAAAGGTTCCCTCAAGAGGAAATGGAAGGAGATAGGCACTTTGGTGAAGTTAATGGGGATCAGGGTGGGATGGGAGTAATGTAATTTCATAAAAATTTTGGAGCTATAGTAGAAAGCTCATTTACTGTATAAATTATACCTTATTTTCCTGAAAAAAATATAGAACAAAAGGATCCACTGTCAAACGGTGTGGGAAATTTCCAAAAATACCTTTAAGATGCTTTACAAATCCATTTGCATAAATGTAGCATCAGTCAAGTCCTGACAAGGGATTCTCACCTACTCTCGGTTCTTTAGAGACACATGTTCATTCTTATTCAAATGATCTTATTAGTCACATGGGACAAATCATCAGAGTCTAACTTAGCCACGAATATAGACTGACGAAAAAGGCATAATATACAGATGAATTTTTGTAAAGACACCGGGACTTCACAGTAGAAGCCTTTACAATCTCTCATTGAAAATATTCTAATATTGCAGTGAATTCTAGACAAGGTATCCATGGGCCCCAGATCAGAAAAGAGCTCAAAGACACTCATCTTTGTTCTTTTTCATGGTGGGAATCAAACACACAAACAAGACAAACAACCCACTTCTCTCTATCTTCCACAAGACTGTATTTAGGATGACAATTCAGAGTCATATGCTAGTGCTAGATAAACCCTCAGACACTAGTTCCAGCTCCCTCATTTTACAGATGGAAACTAAGTTCCGGGGGGGGCAGGGGTAAGTGAAATCCTTGCAAGTAGAGATAATTTCATTCTTTGTGATTATATCCACCTTGTGCTTAGGCACAGTTCCTTGCAAATAGTAGGCTATTGATAAATGGTCGTTGACTTACCCAAGTTCACAAAGATATCAAGCAGAATTTGAACACAGATTCTTGGATGCTGGAGTCAGTCCTCTTTTCCTTATACCATAGAGTTTGAAAAGGAATTTAAGTAATTCAAATCAACAATTACCACTATTAGCAAGCATTTAAAAAACCAAAGCTAAAGTAAACTAATCCACTGCCAAATAATAATCTTTTAAAAATGTATCTATAACCTACTGGATCAGTAGTGTTTTTAAAGTCTCCCTGAAATATTATTGCATTGTAAGAAATGGTGAACAGGAAGATTCCAGAAAAACCTGGAAAGGTTTACATGGACTGATACAAAGTGAAGTGAGCAGAACCAGGAGAAGGTGATACATAGTAACACTAATATTGTACAGTGAACAACAGAGAATGACAGTTTTTCTCAGCAATATAATAATCAAAAATCTCAAAGAATTCATGATAAAAAAATGCCATCCACCTCCAGACAAAGAATCAACATTATCTTAATACAGACCAAAGCATACTACATTTTTCTCTTTTTCTCTCTTTCTTTTTTCTTCCTTCCTTTCCTTCCTTTCACAAAATGACTAACATAAAAACATTTTATGTGACTGTAAATTTATAACCTATATGACATGGCTTCCCATCTCAGGGGAGGGTGGTCAGAGTTTGGAATTCAAAATTCTTTTAAAAGAATGTTAAAATTGTTTTTACATGTAATTGGGGGAAAATAAAATATATTTTTAAAAAGTCTCCCTGAAGATGGCATGCAGTGTCATGGATGGCTCAGCTTCTGTGAGTATACTTCATTTAAAATTATTATACCCTAAATCTCTTATGGGTTTTTTATGGTTTTTGTTATGATTTTGTTTTTTGCTTACATGAAGATTGAAAGAAATTAATGGAAAACCATCAATAGTATTCTGTTTAATTTGGGCTTTATTTGAATAGGTAAAAGGGAATGTTCCAATTGGAAAGAAAAATCCAACTAAGTTCACTGGCTGTGCTCTGTTGAGGGAAAAGGTAATGGGGACACTTGGATATAGCAGCAATGTTAAAAGATCTCGTCAGTGCAGAGTTCAAAAAACAGACAGAAGAAAATTCCTGCTCAGCCTGCCTGACAACTGCATTGGTTTCCATATTAAATTACAGCAGAATGAAACTCACATCACCATGGAGTGTCTTTTCCACCTGCCCCAGATAATAGTCTCCAGAGGGTTGCATATTTGGAAGCAGGTGCATTTCTAATTTTCTTTTCAGATACTCATTTGAAACACCTACCAAGTGACTGTTCTCTAGCATAAATGTTCCACCATGTACACTGCTCTGACCAAACTCTGTTTGAGCATGTCATGTAAAACATATTAATAATACCCTTCTTCCCAGTGAAAATATTATAATGTGAAATAATAAAAGCTGGCATTGGAATATAATCTCGTGAATAGGAATTACTTACTGCTATGTACTTGTATCCAGTGTCCAGAACACAGTAAGTGCTTTATAAATATTTATTCTTTGATTGTTTTTAATTCCAGATTCAACATGTTTCCCACTCCATCAAATTACCTCTGATAGCAACTGAAAGTTTTAAATAAACTAGAGTTTTCTTCACCCAACAGTGAATCCCAAGATAGAGGCATCAAGGTGACGAGGTGAACAGAGCCTCAAGGAAGACTTGAGTTCAATCCAGCCTCAGATCCTTAGGAGGTGCATGACTCTAGGTCAGTTACTTGAAAAAAAAAAAACTCTACCTGACTCAGTTTCTTCATCTGTATTATGAGAACAATAGCACCTAGAGCTAGGTCCTGATTAGTGGAACAATGGATTCCCTTGGAAGTGATTGCATTATTCAAATCTGTGCTCTATATTTCCTCTGGGCTTGAACCAGTTACCACAGTTTACATAACTAGAACTCTTAATTGTACAATTTGAATACATGCAACCACTTCAAGTCATTCATTCATTATTTGATCTAATCAGGACCTGGCAATACTCTGCTAGGCATTCTGGATCAAATGAGATAATAGCATTTTGTAAACCCTTAAAATAGTATATAAATGCTAGAGTTGCTGTTGCTGTTGCTCCTGCTGCTGCTGTTGTGCTGGATGCCTTTGGACTCCATACATTTCCTTCCATCTCCTGTAGTATCAATACCATGCAACAGGCAGAGAAGGGGGTGATTGCTGAATGAGTAGACTGAGTTGTTCTGATGAGTAAATCCCTGCTGGGTTTCAGGATCCCATCACGGATACTTACACTAAATACCAAGATTGCATTTTACAATTATAAATCATTGTACATGCATTATCTTATTTGATACTCAGGAAACTGAGAAAAGCTACAAGATGAAGGAGATACGGCTTGGAATTAGGTAGAGGTGGGCTCAAGGCCTGCCAGCAGCACATATTAACTATACAAGGACATGGATAAGTCACTGTCCTTTGAGAAAGCACCAGCCAACTCTCTCAAAGTTGCAGATAATTTGTGATTCTCCTTGGGAAGAGCTTCCACAATGATAAAATGATACTCTGATGGAATCATAGGTATAGACCTCAAAACAAGAAAACTCAGAAAAAACAACACAAACCCTAACTCCAAGGGAGCTACTACTAGGACTATTTTGTAGATAAGAAAACTGAGGATCAAAAGGTAAAGTGACTTTCCTAAGGTCAAGCAACTAGAAGTGACAGAGAAAGGATTTTCAACTTGGCCCTCAGATCTTTCTGCTACTGATTCTTTCTACTCCACCACGGTGGCCTTGGAACGGAAGGTGGTCTCATAGGGACAGTGTCCATGCAATTTTGGCTATCTGTTATTGCTGTGATGGTGAGAGTATGAAACTGAGAGGTGGGGAGGACAGATACGTGAGGGTGGGCAGAGTAGTTCCTTCTTCCTTTATTGGTAGGACCAAGCCTCTTGATACCTATAGGAATTCCTCTAAATTAAGGCCCCTCAATATTTTGGTGTGTCATAGAACTCTTTGGAGGTCTAGTGAGAACTATGGATGGAGTCATTATCAGAATGTTTTTAAATCTATGAAATACATAGGATTTCAATGGAAACCAATTACAGTGAAATGCATTTAAAAATATTAGCAAGACAGTTCATGGATTCCAGGGATAGAGCCCCAGGCTAAAAAGCTCCCCACTCTGACACAGAAGCACATTACTATATTAATTCCTCTTCCTGGTCTAGAAAATCATTTTTGGTTTGGTCCTAGGTCTTTTATTGGATACCCATAGAAACAAACACATTTTCTTTTCCAGCATCCTGGTAAATGTAGGAAATATAAATACAAAAGCAGAGACAGTCCCTGCACTTAAAGACCTGATATTCTCATTACTAAGATTACATTTAGGAGAGTGTGGTAGCCTAGGAAAGATAGAAGTTGGAAAGTGGATGTGGAAATGGTAAGAACCACGAGCAGAACTGTGGCTACATAGACTGTCCTCTGCAGTAGCAATGGCAGCATTGATTTGACTAATGTTCCAGAATAGGAAGGTTGTGTGGTTATTCAGTCATTCAGTTCTGTCTGTCTCTTCCTAACTTCCTATGGAGTTTTCTTGGCAATGATACTGCAGTGTTTTATCATTTCCTTCTCCAGCTCATTTGATGGATGAGGAAACTGAGGCAAACAGAGTTAAGTGACTTGCCTAGGGTCACATAGCTAATGAGTATCTGAGGCTGAATTTGAACTCAGGTCTTCCTGACTCAAGGTCCAGTGCTGTATCCAGGAAGATGGGGGTAGGGATTGGAAGTAAAATAAACAATGGTTAGATTACCAAAAGTAGCCACCTGAGGCACTCATCTGTCAGGAAATTTGCCTTCCCATTCTCCCCCCAGGAAAAAGTTCTGGAGCTGAAAGGGTTAAATTGACTTTGTGACCTCCTTTGTACCCAAGGCCTCCTCACTGTACTTTTTCCTGGATCCTGTCTACTTTCCTTCTGTTTATCAGCTCCGATTTATCTTAAATACAGTGATTTGCACATCGCCCAATTGGACTGTGAGCAAACTGAGGGCAGGAGTTGAGCTTTGCCTTTTTATCCCCACACATGGTAGTTGCTTGATAAGGAACGGTGGATGAACTGATTCTTTGGGTTCACCAATCTGCCAATGAACAGCCTTGTTTGGCATCTACGCTCTTTCCTTTTTGTCTGTCAGACACATGCTCCTGACTTTAGAGGGGATGTTGCCCAAGATTTAGTGACAAGAGAAAAGAGAATTTGCCAATTGTAAAATAATGTGTTGCTATAACCTAATGAGAGATGCCAAGGAAAGGAAACCACCCAGTCCCAGACCTGATTTTTAGTTGCAGTTTTAAATGCTGAATTTGGTTTGCAAACCATCTAGGCAAGAACTCTATTTTGGGGCAACCAGTTCTCTACTGGAGGAGGGTGACATCTTTTCCTCCGAACAGTCAGTATCCATTTGGGATCTGCCTGCTTGGGCACTGTGGATAGAATTTACTGGTTCTTTAATCCCAGACTTGTTTTCAGGCATTCAAAAAGTATCCCAGGTAAGTGCTTCCACTGTCCTTTTGATACTCCCAACAACTCAGAGAGATAGATGTTATACCCATTTTACAGTTGAAACTGGGGCAAACAGTGACTAGCCTAGGGTCTCACACCTTGGGAGTGCCAGAGGCTGGAAATAAGCTCAGGTTTTCCTGACTCCAGGCCCAGCACTTTACCCATTGCCTCAGACTAAGGTTCAGAAAAGGGAAAAAGCCTCTGTTCCAAACTAGGTCTTCCAGACTCCATATTGACATGGCTTCCACTAGATTAGAAGAACCATTGAAAACGCACAAAAATGTCTCCCTTGTCCTTGTCTCTTCTTTTCCCATGTTCCTGTGGCCTCCTTTCCATCAGGGTCCTGCAGTCTTAGGAATACACACTGAGGCAGCCTAGGACGGGTTTGGTGGGGTCTCACCCTCCTCCTCCTCTCAATGTCTCTGCTCCACTTTCATATTGTTTCATTTAATCACTTGGGGATGGGCAGCTCCTGAATATTTACCATCCTCCAAGAATCATTCCTTTCTCACTCAACATGAGGGAACATGCCTCACTCCACTCAGCCAAATATGGGTGAAGGACCCATTCTGTCCTCTGTCTACTGGAGCATCAAGTGTGCATCATTGGTGGATTTCTCTGTTTCACAAATCAGGAAACTGAGCTCCAAGTTGGTTGAATAATTTGCATGAGGTCAGGGAGATAATAAGGAAATGTGGGCGTCAGGCCAGGCTCTCTGACACCAGAGTCAGTAATCTTTCCACTGAAGGAAGCCACTACCATGTGTGGAGATAAAAAGGCAAAGCTCAACTCCTGCCCTCAGTTTGCTCACAGTCCAATTGGGCGATGTGCAATCTTTCCACTGAAGGATGTATAAAATATTTTATTTTATACAAATAAAAATATTGATGGAAGCCCTTTTTTTGCAAGAGGAAGAAACTAGGAACAAAGTAGATGTCCCAAGAAGGTAAACTGACCAAAAAGCAGTCCAAGGAAGCAATGCAATACTATTTTACTATAGTAAATAACCATAAAGGTATTGAGGGCAAAGTGGGAACCACTGAATGATTCACCCAATGATCAGAATGGTGTAAAAGAAAGCAACATTAGAAGACTCCAGAACTCAGATCTACATTATGGCCAACCTAGATTACAAACATGATGGTCAGGCATCGTTCCTCCACATTAGAGAGGTGGTAGGCTACAGGGGCAGAATCATACACTGTCAGATAGGAATAATGTGCCCATTCAACGTGCTTGATTCTACTTTGTTACAGAGGCAAATAGTCCTGGGAAATAAATGTAATCCTTAAAACCATCGATTTTGTTTAAAGTAAAGGGAAGAAAGTAATTTACTATGAAAATGCCAAAACTGTATAGCTCCTAAAGTGATGGAAAACAGTGATGCCCACCTGTGTGATTTTGGGCAGGCCTCCAAATGGCATGATCTTTACCTGTTTCAAGGAACCCTCCAGGTTGACAGCAGCTGAATCCCCAGGGTCATTCCATCACAACTTCTGACACCAAGTGAGGCTCACCACCACACCCCTCCTAAAACCCAAACTGGGAGCCTTGGGGGCCAAAATGGGCACAAAAGATCTTTCAATAAGAACAGACTAGATGAGGTGTTTTGACTAAGGCAACCTTACTTTAAAGATTATTGCAAATGCTGTGGGATTTGAAAAGCATGAGATATTTACTTGGATGGCTTATATGACTCATGCAAATGACATGATTATCCAACTATGAATGTCAATGAGAAAGAGTTTCAAGGGATAGGCTCCAATATCACCATGAATGCCCCACCCAGGACCCCATGGCATGCCCAGGTTCTGCAACAAGAAATCTCTTTTAGGAAGTTGAATGCTGCCCTCAAGCACAAAACAACAGTGTGACAACATAGACCCAAAGGGGTGCCAGGCATCTGCACTCTGGGGAAATGTATGGAAGGACAGAGACTAGAAATCCCAAGAACACATGCATTCAATTCTGCCAGTAATTGATATTTTTAGTATTTGCTTTGCTCTGCTCAGAGAGGGGGAAAATGGGAGCTCTATTCCCTTATTGAATCAACAGCTACTGCTGATTCTGGTGGACAGTGACCAAACTTGCATTACTACCTTTCATCAGGTTTCCAGAAATATTTCACACTGTTTGTGTACTTTAATATTGAGTTTTCACTGATAAAGTAAAGAGAAGACACTGTTCCCTGGCCTGATGCCCACCGCCCAGCCGCCACAAAAGGTCAAACAATCCCAGCTCTTCGTTTTCTCCTTAGTCAAAGGTGAAATCTATATAAGACCAAACCTTGAATAACTCTTGTGGAATGATTCCTATCCATGGCAGGTGAAATTTATGCAGGATTCTGAGAGTGCAAAGAGTATCATGTAATTTATTTCAGTTAGTCCAGCAATATTCTGAAAGAGGTGCGATCATTGTTCCACTTTACAGATGAGGAAAGTAAGGCTGACAAGTTAATTCCCAAGGTGACACAGCCAGCAAGTGTGGGAGGTAGGCATCTTAACTTGGAAGGGCCAAGGTGGATCCCCTGGACTCCCATGATTCTGGAGGAAAGAGTGAAGCTGCAGACTTTGTCTCTCCTCAGCTCTGCCTCTCTAAAGCACAATTTGTGGGCAAATCAAAACATGCCCCTCTTCAAACAAAACCAACAACACCCCTTTCTGTAACTCTTTTCCTTTCTTGCGTCCAGATCCTAAGAGCTTGGAGCACAGGAGGGGCTAAACCAATGTCCTTTGAATTGATGGAGTTGTTCCCAAGGCCTTCTACTTACATATGTCTCCATAATCTGCAAGAACACAGCTAAAAGCAGAGGGATTGATGGATCCATAGTGAGTAGCAAGATATAGATATGTGTACATGCACATGTGCACATGGACATAGTCACATACATGTATTGATACACATGTGTATATATGCATGTGCATAAATAGAGATCATATATGTGCCCATATATAACACGTACAAACACCCAACACTGTTAAGAACATAGAAAATAGCTAAGCTCCCAGGAAGCAGCCACTGCTTCTCCTGTATCTCCAGCTCAGTTTTGGAAATCCCTAACAATTAGGTGGTCCAGTACACAGAATGCCAAGTCTGGAGTCAGAAAGACTTGTCTTCTTAAATTCAAATCTAGCCTCACACACTTATGGCTGTGTTGTGACCCTGGGCAAGTCACTTAACCCTGTTTGCCTCAGTTTTCTCATCTGTAAAATGAGTCAGAGAAGGAAATAGGAAACTGCTCCAGTATCTATGCCAAGAAAACCCCAAATGGGGTCACAGAGAGCTGTATATGACTGAAACAACTGAACAGTTAGATGCTTATCAGAGGCAAATTCCAAGTCAGTCAGCATGCTAGTGAGTTAAATATGTTGAAAGCAGCTTACGGAGCGATATCAGTTTTTAAATGGGGTCCCTTTCCAAAACCCCAGAGCCATCTTTCTGTCTGCTGGTCGACAGCTCAGTTTTTCTGTCTCTCCTTTTTTGGGGTTCCTTTATCTGTGGGCCTTTCAGCAGCCTCTGTTAGAGAACATATGTTTCTGTCTGATTAGATTCCTTGAGGTGGTATGAAGATTGATAGTGGTTTAAAAAGAAATGGTTTTTAAAGAAAGGTGGAGGCTAAAATTGCCTCCTCTTGGCAGGACAACACAGGCTTCCAGACTCAGCCCCCAGAAAGATGAGCCTGGATACTGCCCAAAGGTTTCCAGTTCTAGGAAGGGAAAAATGTTAGCAACCACATTCCTGTTTTGAATATATTCTTTTAATATTTTGATGACTGTATTTCCAAATAATTGTTTTCCTTTATAACCCCCTGAATTTTATTTTATGCATTTAAAAATACAATTCCAAGAAAGGGTCCCATTGTTTACAGCAGCCTTTCAAGGGGTTCTCTGGTGCACAGAAAAAGTTTAGAAACTCCTCTGCTCAGTTACTTAAGGAAACCAAATTGCTTAACAACCTGTCTGCTGTGAACAACTTAGCTTGTCTCGTAGTGTCTGTAAGGGAAAAAAAAAGAGGAGTGGGGCAGAGCACATATAGGGGAGCCTTAGACCTGGAACCCAAAGACCTGACCTCAAATCCTACCAATGACTCATCCTGCCTGTGTGACCCTGAGCAAGTCTCTGTACTTTGAGCAGCTGGCAGCCTCTGCAGAGTTACAGACAAGCTCCAACTCCATGCTGGGGAAGGGAATTTCTTTACTTCTGGGACATCAATAATCTGTTGATAGACATTTATTGAGTGCCTAGTGTACACGTGAAGTTTAATATAAAGAACAACATAGAAAAGAAAGAACATATATGAACACGGGAAAGTCCAAAATCGAGGAAAGATATGTTACTTATGTTGACAAAAGGGGGAGAAGGAAAAGAGGACTTTAATGAGAATACTGCAAGAACCAAAGAGTGCCTAAAGCCAATTTAGACTAATTCTCCAGGGAAAGACAATGTGTACACTGAAAATTGAGTGGGATGTGAGCCAATTCTAAATAGAACCATGTCTGCCGAAAATAAAAGCAATCTTAATAAAACGGAACAGGCTTTCTGGTCTATAGGATCCAGGAAGATACCCACCTAACAAAAGAATGAAAACCTGAGCTGGCTTTGAAATTGTAGCATAACTTTCTTGGGTTCTTTGAGGTTTTTTCAAATATAAATCTTTTCTCCCAACTTCAAATGGTTCTCAGTGACTCAGGGCTGACAGCAGGATTAAATCAAATTTTATTGTTACAGAATTTTGGGTGGATCCTCCAGCTCAAATATCAGTACTCTTGCTAAAGGTCATTTTATTTCAAAAAGAATTTTTAAAAAAAAGTTGTTTAAAAATATGAGAATCTGAGTTATTTCTAACTCTAACCAGAAATTTGTACATCCAGGGCAAAGCAGCTGCAAAAAAAGCGCTCAGAGTAGGCAGGAAGAAGCCCCTTCCAAGGAATCCTGGGAGTGGGATGGGCAGAACAGTAGCCTGTTCTGATATCCCCTCCCCCTCCCATGGTCCTGTTGGGGTATGTGTTGGGAGATGCGGGGGGTGGAGAGGACACAGCTGGTGTGTGCCTGGGGTCGAGGATCTCTACCAGTTTCCAATTTGAAGTAATTATTCTTATAAACTTATTTCTAGCCTGCCAAAGGCGAGAAAGTGTGGTCAGAATATGTGTAACCAATTCGACAATTGCACAATCCTTCACTGCTCGTCAATATGCTTTCAAAATTTCAGAGCTTGTGGGTGAAGACTTGGTTTTAGCCCCCCTCCTTACAACTCAAGACTTGTTGAACCAGTATAACCAAATGAAGAATTTGCCAGCTTCTCTTTAAACATTGCAACAATCATATTATGTAGGCAGTGACATTTTTTGTGCAGTCAGCCAGGAGTAACCTCAAAGCTGTAATTTGAAAATGCTTCAGGCCTTTTGGGAAATTAACACTCAATCCATCAATGGGAATTTATGAAGAACCTACTATGTGTAAAGCCCAATTCTAGGTACCATGAAATATAAGAAAAGGGAAAAAATATGGTTTCTGACCTTTAGGAGTTGACTTTGCCATTCACGAAATTAATTCCTTTCATCTGTGGCTTTGTATAAAGGACATCCACCATATTTGTCAGTCTGTCCTGAATTATCTTTACCCCTTGGAATTCCTCTATTTTCAAAGGTTACCTCATGTTCCATAAATAACTACAGCCCCAAGTTAGGAGTCTCCTAACCCAAAATTACTTGGGTTTTACTTCCTATATATTCAGTATCTACTTATGTAGCAGGAGTCATATAGGGGAATCCCCTCATTTTCTGGGCTGTAGTCCCTCCTATAGAGCTGGGCTTGACTTGTGGCTGGTGGCCAAAGGACACATAAGCTTGGCTAAAATGATAGAGTTATTGTTGTTTAGCTATTTCAGTCACGTTCAACTCTTCACGACCCTGATCAGGGTTTTCTTGGCAAACATACTGGAGTGGTTTCCATTTCCCTCTCCAGTTCATTTTACAGATGAGGAAACTGAGTCAAACAGGGTTAAGTGACTTGCCCAGGATCTCATACCTAGTTAAGTGTCTGAGGCTGTATTTGAACTAACAAAGCTCATAACTGCAGGCCCAGTGACCTATCCACTGAGCTACCTAGCTGCAAAATCTCATTGATGGTTCTTGTGATTGGAAGCTTGTGTTGAAGATGATTGGTGACTGAGCTAAGAAATGGCCACTTTCTGTGCTTTAAGAGAAACTTGCCAGAAACAGCTCCAGCTCTTTAGAGTGCCTTATCTCCCTTGGGGGCTGGGGAAGGACTTCTCTCCCCAGCCCCTCTCCAAGGCAGCAGCAATGGCAACTGTGCCACATGACTACTTGCTTGTCTAGTCATCTTTTTTCGGCACTTTGGTTCCTTGAGCAAAGGTCAGTGACTAATGGTTCTGAGAAACTGACATTTCCAGCCTCGCAGTAACTCAGTAGTTCAGGAGATTGGGAGCATCTAAATCAGGTGCTGGTTGCCCAGCAGAAGGTGATTTGAGAAGATCAGGAGATCTGTCACTTGGGAGTTGCTTAGACAATGCAGGTACAAGGTGAATACAAAATAGCAATCCCACAAAATGATCTCGACTTTCTAGGGAAGGATAAGGAAGGCAAAGGATTATGGTTGTTATTATGTTTTCTGTTTTTGTCACTACATGCTTTTGAGTCACTGGCATGTTTAGCATTTTCTGTCATGTGAAAAAAACCCATTTTATTATACTGGACACTAAAGAGGACCTGTTTTCCAGACACTCCGGAGATGCTGGGTATGAGCCACCATTCAAATCTGCTTTACAGATCCTCCCATGGACTCCTCCAAGGGTCAGAGTTGCAAGGAAGCCCAAGACAGAGAGAAAGAAAGGCTGCCACCACCCTGGGAAAGAGCTCCCCACACTCATCCCCAAATGTACCAAAGCTGTGAGTCCAGAATGGAAGCCCACAGCAGAAAAGGGTACCTTGGGTCATGGCTCACAGTTCTGTACCTGTTTCCTCCAGGGGAAAGTAAGCTGCTTGTAGGAAGGGATTGTTGCAGTTTTGGTTTGGTTTCCCTAGTATTTAGCCCAATGCTTGTCACATAATAAATTCATTCAAGTCAGCAAAAATTTATTGACTATATGCTGGGCTTATGACATACTAGTCTGGAAATAAAAGGAAGGCAAGAAACAACCTCTGCCTTTAAAGAGCTCCTGTTTAGATGGGGGAAAAATATGCAAATAATTCTTAAGGGACTTACTATATGCTGGTCGGCTTGAACTGAATTTCCTCTTCTCCTTCCCCCTCTTCTTCTTCCACATGGTTTGACCTTGAACTTTTAAAACCCTATTGCCCACTACTTAAGATGACGTTCCAGCTGTGGCCTGATGGGGCTGAGGACAACAAACCAACACCTGCAAACTTCTCCCCAAATCTCTCTTTTTGTTTTCAACCCCCTTTAACACAACGAGAAATCCCATTCCCTAGTAGCCACCATGCTCCCTCATGCTTCCCCAATGGTCTCTCAGACTTCACCTTTTCTCCCTACTATCCCAAGTTAAGATTTTAAAGATTCACACACAGTAAACATGCCCACACACACAGGCTTTTATACAGTGACTTTCATGTTTCTCTTCCAACCTTAGTTCTGCTGTTCATAGGATTATATTATTATAAATTAAAAGCCGGAAAGGAAATTGGAACTCTAGCTTAGAACAGGTGTCAGACATGTCCCAGGGGACAGCACGGGTGAGTGCTGCCCAAATCAGATTAAACTATAATTGGGAAAAAAATAACAGAATAAATAGAAATATAATAAAACATAAATAACATTACATTTCAAAACCAAGTCAACATGTACCCTACGAGGACATTCATCTGTGGTTTCTATTTGAGTTTGACAAAAGTGGGTTAGAGGATCCTGTGAGGTTTGGGGGAAGATGTGTCTGATGGAGAGATTATTCATGGCTTATACTGGAAACTTCTCGAAAGACAAACTATCTTTACCTTTTCCTACAATACGCCACAGGGTCAGAGTTGAATGTCTTGAATGGAAGTGCTCCATCATGATGTTCAATGATGATGCTAGGAGACAGTCATATACATATCCCTATTGACAGTATGTGACAATATTGAACAAGATCACATCTGGAAGAAAAAAAAAGGACTGTATGTTTTGGAAATCCCCCCACAGAAGATTCTAAAATAGATAAGTACCAGCTTGCTATATGTAAACATGGGCCAGGTAGCATTTTGTTACTTTTAAATTTACATCGTTCTGGGGAGGTAGCCTATGGACTATTTCTATTTTTCACTTTGTTCTCTTGATCTAAAAGATCTGGGCAATTTTCTTTCATAATTTTATTTTGAAATGTGGTATCCATTCTCTTTTTTCTTTGTTTAGTCATGAATCTAAGGTAGTTAGTGATTCTGAAGTTCTTTCTCCTTGATTGATTTTCTAAGTAAATTAAAAAAAAAACAAACAGGAGCAGCTAGGTGGCACAGTGAACATAGCACCCACCCTGGAGTCAGGAGGATCTGAGTTCAGATTTGACCTAAGATACTTAACACTTACTAGCCAGGTGACCTTGGGCAAGTCACTTAACTGCAACTGCCCTCCAAAAAAAGCAAAAAAAAAATAAGAAACCCCTCAGGTATTATTTTATTTTTCAGTATTTTAACAATGGATATTTCTTGGCATATTATGGTGTTTCTGTTTGACTCATTCTAATTTTCAAGGATTTTATTTCTTAGATAAAGGTTTGTGTCTCTTGGGTCAAGCTGTTATTCCTTTTTACAAGTGTTTTCTCCATAGCTCTCATTTTCTTTCATTTTTTTCCTCTGACATTCACATTTCACTTATAATACCATTTTAAAAACTCTTTAAATACCTCTTGCCTCATTTCTTCTAGAAATTCTCATGGACCTTGTGCTCAAGCTGTGGTTTTTGTTGAGACTTTCATTCCTTGTAGGTTTGTTGGAGTTATTCTCTTCACCTGGATTTGTGCCTTGGATGTTCCTGGAACCATAACATCTTTTTAGTATAGGTTTTTTGCTTGTTTTTGTTTTGTTTACTCATTCTTTTAGCCTTATTTCCTGAATTGGAACTCTGTTTTGGGGCCAAGCTCTGTGAATTTCTGGAGGGAATATCTGGGGCTTGTTTGGTCTTGTTCTATGTTCTCTGGGGTTCTGTTGTTGTTTTGTCTTATTACTGAGTTCTTTGTTCTTCAAAAATCTCAGAGGCATCTCTGCTTATAGAGCTGCAAACTTTCAGTGGACCCGGGAAGGTCTGATAGGCATCTACTATTAGACTTCTAGGCTTCAGATCCTGGTTTGATTCTAGGCAACACAACTGCCTACTTGCTCCAGATGGAATATCAGTAATGCTTCTGGTCTCATCTCCAGTCAGATGGCCATAAAGATTTATAGGTAAGGACAACAGAGGGCAAATAGAAGGTGCAGTGGGTAAAGGACTGGGCTTGGAGTCAGGAAGACCTGAGTTCAAGTGTGGCCTTGGATATTTGCTTGCTATGTGACCCTGTGCAAGTCACTTAACCTCTATGCCTTAGTTCCTTTAAAATACTAACACCATAGTCTGAATTAGTTTGCCAAATGACTTTATCTTTTAAGGAGGAATTATGAACATATGAGAGGTCTGAGTGGGTGCCCAGGTAATAAGGAGAGGACACTGGAAAGAAGAAAATGCCCAAGCCCACCTCTTTAAAACTTAAAAAAAGTTTTTATATACAAATGAGATTCATCATTATTCATTTTAAAAACCTACTTTGCTCATATAGTTGATTGCTACATAGGGTGATGAGTGTAGAATCGGAGAAAGCAGGAAAAGATGAGGGGAATTCTGGGATAATAATTGAGATAATAATACCTATCTACCAGCATTGCTGTGAGGATAAAATGAGATAAGTATAAAGTGCTTAACTCGGTTCCTGGCACATAGTAGGAACTATGTAAAGGTGAGCTATTCTTATCATTGTTAACAACGATGTAAACTTAGCACTTCACTGGTCAAAGTCAAAAGCCAGGCATATAGTCCTATTCTGGACTCAGGGAGACAGCATAACCCCAGTCAGACTATGTCCAGTCAGACCCCAGGGGCTGAATCCTCTATCCTAATCCAAAATCGAAACCAACAAAGCTTCGGGGCCACCTTTTGCCCCCGGTCCTCATTTAATCTCTTGCCTCTGGACTGCGTTCCTAATTTGCATTGTATAGTTTCTCCTTAGTTTTCTTGTAAACTCCTTTATCTGGGGCTCTTATACATTATATATTCCCTACTTTGAAACCACCATTTTTATACCTCAAAATTACATTATTCTTAAATGGGTAAAATGAACCATCAGATTTAGCTAGTCAGGGGAATTTTGGAGGGCATTTTTTTTTCTTTGAACAAAGGAAGAAGGCACAGAAATATCTAAGAAAATATTTTAATTTGGGTAAAAACCCCACTGGCATATAGATCATTTTGACTTGGTACAGGTTTGGGAAAACATGCCCTCTAGAAAATAATATTACTATGGGAGTGGGGGAGGAATAAATTTGGTAAGATTCATATTTCAGGGAAAGTAAGCCACTTTAGTGACATTAAAATATATTTGCTATCACTTTTTATAATATCAAAGAGCCAAAAACAACTGGGAAATGGCTAATAAAATGGTATCACACAAACTGTAATGAAATATATTGAATTATTAATACGCTGTTATTTAGTTTCCCCAAGAAATGGCAAACACGGAGAGTACTGAGAAGAATGAAGAAATTTATATAACCTGATGCGAAATGAAGTCAGCAGGACCAGGAAAGCAACATAAACAATGACTGTAATAATCGAATTAGAAAGCGTAACAATAATGAAATGATGGAAACTAAATATTGTAAAATTAGAGTCACTAGGCTTGTCCCAAAAGAAGAAAAATAGTAATGATAACAGTTTATATAGGTCCTATTTTGTGCCAGGCACCGTGCTAAGAGCTTTACAATTGATATCTTATTTGATCCTCACAAGAACCCAGGGAATCAAGTGCAAGTACTATATAGATTTCACAAATTAAGAAACTGAGGCTAATACAAGTTAAGTGATTTACTAGGGGTCACACAAATAGTATCCTAGGTAAGATTTGAACTCAGGTTTTCTTGACTCCAAAGACCAGTGCTCTATTCATTGTGGTACCACCTAGCCTAAGCAAAGGGAAAATGTACCTCTATTCTTTGGAGAAAGGTCAGATACTATGGGTGCAGGAATGTGGCATATATTCTCATTAATGTGTCATTTATTAAATTGAATTCTCTCTCTCTCCCTCTCTCTCTCTCTCTCTTTCTCTCTCTCTTTCTGTCTCTCTCTCTCTCCCTTCTCCCTCTAAGCATCCATCCGTTCATCTTTCTTTCTTCTATCTAATCTTAATATTTCATCTCTATAGGCCTCAATTTATTCATCTATAGAATACCAGGATTGGCCTCAAGGCTCTACAAGAAGCTTTCCAATACTAGAATGCTATAAACTTTCTAAAATACCTCCACTTTCCTCCAAACAGCTAGAAAATCACAGCACTTCTTCCCAGTTTTCAAATCATGATAAAAATTCACGTTAAAAAAGTGATAAAATGACATATTATCACTTACTTAATTAGCCACTATGTGTGAAAACATATGCTCTCTTTCATAGTTTGTCCCAGAATTCCCCTCATCTGTTCCTGCTTTCTCTGGTTATACACTCATAATCCTATGTAACAATCAACTATATGAGGAAAGTAGATTTTTAAAATTAATAATATTGAATCTCATTTGTATATAAAAACATTTTCTTAAGTTTTAAAGATGTGGGCTTGGGAATTTTCTCCTTTCCAGTGTCCTCTCCTCATCCCCTGGGCACCCACTCAGACCTCGGATATGTTCATAATTCCTCCTTAAGAGATAAAGTCATCTGGCAAACTAATTCAGACTATGATATTAGTAATTCAAGACTCCTACCTTCCAGGAGTTTTTACATGCCTCCTCCTCCAACGCAGTGTTTTATATGTTCCTTCCTCCTCCTCCCTCCCCACAAAGTCCATTGATAATTCTGTGAATGACAACAGACCATGAAAGAGAAATCTTTTGCAATCAGTCTTGTTAATTAGATTGGGGTGGTTTTCAAGTTTTGAGTTTTACAAACATCTCAACCTTATTGGAGAGTTTTCCAAAAGGACTCTGCTAAATGATGAGCCATTAAGGCCCTGAACAATGAGCACAGCCACAAATATTGTAGGCCACAAGTCAGAAAATTAAGGCACAAAAGTGTTCCTGAGATTCTCATAGCAAACTGGGTGAATAATTACATTTCCTGTGTGAGTGACAAGAAACTCATTTTCCATGCAGATGGTACATAGTACATTTATTTGGGCAGTCAGTCATTTTCTCAGCAAATCATTTCTGGAGTGGCTCCGTATTTCTGATTTAGCTGTGAAATGGAGAGGGACAAGGAGGTGGGGCACACAGCAGAGCTGGGTTATATACTGCCCACCAGAGGGCATCCTGGGCTTCAGGTGCCCCTCAGATAATCATTGGGGCCATCAGACTATTGTGGGACCAGCACTTAGGCTTCTCTGAAACTCAGTTTCCTCTTTTGTAGACTGGTAATAATCAAGCCCCAGCAGCTCAAGCAGAGGATTTTTCGAGAGGACTGGACGATTTCATTAGTGAAAATATCCCTCTGACATGTTTGAAGAGTTACTAAAAAGACAACAATGAATGCTCTGCGTTGATATTATAATTAGCATGTTTCTATGTATCTCTCCTTCATCCCTCTAGTTCCCATTCCTACTCCCACCAGAGTTCATGATCTCATGATCTCTAGCCTAGGTTATTACAATAGGATGTTCTTCCTCTCTTCTACTCTCTCCAATCCAACTTCTGCTCAGTTGCTAAAGTGACCTCCCTGTAGCACAGGAATGACCAGGCCACAACCCTCTGCAAGAAACTTCAGTGGCTCCCCTTTACTTCTAGGACAAGATGTGCCTTCCTGTGTCTGGCTTTTAGAGCACTTTAGGCTCCGGCTTCTGTCTAGCTTTCAAGGTTTACTGAACATTGTTTTCCTTCATATATTCCAGATTTTTGCCAAGATGGCCCACCTGAGGGGCAGCTAGGTGGCACAGTGAATACAGTGCCAGCTCTGGAGTCAAGAGGACCTGAGTTCAAATTAGGCCTCAGACACCTGACACTTGCTAGGTGTGTGACCTTGTTGCGAGTCACTTAACCCCAATTGCCTTACTTTCCCCCTTCCAAAAAAAAAAAGATGGTTTGCCTGACTTTCCCATATGTTGCATTTATCTCTCTTCTTTACTCAGACTGTCCTCCTTGTATTCCCTCTTGTCATCTGTCTCACAGAAGCCCTCCCTTTGTCAAAGAATGTATTAACTGCTCCCTATTACACTAAGCCTGTCCTCATCTCCCTGGCTGCTAGGAGGCCTCCTCCAAAAATCAGTTTGTAGCTGTGGCACCTCTCTAGCCAATGCTTCCCAATTTGAAGTGGTCAATTAGGTCATAAGTGGACAATAGTCCCAAGTTAATGTCTTCTAACGGGTTCACAAGTCTGCCCTAAGTAGTTGATTTTTAAAAGTCAGTCAGTTGACACAGTTATGTCCGAACAAAGGCATTTACTGAAATGACGTGGCCTGAGCAGGCCCACACATAGAACTCATCAAAAGAGCTGCTTGTGCTGTTCTATCACTGCTCTCCTGCTAGGCACAATATCTCTCCAGGGTAGGCCCCATATGCTAGGCACAGGACTCCAATGCTTTCAGCTTCTCACTTGGCTGACATCCCAGGCAGGGGAGTGCTCCCTTTGGACCAAACTGTAACCCATAGGGATCAGCAGGAGTCTTCCCCATTCTCTTCCCTCAGTCTTAGCGCTAGGGTATGTTGTCTAGTAGTAAGGTCCTGGCCCCAAGCACCAGGACCAAGGCTAGGGCACTATCCCCCATTTTAAACTGAAATTGTCTTTTGTTCACATAATTGAGCTAAGGAGAAAAAGCAAATTCTGCCAACTCCTCCTCCCCACTTTCCTGATACTTCCTTATGCAAATGTTGTGCTCAAGATCTTAAAGATCCCCCGAAGTCTGAATGGGCCTAAAGTCCTCAAGAAATACACAGAACAATTTGAAAAGATCTTTCACTCAAACCCTGAAGAGGCCTATTCACTGAATGGATGCTACCTCACTCTAAGTGAGCACCCAAAAAGGCCTTACCCTAAAAAGGCCAGAGTGTCCCATGGCATCCTGGTCCATCTCCAGTCATCCTGCAAATATCAGCTCACTGGACCCAGATAGTTCTGGAGAAGAAAGTGAGCCTGGTGACCTTACACAGCCCTGCCTCACTTAAATCCAAGTCAACTGCAAGTCATCATTTCTCTGATGCCTGGTCCTCTTCCAAACACAATCTACATATATAGTGTTCTCAGCCCCATCCTTCCTACCCTCTAAACTTCTCAAAAGCAAGGGCTACATTTCCTTTTTGTCTTTTTATCTGTAGTGCCTGATGGAAGTAAGCAGTTCATAAAAGCTTATGGAACTGAAATAAAAGCAATCTTCAGAGTCAGTTGTTTCTCCATGTGAAAAAAAAAATCAGAGCTTGCCACCCTCCCACCCTGTCCCCAACTTCTGAGAGTGTTTATAGCATGCATTGCAAAAACTGAACTTAATGTGCATAGCAAGACTTAGTTCTCTCTTTAGGATAATTTATTCAAAGTACACAGTTTTAGTATTATTATAAAAAAAGACACTCACCCTAAGGAATAAAGACTATGGGACATTTTTTATTTGACCTCTGATATGAATCAGCACCAACAAATTCACAATTCTAACATCACAATCACTTCTATTCATCCAGTCTTTAGTGCTTAGTACAGTGCTTGATACATAGGCACTTAATAAATGTTTATTGACAGACTGACTGACTTTACAAATACAGCAGAGTGGCTAAACTCATCAAAATCACAGCATTATCTCACAGTGAAAGAAACTATAGTAATCATAACTGTGAATGTGAATGGGATGAACTCTCCCATAAAATGGAGATGGATAGCAGAATGGATTAAAAATCATAATCCTTGGATGGCTAGGTGTCACGGTGAGTAGAGTGCTAGCCCTGGAGTCAGAAGGACCTGAGTTCAGATCTGGCCTCAGACACTTAATGCACACAACAAACAAAAACCTAGCCATGTGACCTTGGGCAAGTTATTTAACCCCAATTGCCCTCCAAAAAACAAACAAACAAAACAAAACCATAATCCTAAAATATGCTGTTTACAAGAAACACATCTGAAACAGGGGGATACTCACAGGGTAAAGATAAAAGGCTGGAGTAAAATATATCATTCCTCAGCTGAAAAAAAAAAGCAGGGGTATCAATCCTTATCTCAGACAAATCAAAAGCCAAAATAGATCTAATTAAAAGAGATAAGTAAGGAAACAATATCCTGCTAAAAGGCACCATTGAAATTGAAGCAATGTCATGACTAAATATTTATGCACTGAGTAGTACAGAATCCAAATTCCTAAAGAGGAAGTTAAGAATGTTAGAGGAAGAAATAGATAGCAAAACTATACTAGTGGGGAACTTCAATCTCCCCCTCTCTAAGCTTGATAAATCTAACCTCAAAATAAACAAGAAAGAAGTTAAAGAGATAAATAGAATCTTATAGAAGATATATATGGGGGCGGCTAGGTGGCGCAGTGAATAGAGCGCCGGCCCTGAAGTCAGAAGGACCTGAGTTCGGAGCTGGCCTCAGACACTTAATCCGCACAGACAAAAACCTAGCCGTGTAACCTTGGGCAAGTTACTTAACCCCAATTGCCCTAAAGGGGCGGCTAGGTGGCGCAGTGAGTAAGAGTGCCGGCCTCGGAGTTGGGATGACCCGAGATCAGATCCGGCCTCAGAAAATGAGCACCCACGCATAAATAATGACTAGCCGTGTAACCTTGAGCAAGTTACTTAACCCCAATTGCTTTAAAAAAAAAGAAGAAGAAGATATATATGGTAGACCTCTATAGAAAATTGAGTGGGGATAAAAAGGAATATACCTTCTTCTCAGTGGTACATGGCACATATACAAAAAATGACCATGTACTAGGGCATAAAAACCTAACAATTCAGTGAAGAAAGGCACAAATATTGCATCATGATGCAATAAAAATTATATGTAATAAAGGGCCATGGAAGGATAGACTAAAAACTAATTGGAAATTAAATAACTTAATCCTAAAGAATGAGTGTGTCAAACAAGAAATTATAGAAACAATACTTCATTCAAGAGAATGACAATAATGGGACAACATACCAAAACTTGTGGGATACAGCAAAAGCAGTTCTTAAAGGAAGTTTTATATCCCTGAATGCATACATGAATAAAATAGAGAAAATGGAGATCAATAAATTGGGTATGCAACTGAAAAAGCTAGAAAAAGAACAAACTGAAAATCCCCAATTAAATACTAAATTAGAAATAATGAAAACCAAAGGAGAGATTAATAAAATTGAATTTAAGAAAATTATTGAATTAATAAATAAAAGAGCTGGTTTTATAAAAAAAAATAAAATTGATAGACCTTTAGTCACTATGATAAAAAAAGGAAAGAAGAAAACCAAATTACGAGTATCAAAAATGAAAAAGGTGAATCTACCTCCAATGAAGAGGAAATTAAAACAATAGTTAGGAATTATTTTGCACAGTTGTATGCACATAAATTTGACAATCTTAGTGAAATGGATATATACAAAAATATAAATTGCCCAGACTAATTGAAGAGGAAGTAAACTACTTAAATAACCCCATCTCAGAAAAAGAAATTGAACACACCATCAATGGACTCTCTAGGAAAAAATCTCCAGGGCAGATGAAGTCTATCGAACATTTAAAGAACAATTGACTCCAATAGTTTACAAACTATTTAGGAAAATTGGAGAAGAAGGAATCCTACCAAATTCTTTTTATGACACAAATATGGTACTGATACCTAAATAGGGAAGAGACAAAACAGAGAAAGAAAATTACAGACCAATTTCCCTTATGAATATAGATGCAAAAATCCTAAATAAAATATTAGCAAAAAGACTACAGCAACTCATCATGCGAATAATAAACTTTGATCAGTTAGGATTTGTTCCAGGAATGCAAGGGTGGTTCAATATCAGGAAAACTATCAGTATAATTGACCACATCAACAACAAAACTAGCAGAAACCATATGATTATCTCAATAGAGGCAGAAAAGGCTTTTGACAAAATATAATACCCATTCCTATTAAAATAGGAATAAATGGAATCTTCCTTAAAATAATAAGTAGATCTATCTAAAACCATCTGCAAGTATTATATGTAATGGGAATAAGCTAGAAGCATTTCCAATAAGATCAGGGGTGAAACAAGGATGTCCACTATCACCCCTCTTATTCAATTTGGTACTAGAAATGTCAGCAGTAGCAACAAGAGAAGAAAAAGAAATTGAAAAAATCAAATTAGGCAAAGAAGAGACTAAGCTATCACTCTTTGCAGATGATATGATGATATACTTAAAGAATCCTCGAGAATCAAGTAAAAAACTTTTTGAGATAATAAAGAAATTTGGCAATGTTGCAGGATAAAAATACATAAATCCTCGGCATTCCTCTATATCTCTAGCAAAATCCAACAACAAGAGATACAAAGAGAAATATCACTTAAAGTTAATGTAGACATTATAAAATACTTGGGAATCTACCTGCCAAAACAAACTCAGGACTTATATGAACACAATTACAAAACACTTTTCACACAAATAAATCAGTTTTAACTAATTGGAAAAACATCAATTGCTCATGGCTGGGTCAAGCTAATATAATAAAAATGACAATTTTACCTAAATTAAATTACATATTTAGTGCCATGACTATCAATCTACCAAAAACTTACTTTGTAGAGCTAGAAAAAATAGTAGCAAAATTCATTTGGAAAAACAAAAAGTCCAGAATATCAAGGCAATTAATGAAAAGAAATGCTAGTGAAGGTGGCCTGGCCATACCAGATTTTAATCTGTATTGTAAAGCAGCAGTCATTAAAACTATTTGGTACTGGCTGAGGAATAGAGTAGTGGATAAATGGAGTAGATTAGGTACACAGGATTTAGCAGCCAATGACTAGAGTAATCTACTATTTGATAAACCCAAAGACCCCAGTTTTGGGGATAAGAACTCACTATTTGACAAAAACTGCTGGGAAAACTGGAACAGAGTATGGCAGAAATCGGGCATAGAACAAAATCTAACACAGTACAACAAAATGAAGTTGAAATGGGTGCATGATCTAGGTATAAAGGCTGATACTGTAAGCAATCTGGGAGAGCAAGGGAAAGTTTACCTGTCAGATCTATGGAGAGGGTTAGACTTCATGATAAAACAAGAGTTAGAGAGCATTATAAAATGCAAAATGGATAATTTTGATTACATTAAATTGGAAAGTTTCTGTACAAATAAAGCCAATATCACAAGATTAAGAGGGAAGTGGAAAACTGGGAAAGAATCTTTACAATCAATGTCTCTGATAAAGGCCTCATTTCTAAAATATACAAAGAACTGAGTCAAATCCATAAGAATACAAGCCACACTCCATAGTTGATGAATGGTCAAAGGATATGAACAGGCAGTTCTAGGAAGATGAAATTAAAGATATCTATAAGCATATGAAAAAATGTTCTAAATCACTAGTGATTAGAGAAATGCAAATAAAAACAACTCTTAGGTACCACATCTCACAAGCCAGATTGGATAAGATGACAAAACAGGAAAATGAGAAATGCTGTAGAGGATGTGGAAAAATTGGAACATTAATGCATTGTTGGTGGAGTTGTGAACTGATCCAGCCTTTCTGGAGAGCAATCTGGATCTATGCCCAAAGGGCTATAAATAAGTGACCCTTTGATTCACCAATACCACTTCTAAGGCTATATCCCAAAAGAGATCAGAGAAGTGGGAGGAGGACCCATATGTACAAAAATATTTATAGTGACTCTTTTTGTGGTGGCAAAGGATTGGAAATCAAGGGGATGCCCATCAATTGGGGAATGGCAGAACAAGTTGTGGTATATGAATGTAATGGAATACTACTGTGCTATAAGAAATGAGGAGCAGACAGACTTCATAATAACCTGGAGAGACTTATATAAACTGATGCTGAGCGAGAAGAGAAGAACCAGGAGAAATCTATACACAATCACAGACACAACGTCTGTGTGATGACTAACTTCAATAGACTGGGCTCCTCTCAGCAATGTCAGGTTATAAGACAACTCCAAAAGACTCATAATCAAAAGAGATATCCACATCCAGAGAAAGAGATGCAGAGTATGAATGCAGATCAAAACAAACTACTTGCTGTGTTTCTTTTTCTTGTTTATATTTTTTCCTCTTTCCCACTGATCATTCCATCAGTTATAATCCTTCTTTACAACCTGACTAATGATAATGTGTCCTACCTGTCCAAGAATTCTCCTCTACAATGTGGCCCAAGAAAATGTCATCCATCTTTTGCTTAAAGGCTTCTAGTGGGAATAGGGAGAGGATGCGCTCTTAACCAGTCTTTGCAATAGTCAATCTGGTATAGTTTATGGACACCTCATCACTTATCCATCTGTCTACCCACCCACCTACCCATCCATCCATCCATCCATCCATCCATCCATCCATCCACTCATTCACCTTTAAATCGCACTCATCAGATATTGATGCCCACCACAGATCATGGTACCAAGAATGAGAGATCCCCTAGAGCAAGCCCTTCATAGTACAGAGAGAATACTTGAGGCTCAGAGAACATCGGCGACTTGTTCAAGATCTAGCAGATTCTAAGAAGCAGAAACTAGATTGAAAGCTCAGTCTTCTGATTTCACATCCAGGGCTCCTTCCACCAGACCACATGGCCTCTAGATGGGCTGAGGAGACCAAAGCCATTTTGAAGGATCACACCAGTGGCAGATGCATAAAAGTCCTTTACCCAATAAAGGGAAGGGAGTCATCATTCAGAATTTTTTACTTAATTTATACACATTTATAATAACTTTAATCTACTGATTTCATATACCATACAAGAAAGTTAGTAGCTCCATAGGCATGGAAAAAGGCATAGAAGTGATATCTAACAGCCTGACAGTGAGGAAGGAGATAGAAAAGCTACCAATTACCACAAAGAATAATAATTTATGATGATTAATTCAAAATGATCCTGAATCATCAATTTAAAAAATTAAAAGGGTCATTATACTGACTTGCAAAAATCAGGGAAACATGTAACACCTCCCTGATGCCCCATAACCGCATGAGACAGCAGCCTATTTTCTCTTGGAAAGAATTCTAGGTACTCATGGCCATGTCCCTAATTCTGATATTATTCCCTCCCAAACTGAGATTCTGAAGTAGTTTTGACTCTGCTTCTTGATAATCCACTTATCTAAGCTACTAAATGATTGGAAAAGTTCAGACGATATTTAATTCAATTCGACTCCATCCAAACATTTGTGAAATTCCTACAGTGTACCAGGCACTACATGAAGCACTACTACTATAGGAAATGACATCCTGGACACCTGGACAGGTTCACTTTCCTGTCTCAGGCTACCACCCGTTACTGTCCCATCATCTTTTTGAATCTGGGTTTCCTTCCTTCTTTCCTCCCTCCCTTCCTATCTCCTTTTCCCCTCCCATCCTTCTCTCCTTCCTTCCTTCCTTCTTTCCTTCCTTCCTTTCCTAATAATAGCATCTTCCCTCTGAGACTACCTCCAATCTACCACTATTTCTATATATCTCTTTGTGTATTAATATCTTGTTCATCCATAGTTATTTTCAAATTGTCTCACCCACTAGAATGTGAGCTCCATGTGGTATGAGAACACCATATACAGAGAATATACAGTGAAACAATCATTTAAGAATCATTTCTTAGGCACCTACTATGTACAGTCAATGTGCTACAGATTAGGGATACAAAGACAGAAAAGAGGCATTCATTATACTCAAGGCGGTTATAGTCAATCTGGAAGAAAAAACATGTAAACCCATACTGTAGGTATATAGCAAATATTACCATAATAACAGATTCATGGTGGGGGAAACTAAAAAAGCATTCTAGAAAAATTTCCAATTGAGATAGCTGAAATAATTCTATTGCTCCTTAGAAAAATAAAGTTCCATTATCTGGGATATTAATGTCAATGGAATATTTATTTCCCCCATAATGCTAAATAAAAGCATGACACCATCTTTCAGAAATAACTGGTTTTTCCCTTCTAAACAATCTGACTCTTGTTTTTAAAGCATTAAGATAAAGCTAGTCTAAGCTTTCCCTCACCTCTGGTTTGAATGTCAGGAGAAGACTCAATGGTTTAGGTAACTCCTTGGGGACAAATAAAATCTTGTTCCATTTTCAGTTCATTTAAGGACAAAAATCAAAAGATGAATTAATAGGTCTGCACTTGTGAAACAAAACAGTGAGAAATTTCCAGAAGCAACATTCAGATTTATATCTAATTTGTCCCATGCAAGCAAGAAAGCTATAGCAGTATTTAAACATGACAGATAGAATGAAATGGAGAAAATAACAACAACTATAAAAGAGCAGATGAAGATTCTTTTAAGTCACAGAAAGTCCAATGAATCATGATTATGAACCTCTCAGTCTCACCATCTTAGGGAACAAAATAGTAGCTGTTAGGTCTGATCATTTCATAAGAATGAGGAATAGCTAAAAAACAAAACAAAACAAAAAAATCTGATAAAGGAACAAAATGCCATGTGCATAAATAACACCATCCATTCAATAGGAATATTTCTGATTGTTTGATTTTCAAGGTAACATGAAAAGAGGGACAACTTTTGAGAAGAGAAGTTACATTTTCCAAGTATGAGAATAATATTTCTGTGTTAGGAAACAGACTGTTTAAAAAGAAGACTTCCCGGGGTGGCTAGGTGGTACAGTGAATAGAGTGTCAGCCCTGGAGTCAGAAGGACCTGAGTTCGGATCCGGCCTCAGACACTTAACACACACACAAACAAACAAATAAACAACAACAACAACAAAAAAACCTAGCCGTGTGACCTTGGGCAAGTTACTTAACCCCAATTGGCCTCCAAAAAAAAAAGCAAAAAATAAAAAATTTTAAAAAATAAAAGAAAAAGAAAAATTCCTGAAACCCTGAGCTTTAATGAAGTCAGACCCTTCCAGAAGTGCTTTTCTGATACCGAGTATTGTTTCCTAAGTCAACATAATGGGAACATCCAAATGGGTGGTGATTTTGTCATGGAGGGATCTCCTGGTATGTGGAATCCATCAACAAATGCAGATAGCAACCACTCTATGACTTAGTAGGTAGTCAGACAAGAATCTGTCAAATGCTTACACTGTCCCAGGTATAGAGCTAAGTACTACAAAAAAAGGCAAAAACAATCTCATACCCCAAGGAGCTCACGTTCTAGTGGGTGAGACAACTTGAAAATAACTGTGGATAAACAAGGTATAGATATATAAAGAGCTATGTAGATATAGTGGTAGCTTGGAGGTAGTCTCAGAGGGAAGGTGCTATTATTAGGAAAGGAAGAAAGAAAGGAAGGAAGGAGGGAAGGAGGAAGGAAGGAAGGAAGGAAGGAAGGAAGGAAGGAAGGAAGGAAGGAAGGAAGGAAGGAAGGAAAAATGAAAGGATTTATTAAGACACTGTGCTAAATTCCTTTAACAACTATTCTATCATTTGATCCTCACAACAATATGCTATTATTATTCCCATTTTACAGCTGGGGAAACTGATGCAGAAACATGTTAAGTGACTTGTCTAGGGTCATACAGTAATTGTCTGAGGTGGAATTAGATCTTCTTCACTCCTGCCCAGCCCTTTATCCACTCTACCACCTAGCTACTGAAAAGATAGACCATGAAATCTAAATGGTTGTCTTAGGGAATGATCTGAGATGACAATTTACATTTATAAAGCAATGTGAAACTTACAAAGGTCCTTTTATATATTATCTTATTTGATCCTCACAAAAACCCTCTGAGGTAAGTGCTAATATTAGTCCCATTTTACAGCTGAGGAAACTGAGACTGAGTGAGGTAAAATAACTTGCCCAAGGTCACACAAGTTATTAGTATATGGAGCAAGATTCAAACTCAGGTCCTTTGGACTCCCAGCTGAGAACTTTACCCACTGTGCCACAATCTACTTCTCAGTGAACATAATGTGGATACATTATAGATGAACTATACACAAGGATTACTGAATTAAGACTAGATTAAATATGACTGGCAGAAAATAAAGATATCTCTCTTATATGGGCTAGATTTATAGTCAAAGGAACTGTTCTGTTCAGATCTCATCACCATCACTTCTTGTGTGACTCAGGTCAAGTTCCTTAACCTTTCTCTGCCTCAGTTTCCTCATCTGTAAAATGAGAGGGTGGGGTAAGATGACCCCTCAGGTCCCTTCTAGCTCTACATTTTATAATCCTATGAATACTATAATTTGCATATTCATTCTCCAGACATTAAAATTTTGAATGTTAATATACAGGGTATTCAACCTGAAGCTTTTTCTTTTTCTTTTTTTTCTCTGAGGATTTCCCCAGATTGAGCATACCTGCCAGGAGCTAAGAGGTGGCTGTGCTTTCATTCTTCTTCTTAGGGGAGATGAACTACTCTCCCTATGACAAGTGACATCAAAGCAAAGAGAATGAAAATAGAAATGTTAGGTCATTAGTTATAGACGGGAATATAGAATCGGAGCTGCCCTTGACACTTGAGCGAGAATTCAGGCAAAAGAAAGACAGTAACATTGAGATGGGGGATTTTAAAAAATGGGATGTTTTCAGCAACACAAATGCTGCTAACTGAATAGCAATTATGGCTAAGTAACGCTGTACATGCACAGATAGGGCTTCTGAACAATGGGTGTTGGGAGGGCACATCATTAGTGCAAATGGTGTCTTGTCAAGCCTTCACATAATTTTCTTCAGCCACACATGTTGAGACAGGTGCGCAATTTGAATATACACTAGATAATTCCGTCATTTCACATGTTCTCCAAATGATTTTAATAGGTTAAAATCTTTTTTAATTCATTCTTCCTCCTAATAGATAAGTCAGCAATATTCTTTTACTGCTTTGAATGGGCCAAAGGCAACTTCTCATCTAGGTCAGGAAATATGAAAATAACCCCACTGCCATCCAATCCTTAATCCTCTGTTCATCTCCCGTCTTTTTCAGGTAGGCCCAGACAGATGCAATTTAGATAAGAATGATAGCTAAATAAATAACAAATGAATGCAAAGCATTGCCCTACATAAAGTGTGGGGGAGACAGATGCAAAAGACAGCCAACTGCTGATCTCAAGACCTTTACAGTTTAATAATACACTTATACAAGAAAGACAATATGGGAATGGCAAGGGAAGTCTTAGGAGATTTTCTAGACCTGTTAGATAACCAGTCAAGGAACAAGTAACTATTCTGCATCAGGCATTCTGCTAAGTGTTGTGGCTCAGTTGCTTCTGACTCTCTATGACCCCATTTGGGGTTTTCTTGGTAAAGATACTAGAATGGTTTGCCATTTATTTTTCCAACTCATTTTATAGATGAGGAAACTGAGGCAAACAGGGTTAAGTGACTTGCCTATGGTCACACATCTAGGAAGTGGTTGAGGTCAGATTTGAACTCAGGTTTTCCTGACTCTTGGCATGGCATTCTATCTATCCCACCATCATCTAGCATGGGTTAAGTGTAAAGGATACAAAGAAAGGAGAAAAAAGGCCCTATTTTTAAGTTGTATACACACACACACACATATACATACACACTCACATAAAACAACTATATATGTGCATATGATATATAAAGAGAGAGGAGAGAAGACAGAAAGACAGAAACAGATCACTAGATAGATGGAAAAGAGATAAACATATAACCTGAAATGGATAAATAGACACATAGAGACAGAAATAGTGAGGAAAATGTGTATGTGTGTGTGCGTGTACATTCTATGATGCTACAAGAGTTGTTGGTATAATTGAATGCTTTTTTTAAAAAAACAATACTTTTTATATTCCAGTTAAAGAATATTTATGACTGCTTCTGGTTAAATTAGTAGCCAACAAAAGGTCTCCTTGACAAAAAGGCCAGCTGGGTCACTGAGATGGCCATGAATCCTATGTTCAAAGTGTCAGAACTATTCTCAGCATTTTTTTTTGCCACTGAGGCAAGGACCACCCACATGTCAGCTCTCAACTGAATTCTTCCCATAAGACAAAAGAACAAAGCCCCACAGTGATGGCCAGACCATCTAACCTATACCTAGCTAAGAAATATCTATTCAAAGGCCTGAGTAAATAGAGACCTACCTTTCCTTTAAAGACCTCTGGTGAAAGTCTTAAAGACCTTGAAGTAAGTCTTAGACCTGGATTCAAGAAGACCTGAGTTTAGGGTGGCAGAGCCAAGATGGTGGAGAAAAGGCAGGGACTTTCCTGAGCTCTTCCAAATCCCCCCTAAACAACTTTAATAATACCTAAAAAAAAGGAACTCTGGAGTAGCAGAAAGCACAATAGGACGGGTGAAATAATTTTTCAGAACAAGAAAACTTGGAAAGTCAGGAGGAAATGTTGGTCACACTGGGTTGAGGGTAGAGTCCAGACCAGTACAGGCCTTGCCCATCAAACCAGGAGCAGGCTTTGGAGGCAACAGAATCAGCAGCGACAGTAATGATTTTAAGAGCTGTCAGCCTAGCAACGGTAAGAGGGTCAGACAACTGGTCAGAAGATCACAGGGGTCTCTTTGCTCCCAGCACAAGTAGCACCAGAACCTCAGAGATTGTGCCCCTCCAGGGGAGTGAGGACCCTGGTCAGAGTTCCAGGGTAGAAAAAAGTGCTTGTGGTAGCTCACAGACCAGGAGAGCAGTGACCACACCTCTCCTTAGATCATACCATCTTGGAAGATCTGAAAACTTAAAAGACATCCAGAACTAGCTCTGGGAGCAAAAGCAAAAAAAGTTATGAAGCTTAGTACAGTGATCCCTCCATCCCGTGAGCAGAGCCCAGCTTTAAGACAGAGTTAAAAGCCAAGAAATGGGTTGGGAAAATGAGGAAACAACAAAAGAAGAACTGGATTGTAGAAAGTTACTATGGTGACAGGGAAGATCAAAACACAAACTCAGAAGAAGACAATAAAGTCAGAACTGCTACATCCAAAGCTTCAAAGAAAAAATATGAATTGGTATCAGGTCATGGAAGAGCTCAAAAAGGACTTAAAATTAAGTAAGAGAGGTAAAGGAAAAATTGGGAAGAGAAATGAGTGACATCAAAAAAATCATTTAAAAAGGGTAAAGGAGTAAAAAAATACTGAACAAAATAAGACCTTAAAAATAGAAAAGGACAAATGGCAAAAGAAGCACCAAATTCTAATGAAGAAAAGAGCTCTTTAGAAATCAGAATGAGCCAAATGGAAAGGGAGATACAAAAGATCAATAGAGAAAAAAATTACCTCAAAATTAGAAATAAGCAAATGGAAGCTAATGACTCCATGAGATATTAAAAAAAAACAATTTAAAAAAATCAAAAGAATGAAAAAAATAGAAGAAAATGTGAAATATATCTTTGGAAAAACAAATGGCCTGAAAAATAGATCAAGGACAGAAAATTTAGGAATTATTGGGCTACCTGAAAGTCACGGTCATCTTTCAAGAAATTATCATGGAAAACTGTCTTGATAGTCTAGAACCCATGGTAAAATATAAGCAGAAAGAATCCACTGATTATTTCCTGAAAGGGATTCCAAAATGAAAACTCCCAGGAATATTACACCAAATTCCAGAGCTCCCAGGTCAAGGAAAAAATATTGCAAGCAGCCAGAACAATTCAAATATTTCAGTGCCACACTTGGGCCAATATTGTATTTAGCAGCTTCTACATTAAAAGATCAGAGGGCTTAGAATATGACATTCCAGAGGGCAAAGGAACTAACATTACAAACAAAAATCACCTCCTCAGTAAAACTGAATATAATCCTTTGGTGGGGGGGGGGGGGGGGGGAAATGGACATTCAGTGAAATACAAGACTTTCTAAGCATTCCTGATCAAAAGACCAGACCCAAATAGAAATTCTGACCCTGTAATATAAGACTCAAAAAAGCATAAAAAATACATAGGAAAGAGAGATCATAAGGGACTCAAAAAGATTAAACTTTTAAAAAAATTCCTACATGGGAAGATGACATTTGTAACTTCTAATAACTTTTTCATTATTAGGGCAGTTAGGAGTATACATAGACAGAAGACAAAGGTATGTGTTGAATATGATGGGGTGATATCTAAAAATAAAATTAAGGGATGAGGAGGAGGCATGCACTGGGAAAAGAAGAAGGGGAGAGGTGGAATGGAGTAAATTATCTCACATAAAAGAGTCACAAAAGAACTTTTATAGTGGAGAGGAAGATGGAAGATATGGTGGGGGACGGAATGCAATTTATTTTCATTGGAATTGGCTCAAAGAAGGTACAACATACACACTCAATTTGGTATAAAAATTTCTACAGGAAATAAGAGGGGAAGGGGATAAAGGGGAGATGACAAAAGGGAGGGTAGATTGTGGGAGGTGGTAGACAGAAGCATAACACTTTTAGGTATGATGGGGTCAAAGGATAAAGAGAGAGGGATAAACAGGGAAAAAATAGGATGAAGGGAAATAACACAGCCATCATAACTGTGGAAAAATTTACACCAAGTATCTCTGATAAAGTCCTCATTTTTCAAATATGTGGAGAAATGAATCAATTTTATAAAAAGGCAGACCATTCCCCAATTAATAAATGTTCAAAGGATGTAAACAAGGAGTTTTCAGACAAAGTAATCAAAGCTATCTATAGTCATGTGAAAAAATGCTCTCAATCACTGTTAATTAGAGAAATACAAATTAAAACAACCCCACACCTATGAGATTAGCTAATAAGACAGAAAGGGAAAATAACAAATCATTGGAGGGGATGTGGCAAAATTGAGGCACTTCTGGCTGGAGCTGTGAACTCGTCCAACCATTCTGGAGAACAATTTGGAACTGTGCCCTAAGGGCTATAAAGCCATGCATACTCTTTTGACCCAGCAATACCACTACTAGGTCTGTATCCCAAAGAGATAAAAAAAAAAAAAGTGAAAAGTACCTTTCTGTACAAAAATACTTATAGTAGCTGTTTTAGTGGTGGGAAAGAATTGGAAACTGGGGGGGGGATGCCCATCAATTGGGGAATGGCTAAACAAGTTGTGGGATATGATTGTGATGGAATATTGCTGTGCTATAAGAAATGACAAGCAGGATGCTCTCAGAAAAAAACAAAACCAAACCTGGATAGACTTAAATGAACTGATGCAAAGTGAAGTTAGCAGAACCAGGAGAACTTAAAGTAAAGGCATTATTGTATGATAAAAAATGTAAATGCCTATGATCTGAGACAATTCCAAAGGACTTATGATAAAAAAAAAAATGCTATCCATCTCCAGAGAAAGAACTGATGGAGTCTGAATGAAGCATATTTTTTTAAATTTTGTTTTTGTTTTTGTTCTGTTTTCTTTCACAATATGCCTAATATGGAAATATTTTGCATGATTGCATTGTGTATTACATATATATGCATTTGTGTGTGAATAAGGGAGGAGGAGAAAGGAGAGAGACAATCTGAAACTCAATTTGAAAAAAAATCAATGTTGAAAATTGTTTTTACATGTAATTGGGGAAAAAATGGTACAAGTTATTTAATGTCTTTGGGTCTCAGCTCCCCCATCTGTAAACTGCAGCTGTAACTATTATTTCTAGCTCATGATGTAGTGAAACTCAAATAGTGTGTGTGTGTGTATGTGTGTGTGTGTGACACAGAGAGAGAGAGAGAGAGAGAGAGAGAGAGAGAGACTTTGTAAACCATAAAGCACCATATAAATGCTGATTATTACAAAAGTATATTCAAAGCACTTTATAAATGTTAACGCACTATATAATACCAATTGCTACATGTAAAATGCTTTGCAACCTTTAAAGTACCATATAAATGCCAATTACAAGACTACCACCGCCACCTGTTACTAGGACTTTCTTCAAAGGCAGCAGATCCATTTGCCCTAAATGTCAGACAGCATGCTCTCACATCCAGCCTAAGTATGATTTTATGTAATTTCTCCTCACTGTTCCAAGATCTCCACTCTGGGTTCCAACAGATCATGTCTAATCTCTCTTCCACAAGACAGTCGTTCAACCACTGGGAAGACATCCATCAGGTCCCTCCAATTATTTTCTTCTTGGTTTAAATATCCCCAGCTCCTTTAACCAAACCTGATTTCAGAATGATACTCACCCTCCTTGCCCTTCTCTGAACAGTCTCCAGTTTCCCAATGTCTCAAAATGTGCCACCCCAGACTCTACATAATATAACTGCTATGGCTGACCCAAGCTGACCAAACAAGAGGCCATAAAGCCAGCCAGCTCTGATGTAGAAAATGTTGCCTTAGCTAAGACTGAGTTGATTGCTTTAATGTTGTACCTAGTCTAAAAAAAATAAGACCCTTTCTAAAATATTATTGCATAGGAATAAAAAATGCATCTTTGCATCCCCTGTAGTAACATTTTTACTTTGTCAGATGAAGGAGAACACTTAACCTTAGCCTGAGTGTAGTCAGTTGGGTCTGCTTTCCCCTCGTCCACCATAATTAGGATCAGACAGAGAGACTGCCTTTCCAGCTTTCAGGGAGCTTGGCAGTAATTACCAGGAACATCCCCTTGAGACACCCACATGTCACATGACAACAAATGTGTCATCTGGAGAAACAGCTCTTAAACAACAGTAAACCCCTGGCAGCCACTCCCTGGGGGATGCCAACACAACTGTTAATCAGCCCCAACCCTGAGACATCAAACCCAATTACACAGAAGCCAGTCGCCATGAGTTTGTACAGTAAGAGCCAAGCATGATGGGGTCATCATTCTCTTCCTTTTTACTCTTGCTACTCTTTTCTCCCTTCTTTGCCCTCACTGGCCTTGCCCCTACTCTGAAGCCTAATCCTTACAATCCAGGTTGATAACTCAACCCCCAGGTAATATATGATCTTAAGGCAGCACCCAGGAGCATTGACAGGTTTGCTGGGGTTGCATTGCCAGCTGTTGTATCCGAGAGCAGTATCCAGAGTTGTATCCAAGGCCTCCTGACTCCAAAATTACCTTTCCACTTCTATTCCCCAACCCACCTTCCATCTTAAAACAAAGATCTGACTATCTCAATCCCCTACTCAAAGATCTTCATTGGTTATCTATTACCTCACACCTACTCATTCCAGTCTTTTCACATTCTGTCCACTCCATTCCAAATGACCTGTTGACTCTATCCCTTACACCTGAGCTGCCACACATGCCCACAACCCTCTACTCCAACCAGAACAAAATATAATTGTGAAATATTTAAGAAGATAAATTAAAAACAAGAAAGCCAAGAAAACATTACATTTTAAATCCATAGGGGTCCTCACACATGCTTCAGTGCCTCCCCACTTCTGTTTATCTGACATCATCATCCTACGCAATCTGAAACTGCCCAAGTCTCCTCACTTGCACTGCCCGCTCCCTCCCCACATCCACCACTTGGAATCTGAAGCTTTCTTCAGGACCCACCCAGAAGCTTCTGACTTAAGACTTCCTGATGACCATCCAGTCTCCTTAACATTGATTTTATTACTTTATGTTTAGCTTATGTTTATTTCTCTCTATACGTGTTTTAACTCTCCCAGTTAGAGATAAACTTGAGTTTGTTACCAGGTTCCATTTAAGAAAGATACACACACACAAACACACACACACACACACACACACACACACACACACACACACACAGGCTCTCTATGTCACACAAGCCCACATTTTCTTTTGCAAACATTTTCTGTAAATAACATAGCCAGTACTTACACAGCACTTTAAGGTTTGCAAAGTCCTTTTACAAAGACTGTTCCATTTGGTCCTCACAATAATCCTGGGAAAGAGGGGCTCTTATTATCCTCTTTCTATGGATAAGGAAACTGAGGCTGAGAATGGTTAAGTGTCTTCCTTTGAATCATGCTAGTAAGTTTCTCAGGTAGGATTTGAACTCAGATCTTCCTGACCATAGGTCCAGCACTCTATATACACTGTAGTACCTAGATTTCTACATATTTTTATGGTAGACTGAAATGTCTGTGTTTGTTGATTTTAGTTTGATTCAGAAAAAAAAGAAAATGAAAAAAAAAGTAAACAATGTAAGGGCAGGGAAGATTTTTGTCCTCCCCTACCCCCATATTTGTATTCCCAACATGCAGTAGTTACTTAATAACTGCTTATTTGAATTGCTGAATTGCAGTTGAAAAGAGGCATAATTTAAATTTAATGTAACTAAGTAGAAAATATTTGAAAATCTGAAGCTTTCCTAATGCGGAATGGGTTGCCTTGGGTGGTAGTGAGCTCCTTCTCTCTGTAGGTCTGCAAGCAAAGGCTAGAGGAGGCCTTGCTGGATATACTTTAAATAGGTTGATTGGTTCACATTTAGGCTTGGCTCAGTGGTCTCGTAATGTCCCTTCTGGTGCTAAATCTGTGATTCTACGACCCTTCCAACTGTGAAATTCTGTGATTTTGAATGCCCCAGGATGAAGACATTATACTTCATATGGGCAATAAAATAATATTCATTGCAGTCTTTACTTGTGCTAATTTTATTTTGTCTAAATAAAGTGGCTGCCTTCCTACCTCTCCCTACCCACCAATCTTTCCCAGTGCAGACATATTGAATTGATCTCTCAAGTTGAAAGGGAAAATCTTGGAATGGCTACCAAATTGGGTGCCTATCAAATTAGCATATTCAGCTGTTACTTTGGAGTAAAAGGATATTTATGGAATTTTTAAAAATTAGTTTTCCAGTTGGAAATGTGAGGATTTACTCATCAGAATCATACAGGGCTGAAGTTAAGCCCACACCTACCATAATATGGGACTGCCCGATTCTTTATGAGTCCCACATTAATCGCTGAACTTCCTTTGTTAGATAATGGTGCCTAAATTGGATTGCATCCCATTTTTTTGAATAGGGGCATTGAAGTTAAAGAGGACTTGAAAAAATGGTCCTCTAAGAGGTTGCATGAAAAACAATAATCATATTTCACCATAATATAGCTCTGAGATCTGCAAAATGGTCCTCTCACCTGAAGCCTGTGATGCAGCTTGTACAGTTATTTTTATAACTTATCTCTGCTTTAGAGGCATGAAAACAGGTGCAGAGGTTAAGTGACTGCTTGCTTATGACCCAAGAGTAAAAAGGTATCAAGGGAAGAATTTGAACCCAGACCTCCTGACATCAATGTCAATTCTCTTTCCACTTTTTTCCAAAGATAAGAGAAAGGTACATTGAGAGGCGAGCTTGGTAATCGCCAATTGAACAAGAGGATCCTTGGATTTTGCTCCTATAGTACCCCTTGACTGATATGGTGTGGTTCCACATACCTGCCCAAGTGTGTGGAGGCCTCTCTTTCCCTTCATGAATTAAATCAGTTGCCATGGAAGACCATGATGCCCTCTTGGACTTTCCCATACCCCAGTGCATCTTCTTTAAAATGCCTCTCCTCATCCCCCCAATTGTTGGTTCCCTCCCAACATCATCATTTATTTATCTGTTCATTTACTTGTTTCCTAGTCATTGGGTACCTTCCTAAGGACTCACTTGAATGGTAAGCTCCTTGAGGGTAGGATCTGTAGCATATGAGGGGTAGTAGAATATAATAATAATAAAAAAAAACTGTCAATAGTCAGGAGTCCTCTGTTCAAATTGGGGCTCTACCACTTACTACTGGTCAGATTTAGGGGGCCCAAATCTTACCCTTAACCTCCATCTGGGCCTTCATTTTACATCAGTTAAAAATTAAGGGGAGGGGCATTTAAATACTCTCCAAGGTCCTTTCCAGCTTCTCAATGCAATGATTTCTATCTTAGTGTCCCTAGCACCATCACAGGGGCCTTCTTCATGGACCATACATACATGTTTGTAAAACTGAAAGAATGAATGGGTACGTCTACTTTACAGATTCAAAGAGAAGAGTAAAGCTCTCAAGGGTTGCCAACAAAAGGTTTGGGATCAGATATGAGAAGTAAGGGGGTATGATACCACCTTAGACAAAGAAAGAGAGCTCCTAGGGCCTATTCTTCTAAAGTTGTTTGACAAAGGAGGAGAATATGATTGCCACCACCCATCCTGGTCTCTTCTCACATAGAATCAATCTTTCAATCAATCAACATTTATTAAGCACCTACTGTATGCCATGCACTGTGCTAAATGCTGGGACACACACATGCAAGCATGCATGTGCATATCCACGGGCACACACACACACACACACAGAGTAAAAGATAGTTCCCGCCCTCAAGCAGATTACAATCTAATATAAAAGAAGAGGGCAAGGCTAGAAAGCCTTGAAGAAGCCTCCAAAATCCATGCAGCCTGCTTATGAAGTACCTTTGTTGAATTCAGAAGGGTAGCAACACTTTTTTCTCCCTTTTCATTAAAGACTTTAAAGCTGAGGATTCCCCTTGTCCTAAGGAGACCAACTGAGAAATGACGCCCATCTCCAAAGAAGCATGACTATGTATTGCAGGAGCTGATTGGATAACCTTTAGGGAATTATCATTACCATTATAATTAATAGATTGGGTAGACCAATGGTGGAGAAGTCTCCCCATAGTGAGGCATCTCTGCATCTTTGCCTGAGTATTTCTACCCTAAAATTACCTCTCTTATAAGTTATAGGAAGTGATCCTGAAAGGAAGTGGTCTCCAAGAGGGTCAGAAGCAATTTGAGAGGTCTGAAGACAAGACCTTGTGCCTAGAATCAGAGAAGGTGGGTTTAAGAGGAGGTTGCTGATTTCTGCATCATACTGGAGAGATATTCTGCTGTTCTAATCCAGTCTAAGTGTAGAGAGAATCATGTGCATGTGGTAAACCACTGATAAGTGTTTCAACTAGAGAGACTCTTAAAAGAGCCCAGCTACCACATAGTCCAGTGCAGCCCCTTCTGCTGCCACAATGACTGGGAAGTCATGAAATGGGGCACAGAAGGAATGAAGAATCACATTATATGAGATGCCATTGTTTTCCTTGCCTCTATCCAGAACAAAAAAAGCAGCCATAGCAACTACTGAAGCACCTTCCTACTTCCTCATTTCTATAAAATCCTCATAAGAATGGTCTATGCACCTATCGCTGGTCTCCATGATGAAAGCAAATGAAGGATACAAGTTGAGTTTTTAGATCCACAGATCTCTTTAAGGTTCTCAGGTCAAGGGGCACCTCCTTTGGGCACCTTTTCTTATTTCCCACTTTGCATTTATGTGGCACATAACTTAGGTTTACTTTGCTAAAAGCATGAACAGAGGCTACTTGAAGATGGGACTATCTTGTATTTTTATTTGCATCTGCAGCACAGTGCCTGGCATGTTGTAAGTACTTAATAAATGCTTGTTGGTTGGTTCTACAGACTCTTTCATGTTTACACAACTGATTGAGTTGTTTATGCTTCAGTCTGGCATAGGTTGAAGAATAAAAAAAAAAGCAGAATATAATTCAATCATGTAAGATTGCCTTAGATTACAGAGGTAGAGGTCAAAGGCACCTGAGACATCAGTTAGTCTAAGGTTCTTATTTTACAAATGGGGACACAGGTTTTAGGAGGTTAAGTGAATTTCACAGTGTAACTCAGACATTAAACAACAAGGCTTGGATCCCTCTGCCCCAGAGCTCTAGAATCTATGTCTTAGTCTTCCTTTCAGTCCATGCATAGTATGAACTAATTCATCTATATTTTAGTAACTTAGTCTGGAACTCAATATGGCATCTTCCTCCTTGAAGGTAAGCTTTCTTGAGTGGGGTAAGAATGAGTTCTAAAGTATAAGAATAAATGAATATTTAAATGGATGAATGAAAGCATTGTATCCAATATCAGGGGTGCGGAACCTGTAGCCTTGAGGCCACATGCAGCCTTCTAGGTCCTTGGGTGTAGCCTTTGACAATCCAAGTTTTACAGAGCACATCCTTTTATTAAGGGAATTTGTTTTGTGAAGTTTGTATTCAGTGAAAGGGTTTCACTTGAGGACTTAGAGGGCTACATGTGGCCTTGAGATGGCAGGTTCTCCACCCTTATATCTAAACCATGCTTCTCTCCAAACAGTTATATACTAGGGCCAGCTTACTATATGCCAGACTGAAGCATAAACAACTCCAGGCCACCCCCTTTTGGACTTAGCAAACAAATGAACAGAGTCACTGTTTTTGGCAATAACATGTCATGTGGTAGACTGAATTATGAGTCAATTAAGCATCCTTTAAACTCCCTTCACTGAAATGCTTCTTGGCCACCATTTCTCTGTATGTTTTCTCCTTCAGGAAAGTTTTTTGAGGGCAGTGACTGTCTCTCTTTTTAAATCTGTAGCCCCAGCGTTTGATGCAGTGATTGGCACATAGTGAGTGATTAATATGTGTAGCTTTGTCATTTAGTCATTTTATAAAATAAAATGTATTGTGATTAATTCATTCAGGTAATCAGGGGATCCAAATTGGAACAAAGTGGCTTGAATTCCCTCATGGGTCGGTTATCACTGCTCTCTTCCTTGATCACAGACTTTGCCTTTTAGTTGTATTTGTTCCTGGTCATGATGGGGTCCAGCCAACTGCATATCCCCTCAAATCAGTGCTACCATCAAAGTAAAGTATGTGACTTACTGACATGCCGTTGGCAGCATTTTCTTTTTGTACTGCAGGAATTATAACTGGAATTTATGCAAAGTATTTAATATAGTTTTCATTTGGCTTTTCAAAGAACCCCGTGAGAGAGATTCTGTAGGGACTATTGTTGACATTTTAGAGATGAAACGGCAGAGACTCAGCGACGTCATGATATACCTATGACTACACAATAACTATCCAAGGCAAGATTAGAACATGGGTCATCCTCACTTGAAGGTCAGCACTCTGTGCCCTAGACCACACTGTGACAGCAGGATCTAATCTTATGATCAAAATGAGGTGGTACTTATTATCAAAATCAGTCAGGGATGAATCTGTTGTTTCTTCCTTTCAGTCCATGCATAGTATGAACTAATCCATCTATATTTTAACAAATTCCCCATATCATATTTGATTTTGAACATTTGAAATGACAAACCATCAAGAAAACAGTCAAATGTTCATCCCTGAAGAGGAAAGCATTCTCCCAAAGCTCAAATAGAGAACTGCAGCTAAGCACTCATCTAGGCTCTGAGAAATGCCAATGTGCTGGTCCATTATAGAACCATAATTCTAAATGTGATGAGTTGAGAGTTTGATGGCTGAATGGGGAAAGTAATGACCTAGAGAAAAATGAATATATTAAGCTAATTTATCTGCTGGGTTAATATCAAAGGGAGATGAGCTATTTTCTCCTAGTCCATAGGCTGAATTTACTATTGAACAGACATAACTATCCAGATGCAGGGTCAATGGCAATATTGAACATTGCTGCCTTCCTTCTTCACACCTCTACTTTATGCCATGACATTTGACTTGGCCCCCTTGCCAGCCATTTATACATTTATATTCATACCCCACAGACTTTCCAACAAGGTTAAATCAAAAAGATTCAAGTGGATTAAACTTTTGACTTAATCAATGCCGCAACAGGGGAATTTCCATTCCATTTCAATAAAAGCTAAGACAGACAGTATCATAGAGAAATAGCTGATAAGCTATTGCTATGATGAGAAAAAAACTATTCTAAAATATTTTCCAACTTGAGAAAATGATATTACAGGTAAAAGACCATTTCCCCTTTTATGTCTTAACAAAATGGGCCAGATTTGATGAGAACTTGTGGAGAGAGTTGTGTTGGATTTGACTGTTCAATGGTGTTTTTCTTTCTTTAAACTTTCATTGAGGTCTGGAAGCATTATCAGATAACATTAAAATTACAGAAACATATACAAACGGATAGAGTGGATGGCAGAGACCATTGATCATGTGCATGCATGGCGCATAGAACTGTCTTTGAACTGGTGCCAATTTGATGAGATTTTATGGAGTGTCTATTAGGTGCCTGGCTCTATGTTGGGTGCAGGGATACAAAGAAAAAATGTCACTGGATCATAGGTCTTAAGCTCAGGACTTTAGAGGCATCTAAGCGTTCTAGCCCTCTTGCTTTGCAGATGAAGGGAATGAGTCCCAGGGAAATTAAATAAGTTGCTCAAAGTAACAAAAAAAGAAAACAGGGAGAATTGTAACCCAAATCATCCAACTCCACATTCTTTTTACTGCATGACACGATTCCCCTAAGAGTCACTAGGGGGCACCATAGTGCACAGAGCATCAGGCCTGGAGTTAGGAAGATTCACTCCTCTTCCTGAGTTCAAATCTGGAATCAGACACTCACTAGCTGTGTGACCCTGGACAAGTCACTAAACCCTCTTTGCCTCAGTTTTCTCAAATGGCAAACAGCTCTAGTGTCTTTGCCAAGAAAACCCCAAATGGGGTCGTAAAGAATTGGACACACTTGAAATGACCAAACAATGACAGCCCATCTTCCAAAGAGTTTATCTTCTCCTAGGGGGAGAAGCAACATATCAACAGTTAAGTAAATAGGAGATTGTAATGATTGGTTTAGAGGCCAAAGGACCTAGATGTCATCAAGGTCATTCATTTTATGGAGGAGGAAATAGATCAGAAAAGTAAAGGACTTGTTCAAGGCCAAAGAGGTAGTGAGAAGCATAGCCAACCATCTCTGACTCCAACACTCTTTCTGGCACACAGGCCTAGTGTATGAGAAAAATGAGATAATCAAAATGAAACGTTTTCAAAAGTAAATGTCATCCTCATTATATCCCCCATAGCTCTTAGGAAAGTGCTCTGCATTTACTGTGCATTCAGCAAGGATTTATTGAATTATTTAAAAGAATGCTGTTGGTATACAAACCAACATTCCCCCAGATAATGAAGGTCTGTCTTCATTCATGCCCTTCCACATTAATAATACCAACAACTAGAATTTCTCTGGGAAATGCTTTGAGATTTGTAAATTGTTGGCAAATGTCATCTTATTTGACCCTCACAAAAATTTTGAAAGATAGGTACTATCAAACGAAGGCAGATAGAAGCTAAGTTACTTGCCCAGAGTCACACAGCTTGTAAATGTCGGTAGTCACATTTGATCTCAGGTCTCCCTGATTCCAAGCCTCCATAAGTATACCATAGGGAGCTGCCCAATGTGCTGAGGGTTTTCCACAAGCCCCCTATGTTTTATAAGGAGACTAATGAGAAATATGAAGTCTCCATTGGTGATGCTTTGCTCCATTACTGATAAAACTTCATAAACTCAAACCTTCTTTGTTGTTATTGACACATATCTTTAACTAGACATTTCTGAGTATTAGTTCTTCTGGGTTAATTATGTACTTCAAAGCAAATATGAATGGGAACTTTGTTCAAGCAAAGAGCTTCTTGCAGATACTTTTAAAATGTCATCCCAAGTTGAAGTTAGGATCAATATAGGCTGCTTACATCAAATATTTTGAATAAAAGTTTCTCAAGCACCCAGGTATGACACCAATTTTAAAAATCAAGGACAAATGAATGCAGTTGTGTGGATAGAGTGACTTCTGTAAGGGACATAGAGATCCCAAATCCTTGGAGTAAGGAGAACATCCCAGAGTAGACAAGACCAAAGTCAAGGACTGGGAGATAGCAATCATACCTAGAATAAAGTGTTTGGGCAAAGTAATGGATGAGCCTGACTTCTGTATGGTAACTCAACACACATGCAAAAAAAATAAAAATTTAAAAATCCATAACAGAGAGTTAGCAAGACCTGAGCTCACACCCTTCCTCAGATATTTACTAGCTTGCTGCATGATTCTGGACAAGTCACTTATCTGTGCCTCAGTCTCTCCATATGTAAAATTAACAGGTTGGATCCCATCTTCTATAGATCTTTCTAGTTCCAATTCTATGAACTTATGACTGGATGAATGAGTGAATGGCTTACCAATGCCCGACTCTCTGTGACCCCTTTAGGATTTTCTTGGCAAAGATATTGGAGTGGTTAGCCATTTCCCTTTCCAGCTCATTTCGCAGAGGAAACTGAGGCAAACAGGGTTAAGTGACTTGCTCAAGGTCACACAGCCAGTAAGAGTCTGAGGTCAGATTTGAGCTCTGTTCTTCCTGACTCTAGGCTTGATGCTCTATCCACTGTACCACCTAGCTTACCTACTGACTTGATGCTCCCAAAGGAAGAGATACTTTCTGGTCAGAGGAAGGAGAGTAGAGGGTCATGCTTCCCAAAATCAATGGGATGTCACTGATCTCTCAGGGTGACCATGACACTAAGACTCATAAAATATCGACCTTGACTTTGCCTCTGAACAAGTGCTGAGTTGTTGCTACTGGACATGGCAGAGAGATGAGGCTGATCCTTGATATCACTTCTAAGATAAAATTACAGCAATTGTAGAGCTTTGTTTACAACATTTTGCCATTTCTTTTAAAAATTGGTTTATGGTCGATGGATAAATCACTTAATAACATAAGCAGTTTCCATTTGTAGGTCTATTCCGTTTGTGTGCGTACCCTTTGGTTCTTGAGAAAATGGAGGGATGACGTGTTACATTGATTTATAAAGTGCTGTGGATGGAAAGCATCTTAGAAACTGCCTCATCCAGCCCCCACATTTTCTTGATGGGGCCACTGAAGTTCAGGGATGTAGCATTATTTCTGTATCCAAGGTCAGATTCCAAATTGTGCAGAAAACATTGGGGGGGGGGGGAGTGTGGAAAACCATCCCAGAAAGCATTCCTGGGTTATTGATGGAAAAGCTCTGTCAGTCCGTACATCTTGCCTCTCTCCACCCCAGCTCTCCCATGCAAACAAGCAAATGCTCAGCATTTATAAACAGAGGGCCAATTGTTGCAAACCTCCGCATTTTATTCCATTTATAGAGCTGACCCAAGGGGGTCATTTGCATAGGAGCACAGCTGTACATAACATCCAGGCAGGAGCTACTGAGGCAGAAAAGAGAGGTTCCCAGGCCACTCTTGGAGGCTGGTGGAAAGAAATGAGTGAGGGGATGAGATTCATACAACAAACATTAATTGAGCATTTTCAAATGAAATTTCATATTGGAGTATAAGTATTGAGAATCATTTGTTTTCTGAGAATTTACTTTTGAAAGCAATTTCAGAAAAGTATCAAAGGAATTTTTTGTTTTTCTGAAAAAAAGCCCAACACCCCCAATTTCTATTTCTGTTATGTCTTGGATAGTACACTATTGAAAGATTGTAATTAGGAAGGAATTGCCAACTAGAAGTGACAAGTAGTCTCATAAAGCTCGTACTTCCATTAGGAAACCAGCAAATGTGTCATAACAGACTACAGCAGGAGAGCATCACTTAGTCACTGGCAATGCCCAAGCTGGTGTGGATTACTGCAGTGTCTGCAGAAACACGGCACCATTGGCACACATTTCCAAAGCGAGAATATGCTGGCATTTTATCCAAGCTTGTTGTGTGTGTGTGTGTGTGTGTGTGTGTGTGTCCAAATCTAATACATGAATCTATAATCCAAAGTCACTCTGTTGTTCAAAGAATGGGCAAAATGACCTATAAGACACACACACACACACACACACACACACACACACACACACACACACTCAGCCAGATAGATACACACACTCAGTCAGATAGATACTCTTTCTTGATGGGAAATTAGCCAAGCCAAATCCACAAGAGATAACATTCTGTACCGAACAGTCAGACACTATGGAACCAGGTTCATTTTATTATACACATCAATGAGTTTTAGCACGATTGAGAGACTCATGTTCACTTTAAAAAACTGTGACTTCATAAAAGGGCTCAGAATAGTATCTATGACCAGCTCACATAGGTAAGGGCATGTCCACTGCCTAGAGAAATATATGGTTCCAATGTTGGCATAACCGTACGTGCAAAATAAATCATTCTTATCAGTAATTTAAAAAAATAACCTTCTGGTGACAAGTCATATTTTACATTTCCAAAACCAAAAAATAATGTAATCTTAAAATAAACAAATGAAAGGACCCAACAAATACTTCCATTCCTTTGACTATATATCTGAGATAGTTGTCAAACTAATTCACTTCTTTCTAAATTCCTCTTGGGCTTCTCCTCTTCTCCCTACCCTCCCAATAATTAGCTGCTTAAAATAAAATAATCCCAGTTAACATCCCAATAATGCCAACCCTCCTACAAGAACTGAGAATCTTCTCAGCTTCTGTGTCATAAACTCTCTCAGTCCAAGCTGGCAAACATGATTTCTGCTACTCTCCTGTTTTAGCTTTGCAGCTCTTGCCAGCAAAGGAAATGATATTCCTTCCCTTTTTTGGATTTCTGCACAGGCCCAGCTTGGACCGAAGGTATTTGGTCGGTTGCTTGTGTTAAAGTTGATATTAAACAGCTTATATTTCAGTGACCAATCCTTTATGGGGTGAATCTCTCTCCTGCTCTTCTATAGCCCAGAAGGGCCCTTCCTAACTTAATTTGCTTCTTTTTTTTGATGGTTAGGTCTCTCTTTCTCCTTGGAACAAAATACATCTTTATAAACCTTAGGAAAAATCAGTTTGTCTGAAAGGCCAATTGGGGACTTGATTGACGAAGGATCAATGTGGAAAACAAAGCCCCTTTTTAGAAGGGAAAGGAGAGTCCTGAGGAATATGATCTCTTGACTCTGCAGAAGTAGACGATGCTTGTGAAGAACAACAGAAATAAACACCAACCTGACAAAAGAAAAAACACCACCTTCCATGATTTGGCTAATGACTGATAGTCTTCAATGGAGAGTATTAGAATGAAAATAGTCAGAAGTAGGGATACTTTTCCTCATTAAAATAAAGGCAAAAAAGTAGGATCTGACCTATTTTGGTACATTCTTTAAAGACTATTCTAGGGCACATTTAGAAACATGTGTCTTTAGACAGATAATACTATCATGTGTTTTCTAAAGTGCTATGATGTTCATCATCACCACTTTCAGTTTTTGTGTAATGATAAAAAGAGGAAAATATTATCTATCAAGTCCATACAGTTTTAAACAATCAGTTTGGCCTCTTCAACCACATGGATTTCCCTCTGACAAGCTATTGTGGTGTTCTGTGCGTACACTCAAATATCACAAAAACTAAGCAAGAAAAATCTGAAGATAAAGCCAAAAGGCTAAGTATTATTTGAAACTTTAAGAACAGTGGACCTCTATAATTGGCTATTTTATTATAAAGTGGCAATTTTTTGTTTCTCTAATATAACTGACATAATTTCTTCATTCTCCCTCAAATGTCTTAAATTGCCTAATTAAGTCTTCTTTCAAAACTAAGCCCTTATCCAATGTCTACCAGGAGCTCTACCTCTTAAATTCTCTAAATTATTGGGCATCACACACCATCCTTTTCTGCACCTTTCTTGGTCCTGTAAGGCAGTTTGGGATCTTTAGATTGTAGACTTTGAATGGGAGCTCCTTGAGGGCAGGAACTGATGCACCTGCTTGTATTTGTATCTCCAGCGCATGACTCACAGCCTGGCACACAGTTATAGTTTAATAGATCAATGATAAAATTCATTTACAATATTCAAAGGATAGCAAAGGTGCTTATATTGTTCAGTAGAAGGTAAATATTTTCTAGAAAATGGTGCTCTTCGTCATCATAGCAGGTACTGAATATTCACAAATATCCTCCCAGCAAAAATATGTGAAATTATAATTTCTTGAAGGATCGTTTCATGGTATCAAGCTTTGGAACATTTTAACACATTTTTCTGGATCCAATTTGTTGTTACTCTGCTTGTAAGATTTTCTCCAGATTACTAGAAAAATGGATCAGAGCTTTAACTATTTATTTCAGATTGATCTGATATTTTAAGGGTGTGCAGACATACAAATTTATAATGTATGTATCTGTACATAAATGCTTACACACTTGCATACATGTATTTGTATAAATATGTCTATACACACATCTACATTATATTATGCAACATGCAAGCATGCTGGCATATATATGTATATGTACATAAACATATGTTTCTACAATGAGAGGCATCAAGGCATAGTGGATAGAAAGCTGGACTAGAAGTCAGGAAGATCTGAGTTCAAATTTGACACATTCTGATCATGTGATCATGGGCAAGACATCCTTCAGTACCTAAGACAACTTTCTAAAATTTTAAATTGCTCAACAAGTGGGGATCTGCTTTGGTAGCAGGAGCGTAGTCAGCAGACCTTCCTTCCAACAGTGAAATCACAATTCCAGACCAGAAAAAAAAAAGGTTCCTGCAACGTTGATGTTAAATAGATCTTTGAATTCCTGGCCTTTTCCTGGGGAGGGATGAAAACATGAAACTGGAATGTGTGTCTATGTATTTCAATCAGCACTGCCTGCTTTCCAAGATTCATGTAGTACTTTCCCCTCCAAAGTCCTTTAGGGTCAGTGTAGGGAGGAGATAAACTTGAGAAGTGAACAGTTAAGCAGACTCATCTGTTAAACAAAGAGGCTAAAGATTAAGAGGAATCAGAAAGAAGGAGAAGAGATAAACATCAAAGGAAAAGAGTGATGGGAAGATGAGAAAAAGATAACTCTAGTTAGTGACTGGTAATAAAGGACAGGTGGGAGTTTTTCTCTGTTCTAGGATTTCAAGCTGGAAAGGGTTCTTTGGAGACATCTGATCCAACACCTCCACTGGAGAGATGAGGAAACTGAGGACCAGAGACTTCAGCAGGTTCTGAATGCCAGTGCATCAACAGCAAATTAGAAGATTTCCCATTCTACTGGGAAGAGTGGACATAGACACATTAATGAAAAAATATATAGGATATCATGTGAGGAGAGAGTGAACACACAACTAGGGGGATCAGAAAGTGATTTCTGTAGAAGACAACCCCTGAGAAGAGAATTGAAGGAAGGTGAGGATTCTCAGGGAGAGTGGGAGACTTCATACATTCCAGGCATATGGTCCATTTTCTAAGAAAAGCTAGGAATGGGGTGGCTAGGTGGCACAGTGAATAGAGCGCCAGCCCTGGAGTCAGGAGGACCTAAGTTCAAATTCGGCCTCAGACACTTAACACAAAAAGCTAGCCATGTGACCTTGGGCAAGTCACTTAACCCCAATTGCCTCTCCAAAAAAAAAGCTAGGAAGGCAAACACAGGGAGGAAGGGGAGAGAGAAAATGAGGGAAGGAAGAGAAACGGGGAAGAAGGAAGTTGGTCACTAAATTTGGATTAAGCACTGTGCTGGGGGAGACAAAGACAGCAAAAGATAGTCCCTGCTCTCAAGGAGCTTGAAATGCAAAGGAGAAATCATGAGACCCTCAGTCTTCAGGTCATGCACATCTTACAGGGCCAGTGGACAGAGACACTAAACTCCTATGTGTCCAGACACAGCCTACCTGGAATTTTAGAGAACGGTAACATTCACAGACCTGCCTGAGGCAGATTAAATGCCACCCAAGGTCACATAAACAATTATGTGCCAGAAGGACTTGAACCCAGGCTTCCCACTGTGGAGGCTGCCATGATTCCTACCCTTAGTTTATTTTATCTTAAAGCCTAGGATTGTTTTGTTTGTTTGTTTCTTTTTTTTACCTTTTTGTAATCTTTCTCAAGACAGTGTTGAATGCTTCCTGACGTTTCTGGGCACCCAACATTACGTAGCTCAAGCCTCCCATTAACCCACTCACTCTCCAGGGACCACCATGGAAGACATCCTTGCAAGTCAGCAAGCCCCTTTCAGCAGAAGCCTGGCCAGGCCACACCCTACAACCTTCAAGCAAATCAAAAGGAAGTGAAGTCAGGGCTATGGCCCTTCACCTTTGGAGTTCTTTTTAAAAAGTAACTCATTAATGCCCTGCTCTGGTTTCTGAGGAAGTTATGAGTCATTTTCATACCTAAAACCAGAAGGAGGCTCGAAGGGAAACAGGGAATTGCAGGCCTGAATCGAGACCACGAAGGCGGTACCTTTCATCACCAATCTTTGATGTCAGTTGTTATTTTTCCAATTTATAGCCCAGGTTTCTGTCTCATCCAAGTATCAGCAATGTCAACATAGATAATAAATGGAGCCATTTTAAAACCTATTCATATTATCAAAGTGAAATGAATTGGGATTGGCTAATAAAATTATAGTTATAAACGGAACTAAATTATAAATGATTTCAGTGATTAATGAGTCCTTTCTGTGCTTGGTTTCATTCTCATAAAAACTTTCTCTGGATGAGGAAGTAAAAATCAATATAGCCTAGTGAGTAATGGTCTGGCCTTAGATCCAGGGAGATCTGGGTTCCAATCCAGCCTCTAACACATATTGGTTCAGCTAATCATTTAAGGGCATAGTGTCCCAAACAATAGTCTAGACTACAAGTTTACAGAGAAGCTCCTGCCTGTGGAGATGGAGGAAATTTCAGAACAAATGAACATGAACTTTGAGAATGATAAAAACAAAAAAGTCATAGGCATAGACATGAAAGAGACCTTGAAGGCCATCTATTTAGCCCCTTGTTTAAGAGATGAGAAGCTGAAGCCCCGACACAGGTAATGAAGATCAGAGGCAGGATTTGAACTCAGGTCCTCTGACCTCTAGTTGAACACTTTTCAATGCATCACTCTTCCTCTTAATGAAGAGAAATTTTTATCTTGGGGACAGGAAAGAAAGAGACCACAAATATACAAACCAAGGACTAGGCTAAAGGAAATCAGAGGTGAGATTTGTCATAGGTCTTTGGTGTGGAGTTTTCATGTAAGCCTAAATAAACTATTTAACCTTCCAAGCTTCTGTATCCTCATCTAGAAAAGGAAGATCAAAAGTAGGTATATTTCTTAATTAATTTTTAGAAGAAAATATTTCTAATTTTCTTAAAGTACAAACCAATAACTGTCTTGTAAATATAGAAACTCTTGAGTGAGGAATTTTTCTTTACTATGCACAGACAGCACTGTCTTTGCAACTCAGAGACAGCTGCCTAAGACAAGGAAAGGTGAAATGACTTGCCCAGAGTCCCACGGCCAGTGTGGGTCAAAGGTGGGCCATGGCTGGGACCCTATGACCTGCTCAGCTTGTTGAAGCTCTAAATTTGATCATCCTGATAAACAAGACATAGAAAATGCGAGTGCATAAGGGTGTCTCTCCACACTGACAGCAATCATGTCTCCCCATCCTACAAGAGCTTTGCCGAGATAATTTGGTAACCATGTTCATTCCCCATGCTATACTACAGACTGCCCTGGCTTCTGTCCATCTGTCCATCCATCCATCCATTCATCCACCCATCCAGGAAAGACATGCCTATAACTTCTTCTTGGGGATTTCCAAAATTATGTGAAGAATCTGAAACTGAGTTTGATTCATCTTTACAGACAAACCATGAAAGAGGCCAAGAGTTTTCTAAATGCAGATTAATCCATGTCAACCTCCTAGTCAACAACCTCCACGGGCTCACTACTCCTTCCAAGAATGTGAAGATAAGCTCTGCTTTGCTTGCCTTTTGAGCTCCTCATCACTCGTCCCTTTCCTACTTCTCCATTCTTCTTACCCTTGACACCCCTCTACATAGCCTCTGATTCTGTGATGTCAGACTCCTTGAGCTTCCTTCCACACCCACCTCCATCCCATTGCCTTTGCCTCTTCCCTATGCCTGGAATTCCCTATCTCCTCCTAGCAGCCCCAGGCTTCTGCTAATGCAGTCCCCTGTGGGGTTACCTTCCCTCTCTTCTGTAGATAACTTGTACTTACCCATTTCTTTACGTCTCTGGGGTGAGAAAACTCCCTCTGCAGATTCAGGTAGGCATCCTCTATGCATCTGCGGTTATTAGAGAGTTGTCTAGTCTAAGAAATGTGCCTAAGGTCACCCTAGACAGTGTTGTCAGAGGTGGGTCTGACCCTGCGTCTTTCTGGATCTTCAGACGTTTCATTTCATTAGTTTAGGGAATCCTTGGGAGGAAGATTCCTTCTAACAACAGAGATCAGATCTGCAGCTATTAGGTAGCTTCAAGGCAGACAGTTCCCTGAGAGGACTGAGGAATTCAAAGACTTGCCTAGTCTCCAGGGTCACATAGCTGGCATATTTAGAGATAGTATTAATAAATGAGATAATATTTGTGAAAAAAAGTGCTTAGCATTGTACCTGGCACTTAGTAGGTGCTACATAGATGTTTGTTCCCTCCCCTCTGCTTTTAAGTGTTTAAGTTTTGTTTTGCTTTTGAAGGCAAGGCAATGGGGGCTACATGACTTGCCCAAGGCCACACAGCTAGTGTCAAGTGTCTAAGACTGCATTTGAACTAAGGCCCTCCTGACTCCAGGATGGGTACCCTATTCACTGCACCACGAACCCAAGCTTGGCTCCTGGTCATTCCTCCATGCTGCCTCTTTCCCATTATAGAGACCATGGGGGAGGGGGCAGAAGACATTTTCAGATTTCTGGAGGAACTTGAACTCAACTCATTGAACTTCTATTGACAACAGAGCACCAAACATTTATTAAGTGTCTGCTAGAAACAAGTCATTCTCCACAAGACATCACTGTGTTTTCTTTGTAGTTTTTGCTGAATTCTGAATATAAAATGGCAGATCCGTAAGTAACCCATTGAATAAAGATGTTACTGTTAATTGCACTTAGGAGATTCTATTTTCTTCCATTTCTAAATTACATGAAATTTTTAGCCTCTTCTAAAGTTGGAAGTTTTTTTTTTCCTATGTCCGTTCCAGAGTTCGTTGGCTACTGGTTCTAAACATGTCTTTTCAGAGTACGTTCAAACGCATCTGAGTCATACAGATCCGAGTGGAGAGCCATTTTTCATAATCTCTTTCAAAACCACTCAGAAAAGAAAATAGAACTGAAGCCTAGGGGCCCCTGCTCACCCATGGGAAACAGCCAATGACTGAAAAGGAAACTCTCGATGTGGTTAGCGCAAACC
>WOXC01000189.1:0-220000 GCA_011680675.1 Gymnobelideus leadbeateri | reverse complement strand
GCAGCAAGCACTCTGGCATGACCTCTTTGAAAGGTCTCCCTGGTATTTAAATTCCCAGTGTCATGTGAGCTGGCCTCAGCCCAAATAGCATGAATACCTGTAAGGTGAATGGATTCCTATGAAATGGATCCTATTCCCCACTCCCCCAAACCAGCCCTAGCTGTAGCTGTGTGCAGCAACCTGCAGGGGAGCCATTGTGAAGAGTGGGTCTAAATAACACCAGTTTCCTACTCAATGGCCATCTTGTTCCTTCAGCCTATAGTGCCAACTCTCCTGATGGTGAAGGGGATTGGGAAACAAATTCTCTTCTGCGCCTCCAATTCAAAGTGTGTAAAGTGTGGGTGGCAGGATGCCAAGCCAGCAATTTAGAGAGAAGGGACATCAAAGCATGCTTTTCTATTGAGAAAAGAATGTTTAACATAAACAAAATCAACATGTATTGAACCCAACTCCTTTCCTTCTGTCACTGCAGTAAGAAAATGAGATTTAGTCTATGTTTTGAAGGAAAATTATATCTACTTAGAAAACTTTTGCAGAGAGGAAATTTTGCCTTTGAAAACACTTGAGTATACATCTCCTAGACAACAACCTAAGGCCAGTTTTCTGTCTTAAAATAGAAAAATCTTAGTAAAATCATGATTTGAGAGTTATTTTCCTGTCTCTTACACTCTAGCCACCCCCTCCTTGTTTTAGCTCTAACAAATTCTTGAAAAGGTTTTTTAAGGGATCCCCCATTTATGGAACAGAGTAACCATTTGAATCCTTTGGAGAGAATGATTCAGAAGGTATATGACAATGATATTGCCAAATGACTTTTAATTATGTATATCTTTTCCTTTCACATTACCTTCATTTCTAAATATATCCTTCCCCTAAGCAGTGTGGCATGCCTTACATTCAAAGCTCTGGGTCAGGGTGGAAGTGGGGGAAGCAGTTGAGTAAAAGCAACCAATATATCGAGTGTGCTCATATATTCAGCCTCCCACACTGGGAATCTCTAACCTATTCAAGGGGCGGGGGGGGATTTTTCTTCTTTTCCCTTCTTTCAAGGCAACTTTGGTCATTCTAATTACACAATATTATTTTTTTTTATTTCAGTTTACAATGATATTGAAACTGTGCATATTTTCCTGGTTCTGATTATTTCACTTTGCATTGATTCATTATAAGCTTTCTCATGCTTTTCTGTATTCTTCATAATAATGAATTATATTCATGCACCAAAATTTGGTGAGCCATTCCCCAATCAAGAGGCACACAACTTACAAAAATGAAATGTAAATACGTCACTGATTCTTAAAAGTAAAGAATTTGTGGATTTTTATGAAGGTTAAAAATGATATTTCTTTTCATTTTTACCTTCTAATCTTTCTTGACATTTAAAATTTTATATTTATGTATTTTGAGACCCTATGTCCTGGGCAGACAGAGTAGGCACACTGAGTGTGTTTGGTACTGAGTCCCAAATTGAGAACTACTATCAGACAACACATAGGTACACTATACTTAACTTTGAGAAGCAGAACTTGATCACATCAATCTTATAATTTGATATGCAAAGAGTTAAATGCCAGCAAATGGAATTCATTTCCCCAACCCCACACTCTTTCTCCTAACTTCCCTGTTACTTTTTTTAGTGGGGGAGGGGAGAAGGCAAGACAATTGGGGTTAAGTGACTTGCCCAAGGTCACACAGCTAGTAAGTATGTCAAGTGTCTGAGGTCACATTTGAACCCAGGTCCTCCTGACTCCAGGGCTGGTGCTCTATTCACTGCCCCACCTACCTGCTCCACTGAGAGGACCAGGATGCTTCTTGTCATCCAGGCTCAAACCTCAGAGTCAAACACAACCCTTTCCTCTACCCAGCATTCTCCTCTGCCTCCCATTTCCAATGGACTGCCAAGTTGCATAGATTCTCATTCCTTAACATCCTCTCAGCCAAGTCCTTTCTCTCCATTTGTAGCAGAATCACTCTTGTTCAACATGGGGGCCATCTCCAGTCAATCTGATCTATATCGGACCACTGGACCCAGATGACTCCAGAGGAGAAAGTGAGGCTGGTGATTTTGCATAGCCCTCCCTGACTTAAATCCAATTCACTCACAATTCATGGCATCACCTCCTGATGCTATGTTCCTCTTTGAGAACAAAGGACAAACATCATCAACAACAACCCTAGTTAAAGTCCTCACCATATCAGGACTATTGCTACAGCCTCTTGACTGTTCTCCCTGCTTCCAGTCTTTTACCGTTCCCATGTATCTTCCATGGAGATGATAAATTGATATTCTTTTTTTTTTTTTTTTGCTTTTTGGAGGGCAATTGGGGTTAAGTAACTTGCCCAAGGTCACACGGCTAGGTTTTTTGTTTGTGTGTGCGTTAAGTGTCTGAGGCCAGGTCCGAACTCAGGTCCTTCTGACTCCAGGGCCGACACTCTACTCACTGTGCCACCTAGCCGCCCCCCTGATAAATTGATATTCTTAAATTACACATCTGATTATATCATTCTCTTCCTCAAGAAACCACAGTGGCTTACTCTTTCTCCAGTAGAAGAGATAAGTTTCTCTGTTTCATTTTGGAAGCCCTTCACAATCTAGCTTCACTTTAACTTTGAGGGTTGATTTCATCCTATTATCCCTATGCAGTGGATATCTAACCAAATTGGTTTATTTATTGTCAAAACAATCCCTCTCAGGCCCCCATGCCTAAATGTTCTCCTTTCTCATCTTCACCTTTTGGAATCCCAAGCTCTCTCCAGAGCTTGGCTTGCCTCCCAAATGAAGTCTTTCCTGATCACCCAGTTGGGAAGAGATCTCCCCACTGGCCCCTAAGTGTATGTCAAATGTACTTTTGTGAGTGTGTGTGTGTGTGTGTGTGTGTGTGTGTGTGTGTGTGTGTGTGTGTGAGAGAGAGAGAGAGAGAAAGCTGCAAAGAGCTGATTGAGGGCAGTGACTGTTTCTTTTTATGTTGTTATAGTCTTGGCAGTTAGCATGGCATCTTGTACCTAGTAGATGCTTAAATCAACCCTTCTTGATCTAACTTAAATTGAGGAAGAAAAATGGAGGCTTGAGCCCTGTCTACATGATACCAAACATTAGTAATAATCTGAACATTCTTCAGGCCCACTGCAATGCTGTCAGAGAGCAGAGGATAATTTACATTGAGCGAATTCACTCTTTTCCCTTCTGTGGTAGCAACATGGGCTGATGCTATTTTTAGTGAGCTCTTCTGGCATTTCCATTCCCCAAGTCACAACCAGCTCTAGGGAACAACCAAAGTTTCGGGGTTTCTAGCCATTATCACATGTTAACAGAAGAGGAGAATCACACGATCCTCTCTGCATCATCATTAACCAACAGAGTGTTACTGTGTCGGTATAATGTCCCAAATAATGCTCTGGGACACAACTGCAGACCCAAGAGAAGAAAAAGCCCCTCCTCGTCATCTTGGAGCTTGCAGTTAGTTGGGGAGACAAGATTATCACACATGAAGTGATTAAGAAATAATATAAGACGGTGACAAGTGCCAAATGTATTGGGGAAACAATGGTAAGGCAATACTTAGGCTTGGCCTTAAACAGTGGGCTAATTTCAAGAGAGCCAATAACTAGGAATCCTTTCACCTAGAGCAAGTAGGACCTCCAAGGGGCAAGATGATGACAGAAAGGACAGCATAACTATAGACCAAGTGGGAAAAGGGATTTTGCCCCCAGAGAATCCCACTCAAATGGGGCCTGGGAGGAATGGCAAGATCCTAACTGCCTTGGGGGCCATGGCAGAAGATGGACAAGGGTTATGTTATAGATACAGGCTGTCAAAAGTCAGTAAGGTGAAAGGATAGATAGCTAAAGGGAGGGAGCCCAGTTCTTAACATATGAACATCCTAGAACAAAGCCCCAACCCCTTCCCCCTAGTTCTGGCTCTGGGGTTTAAGAAGGGAGAGTCTGGTTAATAAGCATTTACCAAGTGCCTACTATAGGAGAGTCATTGTGTTAAGTGCTGGGGATACAAAAACGTCAAAAAGTCAAAAACAGGCCCAGCCCTCCAGGAGCTTACAGGATAATGGAGGTGATAAGATGCAAAGACTCAGAGGAACAAGATACACAGGACTGAAAGGAAGGCAAGAGCATTCAGCAGGCCTGGGGAAGCCTTCTTATAGAAGGTGAGATTCTGGCTGACTCTGGATGAAGCTAAATAAGGTAGACAGTAGAGGTGAGGGGAGAGAGAATTCCAGGTCTAGAAGACAGTCGGAGAAAATGTACAAATCAGGAGCTGGATTGTCATGGTCAAGGACCAGCAAGGAGGCTGGTGTCCCTGGGATGTGGGGTGTGAGAAGACTGGAAAGGAGGAAGAAGCCAAATTATAAGGACTTCAGAAAGAAACAGAGGCTCTTCTGGAGGTAATGAGGAGCCCGAGTCCACTGAAGAGAGAGGCAGACCTGAGCTTTAGGCAGATCATAGGTGAGAGCTGAGTGAGGGATGCATTGGAGAGAGGAGAGACTTGAGGCAGGAAGACCAGCCAGGAGCCTATCACTGCAAATGTCTATGGAGGAGGTGATAAGGGCTTGGAAAAAGGGACATGTCACAGGAGAGAGGGGAAGCTTAGACAAGATGTCCAAAGGTAAAAGCGACAGCCTCTGGAACAGATTGGATATGGAAGAGGGGATGTCTGTGTGAAAGAAAGTGAGGCATTGAGGAGGACTCCTAGATAAAGTGTTTGAGGGCCCGGATGGACTGTGTCAGTATAATTTAAGTGAGAAGAAAGCTAGGAAGAGGGGAGACAAGGTGGGAGGAGGCAAGAGGGAATTCTGGGTGAGCATGAGTGTTGGGAGGGGGGAGTGACCAAAAATGATACTACTAACAATAACTAAAATGTATCTACTAGCACTCTGAAGTATTATTCTGTCCATAAGTCTCATGACAAACCTGAAAGGTAAGTAATAGCTATTACGCCATTGATACATGAGATAACCTATGGAAAGCGCCTTGCAAGACTTAGACCACTGTGTCGAGGGTAGCTCTTATGTAAGATAGAATGACCCAGGGCTTCAAAAAGGACATGATTTGTCCAAGAAGAGAGGTCTGCCTTGTCCCAAGTTCTCCTGACTCTGTGTTTAGCCATTCAACTGATCCACAATAATAGGTCAAAAGCACAGGACACCATAACATGTTTGGAAAGTTGGCATTTTTCTGTCCTAGGACAAAAGTCATTGAACATGCCTGGGGTCAAAAACATGAAAAGGACCCTGAATCAGCTTTGAGCAATAAATTCTTTTGAGAACAACTGCTCCAGACCAAAAGCCCCCATAAGCAAAAGGGCAAAGGGAGGCTGCAACCCCCTTGCTCTGCTGGAGGTACACTTCTAGGACTGACTAAGGTGACTTGATCTGATTGAAACACAGAACTCATTGGTGTGATTAAAACACAGGACTCATGTGGGAGAGCAGAAACAAATAAATTCTGGGTGCAAACTAGGTTATACAAGGTCCTGAAAGCCCAGGGGAAGCTTGGGTTTGTGGGAGGCAAAGGGACCCATCTGAAGAAGCTGAGTGGAGAAGTCACTAGATGAAAGTAGTATTTAAGCAAGATTAGTCTGGCAACAGTGTCAGCAGAAAGGACTGATTAGAGGGAAGAGAGACCAAAGAGAGAGGCTCACCAAGGGCCTTTGCATTAATCTTGTCATGAGGTAATGAAGACCTGAGCTCAAAGAATACCTATGGGGATTAAGGAGTGAAAAGAAAAATAGCAGGGGCATCTTAGAGGCAAACTCAACAGGACTTGGTAGAATACACGTAGAGGACGTCCAAAAGGAGAGAAAAATTCCAAGCGTAATTGTCAGGTCTAGAGCCTTGAAGAATAGTGAAAGAAAATGGGGAAGCAGCTAGCATTGGATGGGACAGTGATGAAGAGATAAGACAGTTCTTAATTGGGATTTGTACATATTGAGTTTGAGGGGATGATAAAATATACAAACGTGTCCAGCCAGTGGGCAGCTTGACCTACCCATGGATCCATGATTTGGTCAGTGGTTCCTTGTGACCATTATCTTGGTAGTGAAGATTGAGGGATTTGCCCAAGGCACGTACTGTGTCATGAGAACCCAGGTAAGAGAAGAGATTCAACCATGTCAAATTCCACTGAAAGGTCAAGAAAAATGATCATTGGGTTTAGCAAGAAGGAGGTCACTGGCAACATTGAAGAGAGCAATTTTCATTGACTGGTGTGAATGGGAAACACATGGCAAGGTTGTAAAATCCTCAGAGAATTCAGTCTCCTCTAGACTATCTCCACCCTTCACAGCTGAGACATAGACATGTCATTCAAACAAACTCATGGATATTAAGAAGTCACATTTGCTTCATGCCAACTCACACTTCAGACTTGTAAACTCCTTGAAGGCAGGGCTCAAGCCCTGTATGTTCTCCATTAATCCCCAAGCACTAAGTAAAAAGTGAAAAGTAGAAACTGAATGAATACATGAAGATGGGAATCATGGACGCCCTTCTAACCATGATACTACATGTTAGATCTTTGTTGATCTACATGTTAGATGGATTATGTAATTAGCCTATTGGCAATGAGAGAATTCAAAATTGGGTTATGGTTCAATTGAAGAATCAGAGCAAGGAAATATCCTTTTCATCTAGGTTGACTCCTATGTATATATTCTTATTCTTAAGGAAAAAAGGTACTGATGAGTCAGCATGATATACTGCCACAGTTTTCTCTGAATTGCATACTTTACATTTGAGAATCTTTATTTCCTTATCATTTTAATTTAGGAAACAAAATCAGGTAAGTTTGGCAAATTAACTACAGCATAAAACAGATGTGGCCCTCAACCATCTTGTACATACCTCTGCCCAACAAAAATTTCAACTGCAGGAGCAGAAAGAGGAGCTTCCCAAGCCAAGTGCTAGAAAAGGCCTCTTGGAATTCGGCCTCCGTTCTCTACCTAAAGAACTTATTTAATGTGTGTCAGTAACTAGCACCTTTTCTGAAATGAGTCTTAGAATTTCTAAGTCAGTACCTCAGGCCCTCCAATGACTCCTGATGAGTCCAATGGGAAGCAGTCAGCTACAGTGAAAGAGAGGGTATGGGATGGGCACAAATCTTCTATGGCTTCTTCGTTCCAATGGAGGAAGGATCCAAGCCTCCGTTTCTTTGGCCAGCCTTGTTTAAAGCTAAGCTACAGTCTGGTAGTTGAAAAATAATTCATGACAGTTCCCCAGAAGGCCTGTTCCAAGACAGAAAGCAGCAGAGACTGTGCTCTGTTTTACAGTTTGCTGCTGAAAATAGGATATCGTGGTTTTAAAAAAATATTTAGACATTACTTAAGCTTATTATTACGGGTTTGAAATAAAGGTCTAAAATGTTATGACTGGAGCTACACCCAGGTTTCCAAAGCTGCTTTTGTAACAGATTCAGAAGCTCTCAAAACAGAATTTATACTGTAGAGTCTACTAGAAGGACAGAGTAGAGGAAGGTATAGAAAAATTCTCATTAAAATGAAATAAAAATAATGGATTTGATATAGATCTAGTTTCTTCAAAAATGTGATTGGTGAAGGGTAGCATAGGGTGGCTTTTATCTCCATTTACTGAAAATATTCTTGGTAACTTGGTCCTACAAGGCTGGTGTAGTGAAATAACTTAGATGGCTATAGAAGTAGATGGATGAATGGATGGGTAGGTGAATAGAGATGAATGAATGTACAGGTAGGTAGGTAGATAGATGGATAATGAGTTGAGAGATAGGGAGAGTGCTAGATACAGGAATAAAGGCTAGATGGATGAATAATGGGTGGATGGATAAGAGGTAGATGGATGGATGGATAGATGGATTATGGGTTGATGTATAGATAGATATGTAGATAGATACATGAATGATGGATGAATAGATTCAAGGATGATAGGTAGATGTATGAGAGACAGACAGACAGACAGACACTGATGATGGGTGGATAGGTAGATAGATGAATGTATGGATAGATCATTTATCAAACTCTTAGGTACCAAGCACTTGGCTCAGTTCTATGGATACAAAAACAAAGGGAAAAAAGATAATCTCTGTTCTCAAAAAGTTTATCTTTTAACAGGGGGAGACAAAACAGAAAGACAGAAGATGGCTAAGAAGTGTAGTAAGAGAGGCTTGGGACCCAATCTCATGTTGGTGCTCACTACTTGTGTGTCCTTAGGTAAGTCACTATGCTCCTCTGGGCTTCAATTCCTTGATAAGTGGCAAGTTCGACTGAAGGGCCTCTAAGACTCTTGACAGTTCTGAATGTAAGATACTGAGTCTTGAAGTCAAAGGAAGAAGTTTGCTCTAAAGCGCAGCTCAGCCTCTTGTTAACTGAGTGACTTTGGACAAACCACAACCTTACTGAGCCTCCAGGCCCCCATCTGTTAAACAAGGGGCTATGCTATATGGCCTCAGATGTTCCTTCCAGCTCTGCAGTGATGACCATTATGCTGCCTGTGGGAAGCAGTGCTACCAACACCTAAGGTCCCAGATTCTGGCCTGCCAGACTGCTGAATTCCCAACCCAGTTCACTCTGCTTTTTCGTTCTTTCTGCTTTAGAGTTCACAGAGCCATTCTACATAGCTTGCCAGGGAGAAGTACAAATCATTTACAGAAACTGTCTTACTCACCCTAGGTTTGTGAGGCAGAATTGAGCTTGAGTCCTGGCTTCCTCGTGGGTATTTTCCCCTACACCCTCTTTTTATAATCCAGTGGCCAACTCAGACTTCATGGGAAGCCTTTCCTGAATGGTGAGTACTACTGTGTCCCTGCTCAAAGCTCGGTGTACAGACGATGTTACTTCTATTTTATTTAACTGTTAGTGTAAACTCAAGGGACTCACAGGGAAGGAAAAGAAGGATGCCACCATAAAGAAGGTCTAGATAATGTCTGGGAAAGGATTCAGTTCTGATTAACATGGATTCAACTTCCATGAAATGAACCCCTTGGTAAGGATGAGGCAGAAAACATTTTATTTTTCTTTCTAGAGAGGAATGGCATAGGAGAAAACATGTTCATCGTTCTTAGAAATAACCTAAAGAACAGTTCCCCAATGAAGTGGTTTGTTGGAGAGAATGCTCACCTTGGAATCAGACAACCCTGGGTTCAAGCCTTCAATACTTATTACCTGGGTGAAGTTGGGTGTTGATTAAATTGCCATGGGACTCAGTTTCCCCACCTTTAAAATGAGGATGATGACATCCAAGGTCCTTTGCCACCTCTAAATCCCTGATCCTATGTATCTAATTTCCTAGATCTCAGAAGAATAAAGTGACTTAGGAAGGGAAGGTGGGAGGGCATGTTAAGGAAGAAGGCAAGCATTTCTGCAATCATATCTTAGCTAAACGGGGACCTTAGAAAAAAGTCTCTAGTCTAACCACCTCATTTTTCCAAAGGAGAAAACAGTCCCAAAGAAATGAGATGATTTGTCTAAAGTCACACAGGCAGCAAATGCTAAATTGAGATTTGAATGCTGGAAACCTAACCCCAAATCTAGCACTCATTGTACCATGCTGGCAGCAGGAAGCAAAGAGCCAACAGTATGAAGCAGGAAGTGCTCTGAGAAGCCACCTAAGACTCACATAGCTCAGCTAGCCCAAGGATGCACGAATGTCGGCCTTTTCCTCTGGAGCCAAATCCCTGTCTCCACTTCAATTCCTCGGTGGCCGAGCCCAAAGGGTTGGTCACCACTACTTCTCTGAGAGAAAGGGGAACTCCAAACAACATGGATTTCTTTCCCTATTGCTGTCACTCATGAGCCTCTGATGGGATGCTATTGATAATTGATCAGAAGTCTCAAACACCTTATGGAAAAGCTAAATATGTATAAGAACAGTGGGTACAATCCTTCCCAACCAGGACTGCACTTATCCCCTGTGCACACAAAGAGGCCCAGGAGTAAAGGATCACACTTGCAGTGAAAAGCCAATGAGGTATGCGGGCAAATAATGCAATTCCCAGCTCTGGGCTATTGGGAGCCCTTTTCCCATGGATAGAGTCCTCAGTAAGTCTGCCTCAAGTGTAGCTCCAAGGATTGGTGCCTTTCTAGAGTCCAGAACCATCATTTTTCTCTGCCCAGAGGGCTCAACTGTCTTTCTTTGGTATAATCTTTGTAACTATTAGAATTAGGTTCTAGCTGGGCTAGCTATGTAACCTTGCACAATTTAAATAACTTATCTAAGTCTTTGCTTCCTCAATTAAAAAATAAGGGAACTGGATTTCTGGAATTCCAGGACAGAAATTCTGTGATTCTTTTACACTTTAGTGTGAATAAATTTCCTATCTTTCCTAGTGAGCAGATGTTCAGAGAGAAAGGAAAACGAAGAGATCCCTTAGTTAAGCAAGGGATAAAGAGCTGGCTAGGTATGGCAGACTAAGTCAGACCTTACCCACTTCATGATTTTATTGATAGCTAATGTTTGTGCCACTAGGCCAAGGTATTGCAATGTGCTGTGCAAGAGTTCGGAAACATTTGGCAAGGCCCCATGGATTTCTGAATGTGACAGACCACCAGTGTTCCTCAAAAATGTTTTGAAAGACCACACATAAATTTCAGGGATGTAAGAGTTTCTCTGGGTTCTCAAAAGCCTTGCCAGAAGAAAATGAATTCTATTTCTCCCAATCTGGACTGGTGGCAAGAGACTCTACTTCCATCTTGCAAGGGCTGGCCTGCTTAAGTATGAAGAGCCTCATCCAACAAGTGGGCTGAAGGAACATTTCCTTTTGGCTACTTCTGGAAGGCACTATCTGGAAGGGTGGCAATTTTTCATGACTGGAAAGAACATTTAAATCAATTAAGTCATAGATCATGGAGTGATCCAAAATAAGCTGTAATGACCCTATAAGCCCACATTTTTGCTCACACAGGATGGTTGACATTTATATGACACATTAAGGATGGCATAGATTCTCAAATATCTCATCTGCTACTCCTAACAACCCTGTTAGGTAGGTGCCACAATTGTCCCCATTTTATAGGTGAGGAAATTGTGACAGAGAGATTAAAGGTCTTGTGCAGGGTCACACAACAGGTAAGCATCTGAAGCAGACTTTCCCAAATTTACTTGACCTACTGCCCCCTTTAAAAAAAATTACTCAGTATTCCCCTGGAAATCTACTTTCTTTAACCCTTTAATGGTTTTTTGAAATTTGCATCATTTCAAAAAATATTTTTTAAAAGAGGCATCTTAAATTTAATTATTTTTTAAAAAATTTGTGGGGTTTTCCTGCATTGAAAATTTGATAATGCGATATTGCATCATATAACTGTATAGTATTTTATTGGAAACAAATCATTAGATGCACACATTCCTGTAGATGCATGCTGGACTTACTGATGATGGGTGACATGCTCACATGCCAACACTTGCTTATTAAGACCTGTCAGTTGATTTGACCACTGATTGGTTATAATTTGCATTTCACTTATTTATTTGGAAAACAATGTAATCAGTATGACTTTAACTCTTGTTACACAACAGATGAAAGGTACCAATGGTTTACAATATTTTTTCTCTTCTCTCCTTATACTTCCATTGCCCCCTTAGTTTTATTCATTGGCCCCCAAATGCACCTGAGGCTACTACCACCCCAAAGGATGGTCCCAACACCCCCCCCGCCTCCGGGAGAATTTGTGAATTTATGAACTGAGGCCAAATTTTCACTCGGCTCCTCCAGAGTCCAACCTAGCAGCCCATTGATTAGTGTAGCCTCACTGACTCCTGACCACAGTGTACAGGCTGAGGAGCTGACAGGGCAACTGTTACTTTGGAAAAGCCTATATCTCAACCAACTGAGTCACACAGCTGCCTCAGTATCCTTAAAGGGAAGAAGAGTGGCCCAGTCATGTTACTGAGCAGTAGACTGAAGAGTCGAGATAACCTCGGGTTAATATACCGCAAACACTTAGCTACCAGACTCTGAACAAGTCCTTCCAGCTCCTGGAGCCTTGGCTTCCACGTCTGTAAAATGGGCATCACAACATCTGTGTCATTTAGCTCTGCAGTCACAGATGGAGGGCACTTGGTGAACCTCAAAGTGTTCTATCAATGTGGCTTATCGTTATCATTAACCAGGTTCTACAGAAAAACCAAGGCCATTCCATTCTCTGGCAGCTCATTACAGAAGTGCTGCTCCATGAAGGGGACCCAAAGAAGACCTTCATGTTGGGAAAGACTGGAGGCAAAAGAAGAAGATGACATCAGAGCATGAGATGGATGGACAGTGTCATGGAGGGACAAGCATGAGCTGGGACAGACTTTGGTAGAGGATAGACTGGCCTGGAGCACTATGGCTCATGGGGTCACAAGGAGTTGGGCCTGACTGAACACATGAGCAACAAAAACTCCATGCCTTCACTAGGAATGCATGACCTATGTTCCTGTACTTGGGAAAAATAGAATTCTGGTTCTAAGATTTGGGGCCCCACTGTCTTCTGCGCAATAACCAGAGGGTATAAAGACATTCCTTCCAACGTGTCACAGGGATTTAGACTTAGGAGGGAGGGAAACCAATGAAAACTGATGCTGTAAATTCCCTTCTAAACAGCACCTGCCAGAATGAAGGCATTTTTACATTTGCAAGGGGCCAGCAAGCTGTGATTTTCAGCCTGCGTGTACAGAAATGCCCACTTGTAGGCGTGCCCAAACGAAGGACCGAGGTTATTAAAAAATGCTTTGTACCCTTTTCATATAAACTGTGTGCTTCTTAGACAAACATTTTTCTCCTGTTGAGAATGGTTCACAAAGCCTTTAATCCCAGGAGTGTAACAGGACACCTCTCAATTATACTCTCCAGGGATGAATAATTTCACAAGCTGAGGGAAAGAGATAAATGAAGTAAATGTTTCACCGAAACAAATGCTTATGAAAATGGGAGGGAAAGAGAGTGGCAGCAGAAGGTGAGTTTGGCAGCTGCCTCATGAATGAGACAACATGAGAATTGCTGGACCTCTGAAGACAGTGCAAATGAATCTGACTGCGTCCTCCTCATTAAAAACAGCCTCTGGGCACCTGCACAGTCAGCCCACGAGTGGTTCACCATTGCTTTTTTAAAGCAAAGACAAAGGATGATAATGAATTGTGTGTTGCTTGTATGTAATGTTTAAATAAGCTTTTATGAAGGCTCTTGTGAGCAGGCATTTGTATGGTTTACACACTCATTTGATTGATCATTGATTCCCACAACAGCCTTGTCAGATAGCTGCTTGTATCCTCAAGTTAAATGACTTACCCAGGATTACATCACATAACTAATAAATGTCTAGGAGCAGCTAGTTTGACACTGTAGATAGAGAGTGTGGGCATGGACTCAGAAAGACTTAAATCCTGCCTCAGACTGGGGTAAATTTGGAAGCCAATGGTTTCCAGTCCTCCTCGGAGTCATAGTGTACCACCAACAGAGTCAAAGGGTGGGTCACAGACAGTGTGGTGTGGTAGAATGAGCACTGAACCTGGAATTGAGACACTTGGGTTCAAATTTCCCCTCAATTACCTATAAGCTAGATGTTCATGGACAAATCACTCAACCTCTTAGAGACTCAGTTTCTTGATTTGTAAAATGGGCATGATACCATGCCTACACCTACTTCTCAGGCAGCCTGTTAGGGATTGAAATAGGTCAAAGCTAACCAGGCAGGTGGGCAGCTAGGTGGCACAGAAGATAAAGCAACAGACCCAAAGCCAACAAGACTGATCTTCCTGAGTTCAAATCGAGCCTCAGATACTCTATGATTATCTGCCCCTGGGCAAGTCACTTTATTCTGTTTGCCACTGTTTCCTAATCTATAAAATGAACTGGAGAAGTAAATGTGGCTTGTCCAGTATCTTTGCCAAGAAAACCCCAAATGGGGTCATGAAGAGTCAGATCAGATACAACAGAAATGACTGAACAACAAAAGACCAGGCATGTCTGGTGGCCTAGGTCAGAGATGGGACCCAAATGAGGTCCTTGCAGACTATCTAACAGCTAGCAAAAGGAGCTTTACTAAACCACAGCTGGGGAGGGAGATTTATTTAGGATATAGTTGCTTCAGTTATAAGAAGCATCTCTTCACAGCCATAGTCATGATGTTTGCCAACAGAAAGAGCCCCAACCTCTCGGGTCATGGCGAAGGAATGGAGGAGGGCTGATTTCTACTTAGTTCTAACCAACAACCATTTATCAAGCACTTATTGTATGCTGGACACTGGACACTGGACTAAATGCTGGGCATAATACAGTGACCAGGCAGCTATGACAGCAGCCCTGCTTTCATCCTAGCAGCCAATTCAATCTCAAAAACATTTTGCAGGAAAAGCCAGCATACACCAGTGAGGGCAGGGTCTTCTGCAGTCGCTCTGACCTCCACACACACATGAATCAGTATTTCACTTCCTCATGACAATCACTTCCTGAAGAGCTACTTTTTGAGTGGGGGAGTATTGGAACTGGAAACCCGGGATGCCCAGCATTTGGGGGACGGCTGCATGAATGATGACTGTGAATGGAATGGAATGTGGCTGTGCAGTAAGAAATGATGAAGGGCTTAGTTTCAGTGAATCCCAGGAGAACGTGCACAAACTGGCAAGGAGAACAGTTTACGCCATAACAACAACATGGTGGAGGGGGAGGAGTGGGGAGGATTAGCTTTGAAAGACTTAAGAACTCTGATCAGTACAATTAGCTTCCATGATTCTAGAGGAGCAATGATGGAGGACAAGAAGGCTACCCATCTTCTGGCAGAGAGGTTAAGGCCTCAGGGTGCAGATTAAGATATTTTTGTATATGACCTAGAGGAGAAATATTTTTGTTTGAATGTGTTTATTTCTTACTCCCTTCAAATAGTAATAAACAAAAATATAACCTGTTCAATATTGAGTAAAAAGGGTATAAGTGTTTATAGAATTTGTTTTTGTTGTTGAGTCATGTCTGATGCTTTCTGACCCTACTTGGGGTTTTCTTGGCAAAGATACTGTAGTGGTTTGCTATTTCCATTTTCAGCTCATTTTATTGATGAAGAAATAGCAGAAAGTGAAGGTAAGTGACTTGTCCAGGGTCACACAACAAGTAAGTGTCAGAGGTCAGATTTAAACTCAGAAAGATGAGTTTTCCTGATTCTGGGCCACTGTAACATCTGGTTGCCCCTATAGAATTTAGTCAAAGCAATACTCACGGGAGCCTAGGGATATCACAAAGGAGATGATTCTTGGACTGGATCCTGAAACATGGGGAAGACTTCAGTTGGTCAGAGGTGGGAGGTAGGTGAGATTGGGATCAATATCGACATGGAATAAAAAAGTATGTGCATTAGGTGAATTTGTATAAGTGGATAATAATGACAGTTACAGGGAATCTAGGTGGCCCTGCATTGGAGAGAGTGTTGGGCCCAGAATGAGGAAGACCCAAGTTCAAACCTGACCTTAAACACTTACTAGCTGTGTGACCCTGGACAAGTCACATAACCCTATTTGTCTCAGTTTCCTCATATGTAAAATTAGCTGGAGAAGGAAATAGCAAACCACTCTAGTATCTTGGCCAAGAAAACCCCAAAGGGGGTCACAGAGAGTTGGCCATGATTGAAACAACTGAACAAGTTAAATAGCCAGCATTCATAAAGAACTTTAAGGTTTGGGAAAAACTTTATAAATATCATCACATTGAATTCTCACAGCAACCCTGGAAGCGTAGATGTCATTCCCTTTCTACAGATGAGGAAACTGAGGCCCAAGGTCACACAACTACTAAGTGTCTGAGCCCAGATTTGAATCCACTCTGGGCCCAATGTTCCATCACTGTACCACCTGGCTGCTTCCAGCAGAGTAGTGAGAAGGAAGATTAGGAAGGTAAGGTGCAGATTTCATTAACAGGGACTTGAAATTGCAGGCTAAGGAGACAAGACCCTGAACAGGCCATCACTCTGCCTGAGATGCCCATCATTATTAAAACGCACACTTTGGGAGTGGGGGAGCAGGGGAAGCCATTCACCCCCAGTCACCCTTAAGCACTCAATAATTAGAGAGAGCCAATACACATGTCCAGCACTGTTTACACCTTAACACATCAGCATCAGTGTGGATTACTTCCTCAGCGAAGTTACCTGTCCTATTGGCCATCAGTGAGCAAGCAGGACATTTGTGATGGAATGATGAAAGGAAGGGGTTTCAAAAGTTCAGAGCTGAGAGGGCTGACTGGGAGGAAGGCAGAGGGGGCACTTCGTCGGGAAATCTATGTTCACTGAGGGTCAATTAAAGTGTCAGGCTTGAGATGTGACAAGGTGGGAGGGGTGGGGGGCAGAAAACCTCAGACGTTTCCCACTTATTCAGGCCTTGATGTAGATACATCCCTGCTATTAACTGAATGTCCATCAGCTCATTCTCTCTTCTCTAGGTACCAAATAGGAGATGGAAAAGGGAATTCTTTAGCCAGTAACTCCAAAGTAACTCAAAAAGGCAAAGGCCTTAGTCATTTCTCTGAGAATAGGATTTTTAAAATACTGATTTTTTTTGTTTTTCTTTTTTAAATATCAACTTCATTTCTGGATATTCATCCCTAAAAACGAATAATATTTTTTTGAAAAAGAAAGTTCAGTAAACCCATTAATTGTTCAACTGAGTATAACAATATATTCTATGTTCCATACCCACAGTCCTCCCACTCTGCAAAGTAGAGACAGAGGTGTCTTATCTCTTCCTGCTTTTTTTTTGGAAGGGGGAAGGCAGAGCAACTGGGGTTAGGTGACTTGCCCAAGGTCACACAGCTAGCAAGTATTAAGTGTCTGAGGCCATATTTGAACTCAGGTCCTCCTGCCTCCAAGGCTGGTGCTCTATTCACTGTGCCACCTAGCCACCCCTGTCTTAGCTCTTCTTAAGAGCCAGGTAGACTATTATAATTTTACAAAGTTTAGTTTCTGTGCTGTCCTTTTCATGCACATTTTCATAGCGATTATGTATAATCTTTCCAGTTATCTGTCTTTATTTGGTTTTAGTTCTTATAATATTTCTGGTACTTTTCTCAATTTTTTATATTTATTGTTTCTTAAGGCACAATGGCATTAAATGTGCCACTGTTTTTTTTAGTTATTCCCCAATTATTGGGCATTTCCTATGTTTCCATTTTTTTTATTACAAAAGACATTTCTATAGATACTTTACTTAATATAGGAGCCTCTTATACTTCATATTTGAGACCCTGAACTCTACCGGGGTGGTTAGGTGGTGCAGTGAATCGAGCACCGGCCCTGGAGTCAGGAGGACCTGAGTTCAAATCCAGCCTCAGAAACTTGACACACTTACTAGCCATATGACTTTGGGCAGGTCACTTAACCCCAATTGCCCTCCAAAAAAGAAAGAATCCCTGAACAACTAACATTGTGCTTTCTGGGTCAGTAGGCATGGATATTTTAATTTCCTTTAAAAATCATAATTCTCAATTACTTTCCAGATGGGTGGACCAAATCCATAGGTCTATCAAAAGAATGTCAGTGTGCTCTACATAAGATATCTTCTCCAGTACTGACAATTAACATCTCTTCTCATCTTTGACAATCTTCTGGAGGAGGAAATAAATTTCAGGTTTGTGTTGATTTGCATTTCTCTTGCTAGTGAATTGGAACAATCCTTCACAAGGTTCATGAACAGTTTGCAGTTTTTGTTTTGAGACGTGCTTGCCAATATCATTTGACTTACTGAGAGAATGTTTCCTGCTCTATTTTGCTTTCCTGCATATAGAGCGTATAAGAACCTTATCATGGATATTTGATGAAAAATAAAACATCCCCCCTATTAACACCTTCCCTCATTATCCAATTTGCATTGATTTTGTTCACCAAATAAAACTTTTAATTTCATGTAATCAAAATTTCTCATTTCATCTTTTGCAGTAGCCGCTGTTCCTGATATGATTAATAATTTTCCCTCTAGCCACACTGGTAAAATGCAGGTGATTTTTGTTCTCAACTTCTAAAAAATGTGATTTGATCGTATATATTAAAAACGTCTTTTGAGGCCATTGTGGTACATGATGTGAGTGGCTGAAATAAAGTTAATTTCTCTCAACCTGGCTCCTAGTTTTCCAGTTCCTGTCTTCCCCAAAGAGCTTGTGCCCCTTGGACTACAGTGTTTTCTGAGTCTTCTTCATTTAGCCCATCCCACTGACCTACATTGTGGTTTTTCAACTAGCACGAAATAATTTTGGTGTTTATTGCTTTAGAGCATAACTTGGGTGTGTAAGTTGTTATTTAGTTGTTTCAGTCACGTGTTAGTCTCCATCACCCCATTTGGAACTTTTTTTTTTTTTTTTGCTTTTTTTTTTTTGGTGGAACTTTCTCGGCAAAGGTACTACAGTGGTTTGCCATTTCCTCCTCCAGTTCATTTTATAGATGAGGAAACTGAGGCAATGGGTTAAGTGACTTGTCCAGGATCACCCAGTTGGTAAATGTTTGAGGCCAAATTTGAATTCAGCTCTTCCTGATTCCAAGCCTACCATTCTATTTATCCACTGTGCCACTAATCACTCAGATGTATCAGTGCCATGATCCTTTTTTTCTTGTTCACTGTTTCCCTTGTTTTCCTTAAAAAGGATTTTTATAACTCTATGAACTATACCACTGGTAATATTGTTGTTATTTAAATAAATTATATGAATTGTTTAAAAGAACAAATGAGGAACCAAGATGGCAGTGTAGAAGCAGGAAAACTCCCTGCACTCACCCCATAACAACCTCAAATACCTATAAAAATGACTCTAAACAAATTTTAGAGCTACAGAACCCAGAAAGTGATGGAGAGAAACAAACCTCCCGTTGAAGGCAGGCCAACAGGCTCACAGGAAGGGTCCATTGCAGCACACTGGGAGCAAAGTCCAACTCTATGTGACCCCCAAGGGTTTTATGCTCAGGGTGACCCCAACCATGAAGCGGACTTCAGGAGAGATAATGACCAGCAGCTATGGCAGTTTCCAGATTTATCAACCCATAGATGCCAAAGACAAAGTGAGAGGTCAGTGGACCTTGGGAACAGGGGTCTGGGAGTTTGGTATGGCCTCTGCCCCAAGAGCAAGAAGTGCCTGAGGCACAGCCAGCCACCCTGGTGTGGCTGCTTCAGAGCTCTTGGCCTGCAGATCATAAGGGGACCAAGCAGCCAGTCTGAGAGGTAATTGTTCTTGCTTTAACCTGCTTGGATCTGGATTGCTCTCTAGGGTGGAGGTCCTAGGATGCATCACCAGGTGCCAGAGCCTGTGGAGACTTAAGAGAGGGCAGTCAACTAATGGCTCTGACAGCTGCAAAAATGCCAGCAATTTGGGACAAAGTTCTCCTCTCCGGAAGCAGAGTTCTACTGTGTCAAAAAGCTCAAAAGTCAAGTAGTTGAGTGGCAACATGAGCAAGCAAAGGAAGCAAAGCAAGCACAGCAGTAAAACCTTAGATTCTTTTTTTGGGGACAAAAAGGATCAAAGCATGGAACAGGAGGAAGACAATGAAGTCAGAACTCCTGCACCAAAAGATTCCAAGAAAAAATATGATCTGGTTACAGGCCATAGAGAAGCTGAAGAAACATTTTGAAAACCAAATAAAAGAAGTGGAGGAAAAATTGGGAAGAGAAATGAGAATACGGCAAGAAAATCATGAAAAAAGAGTCAACAGCCTGACTGAAGAAAATAACACCTTAAAAATAGACTAACTCAAATGCCAAAAGAAGCTCAAAAAGTCAAAGAGGAGAAGAATGCCTTAAAAAGACAAATTTGCCAAATGGAAAAAGAATCTCAAAAGCTCACTGAAGAGAATCATTCCTTCAGAGTTACATTGGAGCAAATGGAAACTAGTGACTTTATGAGAAATAAAGACATGATTAAACAGATCCTAACAAATGAAAAAAAAAATAGAAGGCAATGTGAAATATCTCATTGGAAAAACCACTGGCCTGGAAAATAGATCCAGGAGATATAATTTAAAAATTACTGGACTACCTGAAAGCCATAATCAGAAAAGGACCTAGAAATTATCCTTCAAGAAATTCTCAAGGAAAATTGCCCTGATGTTTTAAAACCAGAGGGAAAAATAGAGGTTGAAAGAATCCACTGATCACCTCTTTGAAAAGATCCCCAAAAAGAAAACTCCTAGGAATGTTATAGCCATGTTCTGGAGTTCCCAGATCAAAGAGAAAATATTACAAGCAGCCAAGAAGAAACAATTTGAATATTGTGGAAACACAATCAGGATAATACAGGACTTGGCAGCTTCTACACTGAGGGATTGAAGGGCTTGGAATATGATATTCCAGAGGTCAAAGGAGCTGGGATTAAAACAAAGAATCACCTACCCAGTAAAACTGAGTGTCATGTTTCAGGGAAAAATATGGTCATTCAATGAAATAGAGGACTTTTAAGCATTCTTGATAAAAAAAAACAACAGGGTTGAATAGGAAATCTGACATTCAGATACAAGAAGCAGGAGAAGCATGAGAAGGTAAAAAGGGAAAAAAATCGTAAGGAACTTATCAAAGTTGAACTATTTACATTCCTACATAGAAAAATGATAATTGTAACTGATGAAACTCTTCTCAGTATAAGAATAGTTGAAGGGAATATAAATGTGTGTATATACATACATATATGTATACATACATATATGTCTATATAGGAGGGTATATGGGCATATGAATACATATGTGAGGGTGTACATATATGTGTACAGGTATACATAGACAGAGGGCACAGGACCAATCGAATAAAAGGGATGATGCTTAAAAGGTGAAATTGAGAGGTGAGAGAGGAATATAATAGGAGGAGATAGGGAGAGACAGAATGGGGTAAATTATCTCATATAGAAGAGACAAGGAAAAACTGTTACAATGGAGGGGAAGAACAGGAAGGCAAAAGGGAATGGGTCAACCTTACTCTCATTGAATTTGGCTTAAGGAGGGAATGACATACACACTAAATAGGGTATCTCACCTTACAAGAGAGTAGGAGGGAAGGGGATGAGAGAGGGGCTGGTGGAGGGGAGGGCAGATTGGAGGGGGAGGGAAGTTAGAAGCACACACTTTTGAAAATGGACAGGGTCAAAGTAGAGAATAGAATAAGTGGGGGGCAGGACAGGATGGAGGGAAATATAGCCAGTCTTTCACAATATATCCACTATGGAAATGTTTTGTGTTGCTATACATGTACAACCTATATTGAATTGTTTATCTTCCCTGTAAGGGTGGGTGATAAGGGAGGAAGGGAAAGAATCTGCAATTCAAAGTTTTAAAATTAAATGTTTAAATAATATATTATTATTATTTCTTTTTATATGCAACTGGGAAATAAGATATACAGGCACTGGGGTATGGAGATCCATCATGTCCTACTGGAGAGTCAGAGAGGGAATGGGGGAGGATATAGGAGAGAGAAGATTGGGAGAGGGGGTATATATTGGGATCACTGTTTAGGGGTGGTAGGTAGGGGAAAGACAGGGAGAAAATTTATAACTTAAAATCTTGTGGAAAGAATGATGTAAACTAAAAATAAACATAAAATGTAATTAAAAAAACAAATGAAATTTATTCCTGAGTGAATAAAATATCTATATTCTCACAAAATGCAGCTTTGACCTCTTCCAAATGCCCACATTCCAAAACCTCCAATGGACCTTTACTACCATTGGTAGAAAATGCAAAATCTTTAGTCTGACATTGAAAGCCTTGTACAACACGGTTTCTATTGGTTACTCCTTCTTATCTCATGACCTCTTTGCCTACAGGTTCAGGAAAATTGGCGTGTGTGTGTGTGTGTGTGTGTGTGTGTGTGTGTGTATCCATGCCCACGCATGGGGGTGGAGGTGTGGAGGTGGGGTGTATTTAGGACATTTTACCTTCTGCATGTCTATGTACAAGCTGTCCTTGTCCGTCACCTCCCTTCTCCCCAGGGAAGTCTCCAGTATGACATTAAAATACTTCTTTTTGACAATCTATGCAGTCTTGAATGCCTTGGCTATTAGCATTTTCACCCTCTTGGAATCAATTTTGTGTACACCCATGTACATATTATCACTAGAACATTAGATCTGCCAGGACAAGGACTCTTCCTTATTGGCTGTATCCTCAGGGCTGAGGCAAAGGGATCTGTGTTCAGCAGGCATACTTGATGTCTGTTGACTACAGGTAGTCAGGTCAAGGAAACATAGACTGAAATCCCACATGGGACTGAGAAAAGAAATAATTACAATGACTTACATGAAATCCAGAAATATCTCTATGACATTTTCTCTCTGCTTTGGAGAAAAAATAGCAATGGAAGTAAAGAGCTTATGCTATTCACTTTCCAATGACTTTGCAGCTTTAATAAATTACAATGCTTTGTCTGAACTTGTACATATGAAGGTAAGATACAGTTTTTCCTCCTTTGGGATACATATGGATATCTCCCTTGGGTAAAAATACATGATAACAGTGGTATTGGGGAAAGGAAGCTTGGTAAGTGGGAGGATGCCTCAGGCAAGTTGATATAAATGTCTATATTTCTATCATCTATCTATCTATCTATCTATCTATCTATCTATCTATCTATCTATCTATCTATCTATCACCTATCTATATCCAAAAAGAGAGAAAACTTTATCTTATCTTCTTGCCTTCATATATACATGAGTATACTAACATATACACACATATGGTTTCATAATTTAAATTTCAGATGTCCACCAAATCTTGACCTATATATTAAATACAATGATAATAATTAGCATTTATACAGTACTTTAAGATTTGCAAAGTATTTGACAAATTTTATCTCATTTTGTTCTCACAACAGTTCTAGAAGGAAGGTTCTATTATTGTCCTGATTTTTTTAAGTGAGGAACCTTGGGCAGATAAAGGTGAAACGACAGGCTGACACTCACACAGCTGGTAGGCTTCTGAGGCCACATGTGAAATCAAGTCTTCCTGATTCCAGGACCAGTGCTCAAGCCATCCAACAGGCCACTTGGCTGCTTCTAGTCATTCTACAAGGTAATGGCATGAATTTGCTTAAAGGAGACATTAAATATACTAATAAGTGAATGAGAAAGTATCATTTGGCTAAAAACATAGATCTGACCCCTTTGGGGGGAAGTGAGAAGGAAGGGAAGGAGGGAGGGAGGGGGAGAGGAAAGGGGAGGAGGGGAAGAGGAAAGAGAGAGAGCGATATCTTTGATCAGTATAGAGCTCCATTTTATAATGTTAAACTCATTATATAACTGACTGTCCCTTTTACTAATTTGATGTGAAGATAATGATTTATAGCTACAAGACTAGTCATTAATGCACTAAGTTACTTAGCCTACCACTTTGGGATGTTCACCATATATTTGTTCTTTTTTGTCAATTAGTGATTTAAGGTGCATGTCAACTTTTGGCATTTAGAATTCTTTAATTGGCTCATTTTCTTCAAACTTCAGAGAGAAAAAATATAGTTTGCATAATTTTCTCATGTATAAACATTCCACATTGTCTTTGCTGACATACACATAGCTATGCTTTCCCATGGATTAATTGTGCACCCGCATGGAGAAATACCCAGTGGGAATTCTAGCCTGATGATGTTTGACCAGAACAGAATCATCTATGAGCTGAGGAAGGATTGTGTCTCAAAAAGACAATGATGTTCTTGGGCAAAGGCTGTTAGACAGAATTACTCTACACTCAGAAATCTGACCTGAGCACAAGGGCAGAGGTTGGAACATGGTTCCATAAAACTGCACCAGGAGGCATGAGAACAGGTTCACTTTCATTTTTTAAGGGAGGAGACAGAAGACCTTGCTGTTATCTCTCTCAGGGGCTAATCCATGAGAGCATTACTGGTAGCTGAGAAAGACAATATGTTTATTTGCTTCTACTAAGATCATGGTAAAGCTTTCACCATTCTGTCTCCTCTCCCCAGTATGGAGCATTCTCATTCCAAAATATGTCCCTCTTCTTTAAAAGTATACATATGATTTCTTTTTTTCTTAGCCTTAATTTTGTGAGCTGTATAAAATGATCATCCATAAATGTTTCTGGTCTGTGTATTTCACTGCTGGGAAGAGGAAGCCACTAGAAAGAGATTTGTGGGAGTCAAGTATAGAGATGAAAGTGAACAGGGAAGATGTTTAGAAACTCTGTCTAACTCATCTGAACTGGAGGTTCAAGAGATATAGGAGACACTCATTACTTTTAAAACTTAAACTCCTCAAGGAAGGTAATAAACCAAGTGAATTTAAAGCTTGGCATTTCCCCTTGGGCACAAATCAAATTTTAAAACAGCTTCATTCAGGAAAAGTGGGTTGGCAAGCAGAAGATGCCTGAGGCCAGTTTGATCCAGAGTCATTGGTCCTAGCAGTCACTGGCTCTATATGGCCCTGAGTGAAGGGTGAAGTCAATGACCAAGGGAAATCCTTGCCCACAAGGATGTCAGGAAGGAGGTTTTGGGAGAGAATGTCTCTGCTAGCCCAAAGGCGGGGGACAGCTAAGAGAAGGCAGTTAACTTTTCTGTAACCAAAATCCCTCCAACCCCAGATACCCAGTTAAAGTTAAGATGATGCTTGAGAGGTCAGAATCTGGCCATTTGGCCATTTGGAAGTCAATTTGTCTGCCTTTTGAATTTTGTGGGTACCATCCCCCAACAATTATTTCACTTGCAACTAAACTTGAAAGCCATCTGAAAATTTCATCAGCAAAAGAATGAATTTGGTCCATTGTTAAATGGTGGCCATGTAGCACACATCTTACCTATTTGGGGTTACCTTTTTCTTATTATATGGCCAAATTCTATTTCTCCCAAAGTGTTTCTTAGAGAAGCAGGAGCAGCATTGCTGTGGGTTTCAGGGAGCATTCTCTAACTAAGGGAGAATACCTTATTATCACCAGTCATTCAAGCAGGAACCACCTCTCCATTAAAAATGAAGCTCTGAAGACTAGAAGCAAAGAGAGGTGAGATAGTGACCATTGCCTGGAAGATAGCCGAGAAAACTTCTGTCTATGAATACAAATGAATGTATTATGTGAAACAGAATGACAATTATGAAGCACTCAGAGAAACATGGGAAAACGAAACAACTGATACAAAGCAAAATTTACAGAACCTGGAGAGTGATATGTACAATGCACTCCATCACATAGTTAAGAAAAAAACCTACAGAAAGATTGAGAATCCTGATTGACTAGAGGGATGTATCTTGGTCTAGGGAAATGGATAATGGATCAGACATACTTCTTTCAGCAGAAGTGATACACAATGGCGGTGGGATTTTGCGTTCACTATTGCACAGATGACACAGTTAATTTTGCTTGACTTGTTTTCTTTGTTACAAGGGAGGGAGAATTGAGAAGGAGGAGATCAACTAATGACTGTCAAGGTAAAAAAGGTGCCAGTAATTATGGTTAAAGGGAATAAAAGCCTCCTAGTTTCCCTCAAGGAACTCTTCAGAATCTTCAGCCAGATATTCCATTTCATAGGTCCCTAAAAACAGACTCAGTAAGCAAACAAAAGACACCAGCAAAATGATGTAACAGACTTGCTTCTGTGTGTGGCAGTGGAAGAGTTAATTTTGTTCCTCTGTAGAGAAAACAAGCCAGTCAGAAGTCTAATTCCCTGGGAGGCAGCTGAGGGGGAGATACAGAAGCAGGGACTCTTCTCCAGGGAACTCTAAAAGTTGACTGCTTTGGGGAGATTTGCACCTAACCTAGCCTGTTCTTTGAGATCATCTCTCTGTGGAAGTGGCGGGGGGTGAGGGGGTGTCCTCTCTCTGAAGCTTTGATTTTGGAACACCAGGACACAGTCAGTCAGGTGCTGCTTACCCAAGGTCAACTTCTCAGGCTGCTTAGCATTCTGAGCAATGGAAGCCAATGGAAGCAGGGAAGAAGGAAGTTTAATGCTCTCAGGGCAATACAAAGGCAACATTTCAGACCATGGAGTGCTTCACTCTATGGAAATATAGCCTAGGAAAGCATGTACTTTTTAAGAATCGTTTTTTTTTTTAATTTGAAATCTATTTTAAAAGCAATAAAGAAATAAGTGAAGAATTATTTTTGAATGCAGCAACAATCTTAAATTCTGATTTTGTATGCTGTAATTCCTTAAGGTGACCACACCAGAATGTTTCTGGATCAAACCTTGCTCCCCAGTAGTCTTCTATAAATGCATGGGGACATGGGCAATACATCACATACCTATAATCCCAGCTACTGGCAAAACAGGGGAAGATCACTGGTGAGTCCTGCACAGCTTGTGGAAAGAGAAATGACCTGGTTCAGGTTAGAAACCAAGCAGGTCAAAGTGTCTGTGCTAATTGGTAACAGGATCTGGCCTTAGGAAGGTGGTGGAATTTCCAAAACAATAACCAAACAAAAATAAAAAGAATGCATATAGTCAATGGAGAAACTTTCAGTGGTGACTCAAACCATCCACCCCCTTACCTTCAATTCAGGACATTCCTAAAAATGAACCCAACAGAAAGAGAATAGTCTATGTCTTTCATTAGGAATGTTTTTAAATGCTGAATCATCCATTACAATTACACATCCCAGGTGGCTGGGGAAAGGACTGGTGTTTTGTTGAGATATATTAGGAGTGGTCACCAAGGAAGTCAAGATTTCCACCAGATAAAAGGCTTGAAGTTTGTGTAATTGGGGATTGCTTCTGCTTAAGAAAAAAATGCTTGTCTAAATTTTTTTAAAAGCATGTCCCATTCTATCATTAGCTTTCCCTGAATGTGCACATATATGCTTTTTACAAGACATCCTTTTGCTGCTAGGAAGGCCAAAATGGTCATGAATTAAATATGTTGTTGATGGAATACAGATTGCCTATGAGTTCAAATCAGGTAATACTACTTCCAGTTGCTGGATGTTTTAATGGTGGGCCTGAGAATTATTCTGGTTCAGATCCAATCCTCCTTTAAAATGGCAGTCTGATGGTAAGTCCCTCTCTTAAGATAATAGATTTAGAGAAAATAAGACAAGGGGTGGCTTTGGGGAGCACCGGAAGCTACTAGGGAACCTACCTGGTCCAGCATCTTTACACTGCTTTCTCAGGTCTCCAAGTCCCGTCATACATTCCTGCAGCAGGCCCACCTGCTACCGCTCTTCACAGTCAGAAGCATATTCTGATATCTATAATTGCTGGGCGTCATTGCAGGGGAAGGTATCAATAGAGCCAGGAACCTTTCTCCAGGGAACTTACAAAAACTGCCTCCTCTAAAGATCCTGGTACCTGACCTAGGCTGCTCTTTGAACCTCAGCTCCCACCCCAAGGTCACCCACCTGCTGTCTTCGAAACTATTGTGGTAGAAATTTCAGAGTAGGTCTAAGGCAATGGTTGTTACCTGGTGTCTGTGAACTTTATATTTAAAAATAATCATTTCAAAATACTTGGTTTCCTTTACAATCCTAGGTATTTAAAAGCATTATTTTGAAAAAAAAAAAAAAACTCGTGGGCTTAATGAGGTTGTCAAAGGGGTCCAAGATACAAAAAAAGGTTAAAAGCCTCTATTTTAAGGAAAATCTTATGCTGGGGGTAGCTGGAGGAGGGAAGGTTATTGGGAGAAGGCTGGGTTTTACCAGGACAATCCCCTTTCCTGATCATACTAGGAAGGTGGTTGACAATCATGAAGGACTGACATGTGTGTGCAGTCTATGGATGCCAATCTCCTCCATTCATAGTAACATTAGTTGTTATCACAGTTGACTATTTAACAGCTGATTAAAGCTACCTTATTAGAGGAGTTCAATTCAACCCCACAAAGACGTCTAAGACATCTGCCAACACACAATGGCAGATGCTGAGGATAAAAAGGAAGGAGGAAGGGGGAGACATTAAATAAGCACCTATGTGCCAGATACCATGCCAAGCACTATACAAACCATGTGATCCTCACAACAGCCCTATGAGGCAGGGTGTTATTATCCTCACTTTACAGTTAAGGAAACTGAGGCAAAGAGAGATTAGGTGACTTTCCCAGGGTAACACAGCTAATATGTGTCCGAAGCTGGATTTGAAATCACACCTTGCTGATTCCAAAACAAGTGCTCTGGTAGCTTACATTCTATCAAGCATAACATCTCCTTACTCTCTCATTGCCAGAGTCATTGGTGAATAATGACTCAATTCTGTTCATCTGAAAACTTGACTAAAGCAAACTGTGTTGTTTCAATTAAACATAAGGGGAGAAGAAAAATTTAGGTCATTCAGTAAAGCGCCAAATATGGGCATAAACCCTCAAAACCTTGGCATCAAAGTTACCACTTCTCAAATAAGGCAATCATTTCCCCAGGACTCTTATAGCACAATTTAGCCACAGGAAACATGTTGAAGAGAGTGGCCAAGCTGCACAATGCAGAAGAGGACTTGGGGGGTTACTGCAATAGGGTGGGGATGCCATCTGGATGAACCGTCAAAACGCCATCACCATGAAGCAAGAACAGAAGACCCAGAAGAGACATCACAGCCCCAACAGGTTGAATAACAGAGACACAGATTCATCAGACTAACAGAGAAGGAGAAGAAGGCCACCCTAGCATCCAACTAACCTGAACCAGGCTTCTGTGGGGACAGTCCAGTTCAACACACAGGGCATGTTGGTGGTTTTCAGAAAAACACTCTATTTAAAGACACCAAGTAAGCCCTGGCTCCTTCCTCATGGCTGTGCCATTGGGTTTTTTCAGCCTGTCTGGAATTCTGATGTTTTTGCAATGCCAACAAAATGACACACGACTGTGGTTTTGAAAAAACAAAAATGCTTCTTCAGCCCTGGGCTGTTATCATGAACCCTTACGTCTCTACAAGTACATTAAACCTGGGCGTTTAGGGAGGAGGAGAGGGAATCAGATAGACTTTTAATGCTAGCTGTGGTAAAGTGGTAGCTTTTTCATGATCATTTGCTGGGCTCCTCAGCTTCTCATGGGGAATGTCTGGCTAACCCTTCCTGTCCGGCTCTTCATTTCAGGCGCTGACTTCACATACAGACTTTTTAAAAAGCTATGAGCAAGGCTTCTAGTGAAAAGTAGAAGGAAAGCAAAACCCTCCTTCTAGGTAGGAAAAAAGCTAAAAGCTCTCAGATTTTCAGCCTTTTTTGGAGTTCAGTCTGTCTGAGGTTTATGTTTCTGATTCTCACTGGGATTATTGTTGTTGTTACTGTCCTAATGTCTCTGGCCTTTTGAGGAGATCATTCCTCCCCTCAGTAATGGTTTGGGAAGTAAAGTTTTCATTGGTCATCATACAGATGAGATTTCATGTAGCAGAGCAGATAGGGAGCTGTCCCTGGAGTCTAGAAACCCTGGATGGCCTTTGCCTCAGACACATACAGTCTGTGTGACCCTGAGTACATCCCATAACCTTCCACTGCCCCAAAACAACAACATCCCCTAAGCCAGAAGCTCTTAAAAGACTTTTGTGGCATGGATACCTCTTGCATCTGATGAAGCCTTTAGAATTCTCAGAATACTGTTTTTAAATACATAAAGTCAACAAGAATTTATTAAATGCCTATCAAGTGTCAGCCACTAAAGCTCTGAAAATACAAAGAAAAGCAAAATACTCCCCCAGCTCTCACGAGCTCCCAGTTAATGGGGGAGAGATAATACATAGGATTACCAAGGAAAATAAATATGGGGAAATATAGTTATCAAAATAACTTTAAAAAGCCAACCAACTCACAGAATCCCTGAAATTTATAAACCCAGGGTAAGAAGCTGTATCTAAGACAATTAGGTGTAAAGAAGGCACTGACTTCCATTGTGGAAGGGAATTCCTCCCCAAGAGCTCTCAAGACCAATGGAATCTTAAATCCAGGCCAAAGAATCCAAGCTCTTCTTAATAAGTATAAAATTATGATAAAAATCATCTTCAGGAGGTATGCTGTTTTTAAAGCCAGTGCATTATACCTTAGCAAACTAATTTCTGACTCAGAAACATGGGATGAAGATGATTCCCAAAGAAATTGCAGGATCCATAGGGCTTTGGAGGGCATCTAGCCAAAATCCCAAATGTTCCAGGTGAGGAGGCCTCTCTTAGGTTGTGTTTGGTGCTAGAGAGGGCAGAAAAGCAGGATATATTGTCAGAACCTCCTCCCAGGAACTCACAGACCCATGAGGGTGGGGGGAGGGAGAGAAAGAGAGAACTGTTTTAAGAGTAGATAAGCAAAGGCAGATGTGTGTGCACTTGTAATCACTGAAGTGGCATAGAAATTCAGAAAAAATGCAGGAATGAGGGAATGAACCATAGCATAAAGTACCCACTTTGTGCCACCCACTGTCTCAGGTTCTGAGAAAAAAATTATGAAAGTGAAGCAGTATTTGCCCTCAAGGATCTCACAATCTAATGGTGGACAGCACCAATGCTGCTCATTTGTAAACCTAGACTGAGTTTAACTCAGGAAACACAATGTGCACAGGGAGTCTCCCAGAAATGCCTGCTCCCCAGATTTATCTTTGTTGAGTCCTGAATAGCTGGTTAAGGGAACCATGGTTGGAACTATGCTAGGACTGGAGACTTCAATAGCCTTGAGTGAATGTAACATAAGTAACAAGGTGTTATCAGTTTCACTATCAATCTTGATAAGAATAAATTTTCCCCTTACAATAAAGATGTCCAGACAAACACAACCACGCAACACACGTGTGTAGTGCATATGTATGTATGTTCTTACATATGTGTGTATATTATACACTGACACATTCACAAAAGTGATTCCCAAAATACCTCGCTTGCATCTTCATCTTGGTTCACTGATTGTTATCTAGTGCTACAACTAGGGTGAGGTGACTGAGGCTTTGTCCCATGGTGACAAATGCATAAATTGTTGATAGCACATCAGCAGCATAGAAACAGCAGAATTATTAGAATGGAGTCTCCATTGCCCTTTCCTGACCCATGCCCTGGTCTTCATATAGTGACCTCCCAGCAGTAGCTTCATGACAGGATTCTGGGGTTTTCTTCTCCCCACCAAGGGGTGACCCACTGTGTGCACCCATCCCCAAACCGACAACGATCTATGTGCTGCTTGCTCCAGGCACCATTGGTGATACTTGTGAACATCCCTTTATAAAAATGTTCTTACCTCCCCCATCCATTATCTTCCACTTCATCTTCTCTACTGGCTCCTTCTCATTTGTCTACAACATTTTCATTTCTTCTTTTCCAACAAAAATGAACAAAAACCCCTCCATGGACCTAGCTACCACCGAAACTTGTTTCCTCCTCTCCATCTCTCCTCATGACTGAATTTCCAAAAGGGCTTTGCTCTGATCACTTCCTCTTCCCTCACTCCTTAGGCTCTGATAATCTAACTCCTGCTGCTCTGCTGAATTATCTTTGCTCATGGCCACCAGTGACTTCTTCATTGCCAAAGTAGATCAATGCCTTCAGAGCTCTCTGCAGTTTGGCAGCATTTGGCTCCCTTCCAAGTCCCAACCAAGAGGCCACCTTCCACAAAAAGCCATTTCTGGTCTCCCTTAATTCTAGTACGTTCCTTCTAATGATCATCTCCAATTTATCCTGCATGTCTTGTTACTACATCATTGTTTGCATGTTGTCTCCCTTGTATGACTCCTTGAGAAAAGAGACTTTAACTTGCCACTGTATCCGCAGTGCTTAGACAGTGCCTGGCACAAGGAAGCTGCTTAATAAATATTTGTTGGCTTGGCTACTGTTTGCTTCTTGATGCTCTGATCATCCTGCCTTCCACAGTCTTGCTTTTTCCAAGGTTAATCTGACCTCTTCTAGATCTCTGGTTCATGTTCTGCATCCTTCTTTCCCTCCTTTCCTCCCTCCCTTCCTTTCTTCTTTCCTTGGTTCCTTCCTTCCTTCCTTCTTCCCTGACTCCCAGTGCTGAAATTTGGGTGTGTCTTGAGGCTCATTACCTTTTTAAGCTTTTTCCCCTTAATTCAGTCACATGGCTTGAATGATGCTATTTCTATAGATGATTCCCCTATAAATACAGTGAGTTCTAGTCCTATGTTTCCAGCTATTTCCCATAATGGAATGTAGGTGATGGGAGCATAAATTTAAAGACATCCTTTTCGGAGATATGCAAAGTTTTATGCTCATTATCCTTTTCCAAGGTCTCATCCTTTCTCTTGAAAATTGGAGACACCTTTAACTTTCCCTCTTGTCAACAGATAGGCATGTTTTCAAATGCTGCCAATTCTTCCTTCCTTAGCTACTCTCACACATGTGCCTCTTCTACCTTTGGACAGCTCCATATTACATCTCTCTGTACTACTGAGATGAGTCTGTGAGGATTTCTACCTATTGGTCCCAACTTCTCCAAATGATCCAACACATTGTTGCCAAAATACTTCCCCCTAATTCAGTTTGGATCTTCCCATTCCATTGTCTCAGTGGTTCCCTGTTCATTTGAGAAACAATAGGGTGATATTCATCCAATCAATCAACAAATATTTATTATTTAGCATGATAGAGTAAAACAAAAGAGGACTGGGTCAAAAGTCAAGTCATTTGGTTTGAAATCATGGCTCTGCCTCTTATTAGCAGTAAGATGTTGGGCAAGTCACTTAAGCATTCTGTGCCCTAGCTCCTTCATTTGTTTCTCCCCCTCCCTCTTCTCCTTCTCTCTCTGCCTCTCCCCATCTGTCTCTGCCTCCCTTATAAGCCATCAGTTAACCAAGTTCTGTTGATCCTCTTTCTCTATTTTGTCTTGAATTCATCTGCCTCTTTTCCATTTCCACTGTAATCACCACATTTTAGAATCAGAAGACCTGGTTTCTAATACTAGCTGGGTCACCCACTAATGGAATGATAATAGATCATTAAGTCACTTAATCTCTCAATGTCAGCTGTTTCCTCCTGGTGAACCTCAGTTTCCTCATTTGTGAAATGAAGCCCATCTTCCTTACACTGCTGATCTTGAAGTGTTGCATGAAGGAATAATTGAGATAAGATGTGTAAAGGATTTGAAGTGTGGAGGTGCTATAGAAATGCAAGCATCATCATTGCCATGGCCACCTGGCTGAACTGCTTCAACAGCCTCTTAGCACATTTTCAGACTCAAGCCAGGTTGCTACTGCTTTCCTTCTATTTCTTTTCCAAAGCATCCTCTAATTCACCCAATGCGAATAGCATTTTTGCAGTGTTAAATTTGGTTATATTAATTCAAATATGAGATTTATTTGCACGGAGTGTGACTTTATTCCTACAGGAAACTCCCTACATAGAAAATCCCTTAAAAAGCCCCTACCAGCAACTAGTCTAGTCACTAATACATAGTCTCAAGACACTTGTGTGGCACATTAAGAGATAACTTGCCACACACAAGTAGTATGTGTCAGAGGGAGGACTAGAATCCAGGTCATTCTGATTCCAGGGCCATCTGTCCACCCACTGTGAGTCACTCTCTCTATACAAACTAGGTTAGCATTACTCTTTCATTGCAGGGCTTTGTTGTTTTTTTTTTCTTCCGCATATGCAAACTCATTGCTTGTCACAATATCCTTGGGGCTGATCCACAGACACTTCACATTCTAGGAAAGCTGTAGCTTGACACCCGGGCTGCTCTTGGAGCAGCTGGCAGTGGTGGGAACAAGGTGCCCAACAGAGCTCAGCAGATGTGTGAGGCCTCCCCTTTGGCCAATGCGTGTGACACAGAGAATGCGCTGTGCACCTCACCCCCAGCAGGAGGAGATGTCCCCTTCTGTGAGTCAGCTGTGCAGAACTTGGCGTTCTAACATGTTGTCCTTGAGTTCAATGTGAGTAAGGAAATAAGCCGAGAAGGTCAAGCATCTCTTCTAGCACATTCCTGGCTCAGAAACGTGCTCCAAGGCAGGGGTGGTCATGATATTTAGAGAAAGGGGACATGGGTCATTTTAGGTCTCTAGGTCTCAGTCTCCTTCCTCACCTACTAAGGCAGGGGCTTCAACTGCTTGGTGACTGGAGTCCTCTCCAGTCCTAAGTCCCAGAATCCACCACCCTTCCCACCAATCCACCACCCCATAAAAGCTCTGGGGTCAACTAATTGATCATATCATCAATCAATCTTCAATCAAGGGAACTTGGAGGCCACTTGGAGGCCATTCATAAACAGGAATCCCCTTTGTAATCTCCCAAACAAGCAGGCCAGGGAAGGGGGATCTAGGTACTTCTTGGTCAGCTCTAATTGACATTTTGGGTTGTGCTTTTATTTTCCTTTCCTTGAACTTGAGTCTAATTCATCTAATGATGACCTTTAAATACATGATGACGGCCATCTTGTCAATCAATTGCCATGCATTTATTGAGTGCTTGTCTCCCTGTGTCTTCTCTTCGTTCAAGTGTTTGAGCTCCTTCTTATAAGGGATGCCCTCCTATTTCCTCAACATCCTCCACTGGGCACAATCTGACCTAAGATATGTCTCACTGGGGCAGTTGGGTGGCATGGTGGGAAATAGCTACATGGCCCAGGGGATAGACCTGCTAGACCTGGAGTCAGGAAGACTTCTCTTCAGGAGTGACCTTCACAAGTCACTTCGCCCTGTCTACCTCAGTTTCCTCATCTGTAAAATGAGCTAAAGAAGGAAATGACAAACTATTACACTATCTGCCAAGAAAACTAAATGGGGTGACAAGGAGTAAGATGTAACTGAAATGACAACCATAACAATCTCCCCTCTGAAAGAAGTGAACACCAGAGTCCAGGTGCATGGCCTGACTTGAGCAGCACAGCAGGCCAGGCATGACTCAAGCCAGCCTGGATTCTCAGGTTTGAGACTGGGATGAAACAAGAAGGTTGTTGGAAGCAGACAGTTAACAAAAGGAGGTTTGCTTAGCCAAAGCAAAGGCAGGATAGATATTCAGCAGGGATCCAGCACTGATCTACTCCTCTGTTCCAGGCAGAGAGAGGAGCCAGGGGACTATTTGTGACCTTGCTTTAGTAGCTGGGCTATCGGGGAGCTCAAATCCCTCAGCCAATTAAATCTGCAGGACAATTTCCATGACTTTTAAGAAAAGCCTGGATCATGATCTGGCCCATGAAGGGCAGGGCTTTAGAATTCTGCTCCTGGCCAAGGCAGAGGAGACAAATCTAATCTACCACTTTTTTTACATGTCTTTGACTTTAGTTTGGTGAAGATGGCATCTGTGATCACACTGTTTGCTTGTGTTGAACCTGGTAACCCTGACTGCCCCACCCCTACGCCACCATCTCAAGCAGTGAGTGATACGGTTTTCACAGACCTGCCTTCTGTCAGGATCACACAGTCACTGATACACCACAAGTGCAGGGATTTATTAACTAGAATACAAAGAGGAAAGGTCTATATCATCATCACTGTGGCCTGGGAAGGAAATCTTCACCTGATGTAACTATTTTTTAGAGACTCAAGAGATTTTCTCAGAAAAAAAAAGGGGAGGTTGAGAAACCAATAACGTAAAGATGAAAGACCGTTTGCTCCAGGTACATTTAGCTTCATAAAAGGTAAGACTTGAAACATCCAGGAGAAGGTGAAGGAGGAGAGCGAGCTGAGAAAGCCCCTGGATCACTGTCACCTACTATCAAGACACAATCCGATCTGGGAAGGGGCCTGGACACACAGAACCCCAGCCTCAGGCACAGAGATTTTCAGGCCCATCTGAGGATGAAGGAGATTGGTGATGCCAGTGAAAGCTGCCCACTGGCCCTGGCACCTGGGTCATGCAATCTCTCAGACAATCCTTCAGTCTTTCAGTGGTGAGTGGTTGGGATAACTCAGCTAATGTTGATTTGGACCAGGAACCAAGAGATTAATAGGAAGGGAAGAGATCTGTCTTAGTTATGCCTGGTTTCCTACCTCTGAGGTCATAGACAGGGAGGTGCCAATTCCCTGGGAAGCTGGAACATTCTAGGCATGGAAGATTTCCTATATGAAGTGTAGGCATATGTGGGGATCAGGATGGATGGAGGTGGGGGTTGGGAATTAACAGGAAGAAGTAGTATGGGCCCATCCTGCAAGAGACAGGGCCATCTCTAGGGCCTGAGGAACACTGGTGCCCAAAGCCAAGAGTTTTCTGTACTCTCTCCTCAGGGGGAATAAACACACTCTCTGGGTCGATGAGTTCAGAAAGTGGTGATGAAACACAAGCCTTGCCCCAAAGTGATTGTTCAGAATTTCCCCCCTCTTGGCCTGCCAGAACTCCTCAGGGGCTTTGATGACAGAGACGGGAAGGCTGTTGTGAGATCATGCAAACTTCAAGTCTAGACAGGCAATGTGGGGCTTCAGCACACAAGGGTGTGAGAAGTGGGACCCCCAATGTGAGGGAATTCCAGGCTTTGGAAATGCCATAGGGATGCAGCTGAGACTGGGGAGTGCCATCAGCCACAGTCAAGAGGCATGGGGAGTTTATAACAAAAGATGATCGAGGAGTAGCTATTGTTGTGAGGGCTACAAAGGGGGGAGGGAAGGGAGGGATGCATTTTAACCAGACGCCCTAGTGAGCTGACAAACAAGAGAATCTGAGTCTTTGAGAACAGGACTGAGGACTTCTGAGGCTGATCTCAGGTTCTCTCATCGTCTGCTAGGAGAGCACATTCAGCTGACAATTAGTGTGTGACCACAGGCAAGTCATTCAACCTCCCCATGCCCCCAAGAAGCTCTCTAAGCCTACAATTTAAAGACGAGTGGCTGAGCTAAACCAGTGAAGGAAACTTCCACACAAGGGAGTTCCCCATCAAAATTAAATCACGAGTGGGTATTGAGACCATATTTCCCAAAGAAAAGCATTCACAGGCTGTCAAACAATTGGGTTTAGTCATGACTCTGCCACCATTCAACTCTGGGCAAGTCACCTGACCTCCCTGACTCAAGTTATTTCATTTGTAAAATGAGTGTCAAGTCAGCAAGCTTTATTAAATGCCTACTACATGCTAAGAAGAGAATCAGAAGAGAGGCTGTGCGGAGAGTCCGGAGGCTTGAGTTCAAGTCCTGCCTCTCCCCCTTGTTGCCTTTATAATCTAGAGCATAAGCCTCCGTTTCCTTACTTGCAAAATGAGGAGACGGACTTAATAACCCATTGGGCCCTCTCTAACGGCGAATCCTATCATTTCTCCAGCTCCGCAATTCTGCCTGTGACATCATGAAAACACAAGGAAGAGCACAGAACACTGACTCACAAGGCTAGGAAACGTGCAGGCGCTAATGGTGCGCCCCGGAAAGTTGAGAAGCCGCTAAAGGTTCCCTAACACCAGCACTCCTTCACTAGTCTCTTCCCCTCCAGGGCTAATCTTATTAATGCCTTCCCTCCCTTCTTGGGTCTGCCCAATGAATGCCGCCCCCCCCAGGACCATCTCCCCACGCCCTGACTTTCTGCTGTTCCCTTTCCTGGGTGTTATATTTCTCTCCACTGTTAAGGAGAGAAGGTTTGTCACTTCCATAGCATCACAAACCAGGAGGGTCTTTAAACAGCATCTAGGTCAGCCCTAGATACAGTGTATGGAAGTCAGGAAGGGCTGAGTTCTAATGCAGCCTTGGACACTTACTAAGTCTTAGAACCCTAGACAAGCTGCTTCACCCTGACCTACCTCCTCTCCCTCACCTGTTACAGGGGAGTAAAAACAGTACCTAACTCCCAGATGTTGAGAGGACCAAACAAGATATTTGTAAAGTCTTTAACACAGGGCTTGGCACAAGAGTAGGAGCTTACTAAAGGCTTGTTTCCTTCCTTTCATTTATCAGATGAGAACCCTGAGGCATGAGCAGGTCAGATGATTTGTCTGAAAGTCACTTAACCCTTTTTGCTTCAGTTTTCTCAGCTGTAAAATGAGCTGGAGAAGGAAATGGTGACGCCCTCCAGTACCTCTGCCAAGAAAACTGCAAATGGAGTCACAAAGAGTTGAGCATGACTGAACAACAAAAAGGCAAATACCAGAGCTGGGGTCTGAGTAAAGATCTTTGGTTCAAAATTCAGAGTTCTCTCTGCTTCCTCTGCTACCTTTGTGTTTGAGCTCTAAGGAGCCCTCTCTAACTGTCATCATTTCAGACTACAGCAAAATGATGGGATCGAGATTCCTCCACTATTAAGCAAAGAGGAAGTTGCAGGCTGGGTCAACCAACATCCCGGGCCCTCAACCACCCAGTTCTGTTTCTGCTCTCCCTGAAAGCTCAGGGCACTATTGTAAACACAACATCTTTACTCTTTAAACAAACAAGCACACACAGACAAAACAAACCTACCAATGTCCTGGTGGGAAACAGAATCACCCCTTTTTCAGGCCAACAAAGAAGGAGGCAAAGATTAGTTAGTGAAGTTTCCAAGCAAAATTGAGGAAATCCCCCTCTTATCCTGCTAAAGAAAAGCCAGGATCACCTGTCAGGATGGTAGGAAAGGTGGTTTCAGCTTTTTCCTCTTGTCCTCAAGTTTTGCCAACTAGAAAGATATCTTACCCCTCTCCCCAAATAAAATCTGCTTTTAAAATGTCTTATTTTACTTAAAGATTATTGCCCATCTCAAACTCCAGAAAAGCTAAGTCAAATGTGAGTCGTTCCCATGCAGAAAAAGGGCACTGAGCAAAAATAATTTGAGATGATGAAAAGACATGGGTTAAATATCTTTTATGTTCTTAAACACCAGGTACTGACCCTTAGGAAACACCCGGTGGTTTTGTGAAGCACACTGCACATGCTAATGGATTCTTGTCACAAGTTTCTCAAGACAAGAGTGTGGAAGATCTGGATGCTTTTAACACGCCCAAATGATTTGGAAAACAGCTAGTTCATTAAGCACTAACATTTGGGAGAGACAGGAAGTACTTGTTCCGAAATTCCACGATGAGATGTTTGTTTCTTCATCAGCAGGACAATGTTAGGGCAGGTCGATATTGTGGGCCATGAAAGATGGCGCCATGGGCTGGATGAAAGTTTACCACCAGCTAGTTAGTGGAGCAGCCTTAAATTATTCTCCTATCCCCAATGAGGTCCTTCTTTTCCAAGCAAAACATCCTCAGCTTCTCCAACTGATCCTTATATGGCATGGTGCTGGGTCTTCTCAGCAGACCAGTTGCCCTTCTCTGGACGTACTCCAGGTTCTCAATGTTCTTTTGAAAATGTAGTACCCAAGATTAAATACAGTACCCAAAATGTGTTATAAGCAGCAAAGAACTCAAAAGAGAAGAGAGACTCCCTGACTCTGAACCCTCAACTTCTTAATCGTGCTACAGAATTAAATTAGTCTGTGGTTTGGAGGCTGCCATGTCAGTATTGACTTAGACTGAGTTTATGATTCACTAAAAAACTTGGGTAATTTTCAGAATGAAGTTGCCTTGTCTGAGTCAATGAATGAACATTCGCTAAGTTCCCACTATGTGGCAGGCACCGTGCTAGGCACTGGGGATTCAAAAGGAGATCAGAGATAGTCCTTGTCTTCATAGAGCTCACAATCTGGTGGGGGCAGGGAGGGGATGAAGGGCACCAGCAAACAAACCTGTACATAGGAGCTCTATACATGAACAACAGGAAATAATGAAGAGCAGAGACACTAGAATTAAAAGGGGTTGGGACAGACTTCCTAGAAGGTGGGATTTTAGTTGGAACTTGAAGGAAGCCAGAGAAGCCAGGAGGTGGATGAGGAGGGAGAGCATTCCAGACATGGGGGAGAGGCAGCCAAGGGAAATGTCCACAATTGGGAGCTGTAGTTTTTGTTCCTGGAAGTCAAGAGAGACCAGTGTGGCTGGACTGAAGATTCTGTGTGTAGGGAATAAAAGATACGACAACTCCAAAGGAGTATGGGGGGTGGGGGTAGAAGAGAGCAGGAAGGGACAGGGGTAGGTTATGAGGGGTTTTGAATATCAAAGAGAGTTATTTTCTATTCACTCCAGGAGGTGATTGGAAACCACTGGAGTTTACTGTGTTTAGAGGAAGTATGGTGAGAGCTGAGCTTCAGGAAAATCACTTTAGTGACTGAATAGAGGATGCAATGGAATGGGGAGAGACTTGAGGCAGGTGGACCCACCAGCAGCTAGTACAATAATCCAAGAATGAGTTGATGAAGGGTTCTGACCCAGATTCCCCATTGTTTACTTTTATAGTAGATTTTTTAAAAGCAAATTAAAGGCCTTGACTATATCCCTACCAAAGGTATCTTGTTAAACTTGGCCCTTTGTTCTGGCTTCTTAAGATCACTTAAGATCTCATTTCTGTCAGCTGATACATTAGCTCTCCCTCCTAGCTTTTTGTCAACTGAAAATCTGATCAGCCTGCTATCCTCATCCACCTAAGACATTTTGAAAAATATGGAACAGATCAGGTCCAACGACACGTAACATCCTGTTGGAGATTTCCCTTTGGGGTTGGTTTGGTCAACCAGTTTCAAATAAACTTAGCCTATAAGCTAGCCCATGGCTTTCCATTCAATCCCCAAAGCTGTCGTGAGGCACTTTTTCCAATGCCTGATGAAGCTTTGCCCTGGCTGCCTTCCATCCATGGAGGGTTCTCCCTCCTCACTTAAACCTCTTCACTTCCCTGACTTCCTTCCTTTATGACACATCAAACCCCGCCTTTTGGAGGAAGTCCTTACTGATTGTTTCAGCTGCTATTGTCTGCCCTCTCAAAATACTTTGCATTTAATATATAAACAAATACAGGTGTGTATATGTACATGTGTATGTATATACAAATATGTATACATACACATGTATATTCTACACATATATGTACATATACAGTATAGACTCTATATACATATGCATACAGTTAATATAGTTTGCATTATGTGTATACATGTATGGGGTGTGTGTGTGTGTGTGTGTGTGTGTGTGTGTGTGTGTGTTTGTGCAGCAAGGTGGCAAAGTGGAGCACTGGTCTAGGAATCAGGAAGACTCATCGTCTTGAGTTCAAATCCAATCTCGGGCACTTACTAGTTGAGTGACCTTGGGAAAGTCCCTTAACCGTGTTTGCCTCAGTTTCCTCATCTGTAAAATGATCTGGAAATGGCAAACCACTCTAGTGTTTTTGCCAAAAAAACCCAAATGAAGTCATGAAGAGGTGGATACAACTTAAAAATGACTGGAAAACAACAAAATATATATGCATGTATGGGGAGGGCATCTGTACCATTTCTTTACCTAACCTATGTGTCTGTGTATGCATGTTAGATGCAAAGTAATCTGAAAGAGAAGGCAACAGCAGCTCTAAAAGGCAGAGTGAACACACACATACACACATGTATGTATATGGTATGTGTAGATGTGTATCTGGTCCCTATTTCCATGTTGTCTCTCAGAAAGAATGCTTCTTAAAGGATGTCTTCATTTTTGCTGTCTTTATATTTCCAATGTTTAGCACGGTGCCTATAAGCACATCTGAACTGCTTATTGACTAATTATGGGTATGGAATTCCCCTAATCTAATGTGTCAAAAAGGGAACTGGAGGTTGGTCTGTCATGATTTATTTCTGAAGAATACATTGTAATCACTTCTATTTCTAAGTGCTCACAAACATCTCTGTATTAATATGCTCTAGAATTTGTCCAATCGTGGAAGTCCAGCTCATCAGCCTACAAAAGAGTGAAACTACCTTATTTCTCCTTCTTCAGCCTGGGCCCACATTTCCCCATCTCCAGTTTGTCATTAATTCTGACACTGGCTCAACAATCCTATTTCCATGTTCTTGCAAAAATCTTAGATCAGATTTGCCTGGAATTAGTAACCTGACCTGACTGTGGGAAGCCATGTCCTCTCTTACCTTCTCACTTACCTTGGGTTTCAGTTGCCTGATAATCACTTTTGCTTTATGATGACCAATCCAAAGAACATTTTTTTCTTCATAGAGAAAATAAGAGAAATAGGAGTTGATCATTGATGCCTTTTCTCCTTTCTCTGCTACTGTTCCATCCATACCAAAAAAGCTGTACTACTCCTTTGTCCTTTCTCCAACATGAATGAACATGAATAAATTGAACCAAACCTGCCCTGTTGTCTTTGTTATGGATGTGAGGCTTGACTTCTGTGTTAGAGCTCCTGCCCCTGTTCTCATGGGACCAGTCACTTTTCTGGACTTATCTCCTTGCTTGGAATTTCTGCAGATGTTGCTTAAAAATCTAGTCTTGTTTCCACATTCTATAGAGATCTTTAAAAATTCCAAATTTCATGATGACTTGGTCTTGAATTTCTTATACAGCTACACACTTTTCTCCTCTGACATCTCCTAAGATTTTTTTCTCCATTAGAATTTGTGTCATTATTGAAAGTGTCTTATCCTTCTTCAGTCAACTTATTCCATAGAATAATAGGCTATAGTAATCTAAGTCTTCCAGACAGGTAGGTAGGTAGACAGATAGATATACTCGAAGCAATTTACTCTCACTTTTCATCTAATCATCTCATTTTGAATAAAGTATACTCTTCCATTTCCATATTATTTCACATCCCATCAGGTCTCAGATATAACGATGAAGAAGTTATTTACCTTCGTGCATTAGGATCCCCAGATCACCTTGTCTTTTCCCCATACCTTGTACATTACAGTTTAAACAATTACTACAAACTGTCTCTCAGAAAATTGTTTCATATGAATGACTGAACACTTCCACTATCATTCTTCTTCCTTTGTCACTACTGAAATGCCTTTCTATCCACAAACTGCAATATAAAATTAATACTATCACTATTCTCAAACATCTTTTTTTGCCCAAGTGATATAATATCAGACAATGAATTTTGAGGTAAGTTAGTCATTACCAAGGACCTTAGGATTTTTGGAGCTGAATTCGATTAGAGGTCAGGCATCTCAGCTACCTAATTTCACAAATGAAGACACTGAGGTTCAGAGAAGGGATGTATGAAGTTCAGGATCATAACTAGTAAGTGGCAAAGCTATCAGTGCAGCTCAGAACCTAAGACTCCAAAATCAGTGATACTTCCACTATGTTATATCCAATGTTGAAATGCACCTTTCCAGGGCTACAGTTCCAGTTGTAAAAGTATGTTTTCAGCCCATAATGAACAGGAAAGAAACTGGGTGGTACCATTTTACTGTTGCGAGGGTATCCTAACTACACCTGGAGAGGAGTCTTTTTGCTGTTGGAGTCAGTAGTTATTTACACTGTTATTTCAGGCCTCAACATAAACTTTAAAAAAATATTTAAAACCATTTTAGAGTTGGCCTCTCTTCCTCTCCCACAAGAAAATGTCTGATTTGTATCCTTCTCTGCAAGTTTCCAATGCAAAGATTTCCGTACTCCATGAAGGGGTCATGGGATACTAATCAGTAAATTGTCAGCATCCAGAACCCATAGGTGTTGTCATTTCTCACTCTCCAGTCACAGGTGCTGCCATTTCTACCTCCCAATGTAGACTTCCCAGCCAGTGTTCATACAGCAGCAATTGTTGGTGAGGTAGTATTCTCTAATGGCTAGAGAGATAGATTCAAGAGTCTAAAAGACTTGGGTTCAAGTTTTGCCTCTGAAAAATACTGGGCTTGGAGAGGCCATTTAACTTAGCTCCCAATCTGAATCCCTGTACAAGACATTCCCCTCGTCCCTTCCCCCTCCTGTCCTAACCCTTCCACCTGCTAGTGTCCTCCCTTCCACACCACCTGTGTCTGTCTCACATTTTATACATGTGATTTTCCACACATGCTTATCTATGTACTTGTCTCCAACATTAGAATGTAAGATCCCTGATTGCAGGGATTGTTTCTTTGTATTTGGATTCCCCACATCAAGTTCAGTGCCTGGTCAGAGTTGGGGCTTAAGAAATGTTTGGTGATTGATAGCAAATAAGGACTGGAAGAAAGAATTATCTAGAAATGGAGGTGAGCAAAAAGGAAAAGCTATAAATAAGCAATTTTCTAAAAAAGAAACTTCCCCTCTGTGTTCTTTTGTCTTCTTTTATGAATCTTTCTTAATTATCCTAATTTTTAAACATTCACATATTTTCAGTTGCTTTTCTCAAGATCATCTCATTTCTCCAGATTCTTCATAAGTATATAATTATATATAATTTATAAGTATGCATGAGGTATGTATATTTCATGAGCATGTATAGAAAATATTCCTGCAAAGTTGATATTGACTCAAACATCATTTTAGGATCAGCTTTTTTTGAAGTGCTATGGTCTTTTAGAGATAGCAATATTGTGTGGGTTTCATTTTATAGCAACCCAATAATCCTGACTAACAGGCAATATGGGGCAGTTAGGTGGTGCAATGGATAAAGTTCTGGACTGGGGTCCAGAAGATTCATCTTTCTGAGTTCAAATCTGGCCTCAGACACTAACTACTCGTGTGACCCTGGGCAAGTCACTTTACTTTGTCTCAGTTTCCTCATCTGAAAAATGAGCTGGAGAAGGAAATGGCAAACCCCTCCAGCATCTTTGCCAAGAAAATCCCAAATGGGGTCATAAAGAGTTGGACACAAATGAAATGACTGAACAACAAAAATAGATAATATCTTTAGGTAGCTAGATAACAGTGTTGGAGGGAAAGAACTACTTAACCAAACTGAATGGAAAATTGATAAATCAATTATCAAATATTTATTAAGCACCTACTATGTGTGTGGGAGAAAATACAAAGCAAGGAGCTTCTATCATAATGGTGAAGACATTAAGCATATATAAAATTATGCCCAACATAAAAATAAATGAATGCAAGTATTTGGAAAGCAGTTAGTTACAAGGTACTTTGGGGAGGGATCACAAAAGGTTTTGTATACTAGACAATGCTTGAATTGTGTCTAAAAGGAAGATGGTGGAACCTAGGTGAGATGGGTGGGATGGCCAGCAGAAAGATGATGGATTGTCCTGTGGGGAGCAGAGAGGTGAGCTTGGTTGGATTGCAGGAGGGAAGATGCAAGAGGGAAAAGCATATCAGATGAGGATGGAACCATAGGTTGGGACTATGTTGTGTAGGATTTAAAACCTAAATAGAAGACTTTAGATTGAGAAAGGGAGCAATGAGCAAACAATGCTTAATAATCACAGCAGCAAATATTTGTATGGGGGAAGGGAAGGGAATAAGCATTTCTAGTGAGAGCATGCTAGACACTTTATGAATATCATCTCATTTGATGCTCACAAGCCTGCGAGGTAGGGGACACTATCACTCCCATTTTCCTCAGCTGAGGAAACTAAGGCAAACAGGCTAAGTGCCTTGTCCAAAGTCATACAGCAAGTTAAACATTTGAGGTTGGACCCAGGGCTTCCAGACTCCAGGGCCAGTGGTCTCTCCACTGAGCCACACAGCTGAATTTTACTGTTCCCAAAGTGATTGGAATAAATAGTATCTCATTTGATCCTCATGGCAATTTTACAATAGGCACTATGATTATTCACATTTTGAAGGTGAGGAAATTGACGCTAAGACAAGTTAAGTTAACTGACTTGTCCAGGGTCATGTAGCACAATGTCTGAGCAGCACTAGAACTCAGGATTTATGTCTTCCACATTAGCACTGGATCTACTCCATCACTTAGAGCCTTAAAACTGATCACATAGGTAATGCAAGGGGGACAAATTAATTGAAAACTACTCCATGATTTAAAATGTCTCTCAATTAAGAGGTAACAAGTTCATATTAGAAAAAAAAATAGACATTCTGAGGAGAAGTAACGGTCTTGGGATAACACGGAATCTCTGCATATAAAAATAACCTACATCATATGTCAGTTAACATTCATTGACTCATCTGCTCCTACACAACCATAAGCTTGGTAGTACATGGAGGAATGCATGTAATACATCTATTATTTCCATTTCATAGATGAAGAAGTAGAGAAGGCTAGGTGACTTGCTCATCCTCATACAGCAAGTGTCAAAGGCAGGATTTGAATCCAGGGCTTCCTAAATCCACCATCTGTACAGTACACCAGTACAGTACCCTTTACTCCATGCTTCCTCTCTTCTCCCTCCAAATCATTTGAAGACAGAAGACTCAAAGAAACTAGAATCTCATTCAAGCAGATTGATGGGACAGGAGGAAGAAGGGCTTCAGTTTGAAGCTGAGATTTCTAGGTAGGAAAGAGTTTGCAGCAGCTTCAAAACCACAAGCTTTATATACCATCTGTGGTGACACTTTGGACATGGAAATGACTTTAACAGTTGAAAGACAAAGGGGAGAACACTGGGGAATTCTCATAATTCTTTGCTCCAGTAAGATCAAGTATGAACAAGGATACCCACTGTCACCAATATTATCCAATACTTATTGGAAATCTTAGCACCACTAATAAGAGAAGAAAAAGAAGAAGGAATCAGAATAGGGAAGGAGGTAATAAAACTATCTCTTTTTTCAGACAATATTATGATAGGCTGAAAAATCACAAAGACTCAACCAAAAAGTTAATTGAAACAACAATTTAGCAAAGTAGCAGAATATGAAGGAAATTCATGTAAATCATTAGCATTCCTATATGTCATGGTAAGAGATACCACATTTAAAATAACTTTAGAGGGTATAAAATATGTACAAGTATATCTGCCAAAACAAACCCAGAAACTTTGTAAACAAAAATATTTTTTAAAACTTTTTATGTAAGGAGCGGCTAGGTAGCGCAGTGAGTAAGAGCACCAGCCCCAGAGTTGGAAGGACCCAGGATCGGTTCCAGCTTCAGATACTTAACACCCACACAAAAATAACTGACTGTGTAACCTTGAGCAAGTTATTTAACCCCAATTGCTTAAAAGAAACTTTTTTATATAAATAAAATCAGATTTAAATTAATGGAGGAAAACTTCACTGTTCATGGGTAGGTAGAGTCAATATTATAAACATGACAATTTTACCTAAATTAATGTATCAATACAATGCTCTTAGATTTCTCATGTTTTTTTTTCCTTTTTGATGGAAAATCTATCTAGGTATTCTAATACTTTCCACCAACTTCCTCAGAGTTTAAGCATATTCTTGGTAACCATTTAGGACTATGGTACAGGATGGAGAACAAAGGCTAGATTTAGGTACTTGGGGAGCATCAGTCTCTGCTTTGTCACTCATATAAAGTCATTTATGCTTCTTAACCTTGGAGACCTTGGGTAGATCCCTTTCTCTACTTTGCCCTTAGGTTCTTCATCAGGAACATGAAGGTGTTGGACAAGATGACCTCTGAGGGTTCTTGCAGTTCTAAAGCTATGATCCTATGATCTCAACTGGACAAGATGGGTGAGGGTTTGTTTTCAAATAACTAGATTCAGTTTCCACTCACCTATTATGGAAAACCAGGACAGCAAAATCACAATTTGCATCCCTTTCTCTCTCATATTCTACTGCACATGAAAGTCCAACTTGTTCCCCTGGAAAATAAATAAGGAAAATACATGGAAATGTCCCTAAAGGGAAAGTAGAACACGTAGGTGATTATAATCAAATGTGATCAAAGAAAATTCAAGGGAAAGTAGAATTTCAAAGGATCCAAATGATGACTGACAGATGGATTGATTGGGTGGTTCTAGAGTAAAGAGACTGGGGAGGGCACTGTAATGGAAGCAGAAAGATTTGTGTGTGTGTGTGTTTGTACACAGATACACATGTTTTTCTGGGCTCACTCAGGGAGAATACATATTTAAAGATATTTGTGTGATTTTAAAGTTCCCCATTGCTGGAAGTCAGTAAATAAGAATTTGGGCTGCTTTAGAAAAGTCATGATTGTCCATTATTTCTAGCAGCTTAAAAGAATTAGTTTGTTATAGGGGGGAAATAAAAACATTTTTGACTAATTAAGCCTCACAGCAGTTAGAGAGTCAACATTTCCCATATTTATATTACCTACTTCATTCATTACTTCCTTTGACAGATGTTCCTCTACCCCACACCAAAATTATCCACCTGTACTACTTGCCTTCGGTGAAGGTTTCATGAGTTACTATGACCAAAAACCTGCATCAAGTAATGATCATTCCACAGGTGATGAGACTCCTCTCACAGGTAAATTTAGCTATGACAGTCTCTGAATAACAGACATGTAGTTCATCAATGGGCTCATATTCATGAATTTTGCTTTATTTTGTGTTTTTTAGGAACCAATAATGTTATTGCTTATAAATGTCTGCTTAAAGCATCATTCATGAAGATTGGCAACCATTCAGCAAATGTATGGTCTTAACTCCACAAGACCCTAAAAGGTGAACTGGCTCCCCCATAGTCACCTAGGCAACCACTATGTATCAGAAGCATGTCTTAGACTGAGGGCTTCCTGACTTCATGGATAGCTCTCTATCCATTAGACTATGGTATGTCTCTACTCATGGATGACCAATTTTTACAAGATCAGACTCTAACATGATGCACTTAACGTTGTATAAAACATATATAATCTCCATCTTGTAGTTCCAAAAACCCTTTGAAGCTTCCAGTGACTCCACACCATTTAGTTTTGTGTCAATGAAATGTTCATCTCTCAATTCCCTCTCTCATTCATTTATTTATTCTTTACAAAAATGACTGAGTAGTCACTATATGCCAGATAGCACACTACCATTTAGAGACAGAAAGGCACAAATAGTCCCTGACACTTAGATGGTGCTATCTCACTTGAGCCTGCCAATGACACTTTGTGATGGGTACTACAGATTATTATTGAACCCAATTTCCAAATAAAGAAATTAAAGCTTAAAGAGGTTAAGGAGATTGTCCAAGATTGTTGTTCTTATTGGTCAGTTGTTGCAGTTAGGTCTGACTCTCTGTGACCCCATTTGGGGTTTTCTTGGCAGAGATAATGGAGTGGTTTGCTATTTATTTATTTCACAGATCAGAAAACTAGGACAAACAGGGTGAAGTGATTTGCACAGGATCACACAGTTAGTTTCTGAGGCTGGATTTTAACTCAGGAAGATGAGTCTTCCTTACTCCAAACCCAGCACCCAGTCCACTGCACCACCTACTTGTCCTGTCCATGGTCATAGAGATATTAAAAACCCAAATCAGGATGGTTATCATAGCACAGACACTGCAGGGCCTCCTGGAAGATCTGTAGTCTTCCCATCCACACAAAGAACTGAATGGAGGAAGAATATAATATGACTACCCAGTGAGGTGGTAACGTAATCTCCATTTTACATAAGGGGAAACCTTAGACTTAGGGAAGTGACTCTCCCATGGTCACACAGGGAGTGTCAAAGGCATGACTTGAATCCACACTTGAATCCAGCCCTTTCCTCGCCTAGCACTCAATCCACTAACCTGCCAAAGAACAGACAGAATGGTCCTGCAGGTCACAGGGTGCCATTAATATCAGGTACCCATTGGCGCATGAACATAAAACCAAAATGGCAGGTCTGCCAGCACAGCACGTCAGCCCTGATGTCAACATCCCAATAGATGAAAATTCTATCCAACTTCCAAGCAAAGCAAAGCCAGGAAGCAGCTGCCCTGAGAGGCTTTCTAACGTATTTTCCTAATGATCTGGAAGCTCTGCTTTATCCTATTTCCTCCCACAAATTGTGCTGTTCAGTTCTTTTGGCACAGAGAGGAAATTGGGCCTGAGGCATATTCACCGTGGGCAAACCCTCCCACCCCGCTCTCACTCTCCCCAACGAGGTGGGAAAGGCTGAGATGCAAAGTCCCCAGGCACCTGTGGGTTTGTCAATCTGTGCCATGCCCTCCTCTGAGAACTGCCCTCTGCAAATGTTAGCAGGGCCCCCTGGCAGGGAAAAGCCAGAAGCTGTACCTGGATTAAGCAACTCTTTAAGACTACCTACAGGCAAAAACAGTATGTTTTCTTTTGCAGAGATCACTGACGCCTTTGTAAAGAAGGTTTCAGGTTTGTTTTGTTTCCTAAGTGTGAGTGTTGATGGAAAGTACTTGTCACCTTCCTCTTCCTCTGAAGGGGGGCCCTCTTTCTAGCAGCACACCTCCACAAGGAATCGGGTGAATCTGAGCTCAGATTCTCCACTCTTGGACTGTAGCTCCCACCCTTCCCAGGGCACTTAGGAAAGACTTCTTATTCCATGGGTGCAGAAATGGGAGTCCCCTCTACTTTTAGGTAACAGAGCTGGGGGAGGCATCTGATAGGAACACCTCTTCCAAATTTCTCCTGTCTGGAGGGAGAAATGCACATTCTGAGGACTGTACAGGCCTGTTCCTCTGGACCACTCATCCCTGCTCAGCACCTGGAATATCTGAGTCATTCATGCTCTCCTGGCTACGGAGTGCAGAGCAGTGGGATCTCTAGCCAGCAGATCTGGATTCACATCCCTGCCTTGATTATTCTCCAGGTGACCTTCAGGAGATCACCTAACCTTTCTGAGCCTCACTTTCTTTGCTCATAAAGTGAGGGGTTTGGACTAGAGTTACCGGCTGTAGGACTCAGGAAGCCACTAAACACATCTGGGCCTCAGTTTCCTCATCTGAAAAATGAGAGGAGCTTGACTATCTCCAGGGTTCCTTTTACCTCTAAACCTAAGGTAGCAGGATCTATTATTTTAAATTTTTTAAATCAACCTTTTTTTCTATAAAACTTTTATTTCTTAGTGTTTATTACACAAAATAACAGAGTTTAGTGAAACAAATACACCAATCAATCTGGCTCTATATGTGATGTGCCACACCTTTGAAAAAAAGGACAGATCCCTCCCAGGTCTAAATATTTCTTCTAGCAATGGATCATTTATGGTCTTTCTTTTTACCAGTCTCTTGCAACCCCTCCGCCAGCTCACCCCCAATCAGAGAAGCATAGAAGCTGTCATGAGCTCATCTCAAGCTGGAAGAGACCTCCAAGGGCACTGAACTCAGCCCTTTTATTTTAGAGATGAGGAAAATGAGGCCCAGAAAAGGAAGCAACTTGCCTTTGGTAACACAGCTGTAAACTTTAGACCTAACATCCCAAACCAGGCTTTTTCTTAATAGTATTTTATTTTTTCCAATTCCACATAAAGATAGTTTTCAACATTCATTTATGTAAAATTTTGAGTTGCAAGTTTTTCTTCTTCCCTCCCTCCTCCCCAAGATAGCAAGCAATCTGATACAGGTTATACATGGACAATCAAGTAAACGTATTTCCAAATTAGGCATGTTGTGAAACAGAACAAAAGGGAAAAACCATAAGAAAAAAAAAACATAAAAAAAAAAACAACAAAAAAGTGAAAATAGTCTGCTTCGATCTGCCTTCAGACTCCATAGCTCTTTCTCTGGAAGTGGTCAGCATTCCCATCACAAATCTTTTGGCATTGTCTTCGATCACTGTATTGTTGAGAAGAGTTAATTCTATCAAAGTTGATAATCACACAAAGTTGCTTTTACTGTGTACAATGTTCTCCTGGTTCTGCTAACTTCACTCAGCATCAGTTCATAAGCCTTTCCAGGTTTTTCTGAAATTCATCTGCTCCTCATTTCTTATAGAACAATAGTATTCCATTACATTCCTATACCACAACTTGTTCAGCCATTCCTCAATTGATGGAAATCTGCTCAATATACAATTCTTAGTCACCACAGAAAGAGCTGCTGTAAATATTTCTTAATAATTTCTAAATAATTCTTACTTCTATATTCTATATTTCTGTACATGTGGATCATTTTCCACTTTTTATAATCTCTTTGGGACACAGACCTAGAAGCAGTATTGCTGGATCAAAGGGTATGCAGTTTTATAGCCCTTCAGGGATAGCTCCAAACAGTCCTCCAGAATGCCTGGATCATTTCAAACCTCCACCAATAACTGCATTAGTGTTCCAATTTTCCCACATCTTCTCCAATACGGATAATTTTACTTTTCTGTCATATTAGTCAATCTGAAAGGTGTCAGGTGGTATCTCAGAGTTGTTTTGATTTGAGTTTCTCTAATCAATAGTGATTTTAGAGCATTTTTCATATGGTAATAGATAGCTTTAATTTTTTCATCTGAAAACTGCCTGTTCATATTATTTGACCATTTATCAATTGGGGAATGACTTGTATTCTTATAAATTTGATCCAGTTCTCTATATGTTTTAGAAATGAGGCCTTTATCAGAAATGTTGGCTGTAAACATTGTTTCTCAGCTTTCTGCTTTACTTTTAATCTTGGTTGCATTGGCTTTGTGAAAAACTTTTAAATTTAATATAACCAAAACTATTCGTTTTTTATTTCATAATGTCTCTACCTCTTCCCTTCTCCATAGATCTGGGAAGTAAACAATTCCCTGCTCTCCTAATTTGCTTATAGTATTCTCCTTTATGTCTAAATCATGTACCCATTTTGACCTTATCTTTATATAGGGTATAAGACGTTGTTCTATATCTGGTTTCTGCCATACTAATTTCCAGTTTTCTCTGTTTTTGTTAAATAGTGAGTTCTTATTCCAGAAACTAGAGCCTTTGGGTTTATCAAACCATAAATTACTATAGTCATTGGCTACTGTGTCTTGTGGGCCTAACTTATTCAAGTGATCAACTTGAATTTTATTTCTTAGCCAATATCAAGTAATTTTGATGATTGATGCTTTATAGCATAGATTTAGATCTGGTACTAGACCAGACTTTTTGATTCCACATCAACTGTCCTTGGTGCTGTATCATACAGTCTTAGTGAAGACCAAGGTCCCTCTCAACTGATACCCTGGGATCTAGTAAATCAATTGCGGAAGGGGCAGGTCTTTGCAATTGCTGAACTTTATCATTAATTTATAGATAAATGTTGATTGGAGGTGTTATTGAATGAGTGGCCCCATCTTCAGGTCTACTAGAAGAGATAATTCTTACTTCTATATTCCAAGGATCTTGACACTGTCCCTGCAGTGATGTGGAGAACCTGTACAGACCCCAGCCCTGTTTTGTATTAAGAGGTAAATGTCCTGAGAGTATCCAGACAAAAATAGTGATTTCCCATATTGTCAGAAAAACAGTAACTAATGATAATAGTAATAATAACAATAGCCAGCATTCAAGATCTGCAAAACACTTTACATATGTTGTTTCATTTGATCCTTATAGCTCCAGAGATAGGTACAATGATTATCGCATTTTACAGATGAGGAAACTGAGGCTAAGAGAGGTGATATTATTTACCCAGGGTCACACATCTACTAAGTGTTTGATTCAGGATTTGAACTCAGATCTGACTATGAGTCTAGACCTCTCTCTACTTTATTGCCTTAATAGCAGACAGACCATTTCTGGGCCCAGTCAAAAGTCCACAGAGCTTCTGTTAGGGCTGGCAATGCTTTGATAAGACTTTAAGAATGCTGCATCCTCTCCACACCATCAAGAGGCATCAGAGTGGGACTTTAGGGAAGGCAACATACAAAGATAACGAAAAACTTGGCCTTTCCTTCAGAGAACTTCCAACTTCCTTCGAGCCTGTAAGTGAGCTGATGAGGAATAACTGATCCCATGTGAAGATAGTCTATCCATAACAACCAAGCAATGTCACAAACACAGATAAGACTGCTCTCCCTCAGTGCTTTTGCTCTTTCCTTTTTCCTTTGAGAGAAGTAGAAAGGATAGCTATTGCCCTGCAACTGCAATGAACATAAGTAATGCAAACATAAGTATTTTGTGAATCCCAGATCAGAATTCATGGCATAAGAAAATCTATCATGATTTCTCAATAAAGCAACTAGAATCTATTGAGTGCCTATTATATGTGAGAATATTGGGAACACGAAGACAAAGTGAAACTCTCCCTGCCTTCAAGGAGCTGACATTCTATTGCAGTTGGGGAAGAGGGTTGGAGGAACAAAACAAGGTCTCTAGACATGGAGTCTTAGAGTCTGTGAACTTTTAAATACACACAAATATATACACATATGTGTGTGCACAATACATTGTATGTAATTTATATTATTTTTTCCAATTACATTGTGAAAAATTTAAACATTCTTTTTTTTCAAATTTTGAGTTCCAAATTCTCTCCTTTCTTTCCTTGAAAAAGCAAGCAATTTGATATAGATTTTTAAAATATTTTGATACATCTAATTCAATAAATCGGTTTCCTTTGAAATCCTTTGTATTTTATTTAATGCATTTAAAAACATAATTTTGAAGAGAGGTCCATAGAGTACAGTAGACTGTCCAAGGGGCCTGTGACACAAAAAAAGGCGAAAAGCTGGTCTATCCAAGAGACATTCTTTATCCACTTATCCACTTATTTCCTGCCTGAGAGTCAGGGCACTCCCAGCATTCCACTGTGACCAACCCCAATCACAAGTAGGTTCCCTGAGGGTGAAGACTATTTTTCATCTCTTATCTTGGTAAACCCTGACCCAAGGACAATGTCTTTAAAAAGATGCTTAAAAAGGCTGGTGAGACTTAAATAGGCTTCTTAAAGTTTGCTAAGTGAATTACATCATTCAAAAGTCACAGATCAAACAGTCTTCTGTGAGTTGGGTCCCACAGATTAAACTACATTTCCTAACTCTTAGGAAATTTATTCTTCCATTTAAAAAAAAATAATCAGCCAGCACCATAGACTCAGACCTGGAAGAAAGCTTAGGGGGTCTAGTCCATTCTTCTCACTTTACAGATTAGAAAATTGAGGCCCATACGATATTAAAAGGCTTCCCAAAGGTCATGTAAGTTCCTCCCATCTCTAAGTCTCTGAACCATAGTGATTGTCAGGAAGGTCTCAGTCTTTAGGGGCACCAACTTAACTTTCTGAAGCCAACGGGTATAATACTTGCTTTAAAGAGCACTTGAGAGGCAAATATTAGTTACCCCTTCTAGATTTGTGGGGCGAGGGGAAGGGGATAGGGGCACCTTTCCCTATTGAGATCTGAAAAATCTTCATAAAATTTTCTGGCCCTTCTTTCATACAAGAGAAGAAGTCTGGATTATTATGGTATTAAAGAAAAAATATGTTGATATTATACAATGCTCTACATATATGGTTTTCTTTTTAATTTTTTTTTAAAGCAATTAGGGTTAAGTAACTTGCTCAAGGTTACACGGCTTATGAGTGGGTGCTCATTTTCTGAGGCCGGATCTGATCTCGGGTCATCCCAACTCCGAGGCCGACGCTCTTACTCACTGTGCCACCTAGCCGCCCCTTTAGGGCAATTGGGGTTAAGTAACTTGCCCAAGGTTACACGGCTGGGTTTTTGTTTGTGTGGATTAAGTGTCGGAGGCCGGCTCCAAACTCAGGTCCTTCTGACTCCAGGGCCAGCGCTCTATTCACTGCGCCACCTAGCTGCCCCCCGCTCTACATATATGTTATGCATTGCTGAGTTTCTAAGCTTTTTTCTGCATCATTTGCTGGCTTTTACATGTCATCTGTGGCTTCCACAAAACTCCCCCGAAATTCCCATTTAATTTCTTATGCCGACCTGTGTTATATCAAAAATGTGATGGGGAAAGTCACTATGTGGAAGGGATAAGTGTAGAGACATCAGGTTGGCTACATGGTACCCCAGAGAGTCCTTCAGGGTTCCCATTCCAATGGCAAAGGCAGTGGTCTCAGGGAAGCAGAGCCAGACTTCATGAACCATAAAACTTCAGCTCAGAAATAAACCTGCATTTGGGTATGGAAGCCATCGGCTTTTCATAGCCAATGTGCTTATAGCTGATGCTCCTGTAAGTATCACAGACCCATGGAATGATTAGATTTGGGAAGTACAGAGGTATCAGAGTATGTAAGATGTAGGCTGATGCAGCTGTGTTCCTTTGCCCCAAATTATCTATAACATACAAATAACAAGCTCTTTCATCACTTTTTTTTTCCCCTGGGAAAGTCAACATCTGTGTTTGCAATCATCTAGAAATCCCTTTGGGCAATGAGTCCTGAAGTGGTTTGAATTGTATCAAGGTAAGGCCCAGTGTTATAATGAAAAGTGGAATCCCCTTGCCAATGTCTGGTCATCAAATAAACCAGAAACTGCGTCATTCAGCCAGTCATCAAGCCCTTCTTAAGGGTCTCCTATGTCATAAAAGGATAGGGACCAATGTAGGCTGTCACCCTCTCTGCACCTCACAGTAGAGGTGCCTAGAACATGCAGTCAGTGTGTATTAGGACTTGCTGGCACTGAAATCAGCTCTGTGTCCACTCTACCACACTCTGAAGTAACTAATAATAAGAGCTGACATGTCTAGAACACCAAAATTCTCACACGTGTTCCTCACAGAAGTCCTCATTTTACAGATAAGGATATTGAGGCACAGAATTAAAGTGACTTGTCCAGGGCTATACAGCTAGCAAGAGTCTGAAATAGGATTTGAACTCAGATCCATGCTGACTCCAAATCCAGCATTCTAACCACGCCTAAACTTGATGTAGCTTCTTAACATTCTGTATCTATTACCCTGCATGAGCTCACAACAATACTGTAGGGTAGGTCCTACAGGCACTGTTACCCTTATCTTACAGATGAGGAAACTGAGGCACCAAGTATATATAGTAGAAAGAGCTTTGGTGTCAGATCCTGGCTCTGCCACTCTCACTTGGAAGAGCTCAAGCTTTGAACCTGCCTAGATCCACAGGGCCCCAGGAGGATCCTAAAACCTATACCTTTCTGTGGTCTACTAGCCAGTCAAGCCCACCCAATTCAAGCCAAGTCAAGGAGCATTTAGTAAGTTGTTCCTATGTACCAGGCACTGTGCTACACAATGGGAATGCAAATACAAGTATAAAGAAATGCTTATACTCTACCAAGAGAGAACAATGCAATAAGAGAGACCTAAAAAGCAGAGCAGGGGAAGGGGAGGTACCCTGGGGGTTCAGGGAGGAACCAACAAGTCGAGAGGACAGAGCCCTATGTCAGGGGTGGGACTGAAATTCAGCGATTCCTGACTCCACTATGTCCACCCCCTTTGGACAGTAAATGTAAACTTCAATAATTCATAGGACCACAGATCTGGAGTGGGAATCATCCAAGGTTATACCTTAGAGCAGAAGGCAATTAGAATCCAGGTCCTCTGAGACCAGAGCCACGACAGAGTGCTATGGGTCTGACTCAATTCACATGTTCTTTAAATGCCCTTGGTCATGCTTGAGACATGATGGAAAGAGAGTTAAATGGAGAATTAACAGAGACCTCTCTCCTAGACATGACTCAAATCTCAGCAAAGTACTTCTGGATGAAACATTTCCCTTTTTTGAGCCTCAGTTAATGACTATAACACAGGGGCAAGAATATCAGTGGAATTTACTTGGCAGGGCTATTGTGGGGATAAAACGAAGACCTTCTGTAACCCTGAAAGGGTCATACAAATGTCAGTTTCCACTACTTATCATGCAGTGCCAGACAAAGAGTTGGGGCTTAATAAATGCTTGCTGACTTGACATAATTCTATTTGGCCCATTGACTTAGTTGGGATTACACTCTAGATGTCCTCCTGTAAAGTCACAGGGGAAAATGTCAAGACCAGCATCAGGAGCCATCCTCATGCAAGGGGTAATGTTGGATGTCATTTTTTATCATGGGATTGATTTTGTCACTATTGGACCCACATCCTCTTATCAAGTTTGAGCTTACTTTTGAATAACTAAATGGCTCATTTACTGGATGACAAATTGTCCCTTATTTTTATTCCATTTACCAGAATTTCAAATTTTCTCTTTGTTTTGTTGTGTTCTCCACTCCCCGTCTCTTCCTTCCTGGGGCTGTGTCCACACACAAACAGTTGGTTCAGCCATCATCATAAGCAAACCAAATATCTATTTTTTCATTCTCTTGGAATGTCCTCCAACCACCCACATCCTCTCCTCATGCCCACAAGCCTGTGGAAATCCTACAGGCTTACAGAGTAGGAGCTTTAGGAAGCCATTCTTATGCCCCAAGTAAGGATCTTTGCTCCACTTGGACCAACTGTAATAAATGCTTTGTTTAAGACTCTTATAGGGGGTAAATCTAGAACAGTGGATAGAGTGATAAGCTTTGAGTCAGGAAATGTGAGTTCAAATCTGACTTCGGGGATTTACTAGTTGTATGTCCAGAACAATTCTCTTTACCTTTCATAGGCTCAGTTTTCTCATCTGTATGATGGGTATAATAATATTTATGCTACTAAATTTACATGGTAGATCTGAGTAAAGCTAAAAAAAATAATATGCTATACAAGGGTGTATTATTATGCTTTGAGCTAATAACATATATTCTAGTTATAATATCTGTACAGTGTGCAATTAAAACTGTTCCAAAACCTTTGAAAATAAGTTCTTAATATTACAAAAGAGAAATTGATTCTAGTTTTATAGCTGGAAGTGACCTTAAAGATTATGTAGTCCAATGTTCTTATATTATAGATGTGAGAAATGAATCCAGAAAAAAAATGTGACTTGACCAAGGTCACATGGAAAGTAAGTAGCAAAGTCCAGATTTAAACCCAAATCTTCCAAATTCAGCCCCCCCCCACTAAAATATCTTTCTCTGACAAAGAAATCCAGGAAAACAAGTGACATCAGCTATAATAATTGTATATGAAAAATGCAGAAATGCAATCCAAGTAAAATCAGTTGTTATACCAAGGCAGTGAAAAGAGCCAAGAAATCACCTCAGCCAGCAAATACTTCATGCTTTGCCAAGAGGAAAGAAATGGTGTCCAAGGGCATCACCAGTCAGATATGAAGTTGTTTCTTATGGAGAGAGCTGATGAAGATCCTGAGTAATATTGCTTTATAAAAACAGTCAGAAATATAGGGAAAAGCTAGTTTTGAGAAAGCTCGGCAGGAGACTTCAAAGTCATCATGAGAATATAGAATGAAACTAGAAGCAAAATAACAAAAAAGACATAAAATGGAAAAGATCTGCAGAGGTTTTCTTTTTTTTAATTTTTAATGACTAACAACTTTTACTGGTAAGATCAGTAGAGTCACCATATTTGGGTACCAACATCACGTGCACTTCTACAGAAAGAGGAGATGCTACCTAAAAATCAAAGACAGGAAAGCGGCAGGACCAGTCCTGCTCTGTTGCTTACTAATTGTGTGACAGAACAAATCACTTAATCTCTTTGTGCCTGAGTTCCCAGCACTTAGCAAAGTTCCTGGTACCCAGTAGGTGCTTAACAAATGGTAATTGATGGATTGATTAAGCTAAGAAATGAGACTTCTATGAATCTCTATATCTATAATCAGAGGTAAAGAGGAAGCCCACCATAGAGGAAACAAGATTTTGAGGTTCACAACTGATTATCAAGGTATCTGAAAGAGGGAAAAATACTGAAGGCATAGGAAAAATACATTGGTACTTATTACTATATAAAGATAAAAATAAAAATGTGACCTCAATGATACACACATAACCTAACTTACACACCTCCTTTTTCTTCTATAGAACACACACAAGAGAATATGAGTATATAAGAAAGGAGCAAGCCAAGAATTCCCAGCAGTGAAGGCAAACTCAGAAACAGAGACCATTGAACTGTCCATAAGAATCCATTCATGTGACATTGATTTGGAAAAGTACACGTTAACATTATCTATGTTTTACAGTATGTTTGTTTTGTTCAATATTTCCCAATTACATTTTAATATGGTTGTTTAACACCTCTGTTCTACAGTACATTACATTTTTTACCATTAACACAATTGATCAAAGTATTGTGACAAATGAAAACCTCAAGAGACAGAGTTTCTGGGCAATTAGTAATCAGCTTATTAATTAGGCTAGCTTGTAATCAATAAATTGATGGTCAATGTTTTTTCTAGGTAACCAAAGATGCCAAAAGAGACTAAATCACCTTCAATCTCTTCTCAAAAGGAACTCCCCTGACAAATGAAGATCAACCCTAATTGGTGGATTTTTAATGAGGGCTAAAAGTCTTCAGCATGTTCTGCTGAGAACTTGGTCTGATCATGAGACTTAGTAACCTCAAGGCATCTGGGCAGGAGATGTCATTTCTATCTGGACCTGTCTGGCTAGTTTTCTCCTTTATGAGATGAGTTTGCCCTAAACTCTAATGGAGCGGATGGATCAAGGACAGGACTTCCTCTCCCAGACAAAGACTTACCCAGACTATATGCTGTTTAGACTCTAAATCGAAGTTAGTTTTCCCAGTTGGGCGGGGTCCTGCCCAACTAAGTAAATGAGTATGTGCCTTGGGGGCTATGAGCATTCTCATCACTAGGCCATGCCCTTCAGATACTTTACTGGAGTTGGGCCTAAATAGAAATAAAAGGAAAAAGGTGGATCACAAATGAATAATTTGCTACTAATGTCATAGTATAATATTAATTTCTCTCAAAATGTAGAGAGCAAAAGGTCCCTTCATGCTTATTGTTCATTGATTAAACTCCCCACTGGACATCTTAACAGCGACCTTCCCATCATGGTGAAATGCTCTTCATGAGATCCTGATCTGATTGCTTTCTGCTTCCTTTCATCACTATTCTAGGTGGGGCCCCAACTATGATGACCATGTCCAGTATGACTCACTCTTCTAGACCCCTTTGCCACCTCTCCTCCCTGGGTGGGTTCCTTTACTCCCCTTGCCCCTTGTCAGTTCCTCCATTATGGCCCCCCTCTCCACTAGAATGTAAGGTCTCTGAGGGTAGGCAGTCTTGATTTCTTATGTTTTTATTCCCAGAGCCTAACATAATACCTGGAATGTAATATGTGTTTAATTGCTCTATCTACAAGAAATTCTTTGAGTTAACAGAGCAAAATAGACCTTTAAACATTGACCTCTCCAGGCTGAGTCAAGATGGTGGAGTAGAAACAGGACTTCTGCCCAGCTCCACCTTCCACCTTCCCCAATTCATGTAAAAGGGGACTCTGAACAAACTTTGGAGCTACAGAACCCACAAAATGACAGAGAAGCTAACCTCCTGCTGAGGACAGCTTGGCAGCTCAGCAGGGAGTGGCCAGCACAGCACCCTGGGAGCCAACCCCATCCTGGCTGGAGCCAAGGTTTTAGCCCCAGGGTAGGCCTGACCAGCAGCCAGCTGGAGGGACTTCAGAACACTAGCAGCTGTGGCCGTTTCCAGAATTATCAACATATAGATGCCAAAGTGAGAGGTCAGTGCATTGTGGACTTTAGGACCACCAGTTGGGAGAGCATTGGATTTTGCCCCCAGGGCGAGAAGCCACTGAGATGCCTCAGTGTAGCTGGTACCACTTTGCAGCTTGAGCCCTGGCCTGCAGACTGTAGGGGGACCAGGAGACCAGTCTGAGGGGTAATCGCTCTTGCTTTAACCTTCTTGGACCTGGATTGCAGTATGGAGTGGAGGTCCTGGGGTGTGTGACCTGCTTGCCAGAGCATGTGGAAACTTCAGAGAGGGAACCCAACTAATACCTCCAGCAGCTGAGAAAACCCCAGTGTTTGGGACAGAAGCTCCCCTGTCTGGCTGCAGAGTCCTACTGTGGCAACAAGCCCAAAAGTCAAGTAAATGAGTGGCAACATGGCTAGGCAAAGGAAGCAAAGCAAACAGAAAAATCAACCATTAGACTCCTATTTTGGGGGTAAAAAGGATCAAAGCATGGAACAGGAGGAAGACAGTGAAGTCAGAGTTCCTGCACCAAAAGCCTTAAATGAAAATACAAAATTGTTATAGACCATAGAGAACCTTAAGAAGCAGATAAGAGGAGTGGAGGAAAAATAGAGGAGAGAAATGAGAATGATGCAAGAAAATTATGAAAGGAGAGTCAATAGCCTGACTGAAGAAAATAACACCTTAAAAATTAGACTAACTCAAATGGCAAAAGAGGCTCAAAAAGTCACTGGGGAGAAGAATGCCTTAAAAAGCCAAATTTGCCAGGTGGTAAAAGAATCTCAAAAGCTCACTGAGAAGAATCATTCCTTCAGAATTATACTGGAGCATATGGAAGCTAGTGACTATAAGAAATCAAGATACCATTAAACAGATCCAAACAAATGAAAGCATAGAAGGCAATGTGAAATATCTCATGGGAAAAACCACTGACCTGGAAAATAGATCCAGGAGAGGTAATTTAAAAATTATTGGACTACCTGAAAGCCATGATCAAAAAAAGAATCTAGAAATCATACTTCAAGAAATTCTCATGGAAAATTACCCTGATGTTTTAAAACCAGAGGGAAAAACAGAGATTGAAAGAATCCACCAACCACCTCCTGAAAAAGATCCCAAAAAGAAAACTCCCAGGAATATTATAGCCAGGTTTAGGAATTCCCAATTCCCCAATTCCCAATTTAGGAATCCCCAATTCCCAATTCAATTAGCAATTCCCGAATCAAGGAGAGAATATTACAAGCAGCCAGGAAGAAACAATTTGAATATTGTGGAAACACAATCAGGATAGCACAGGATCTGGCAGCTTTTACACTGAGGGATTGAAGGGCTTGGAATATAATATTGCAGAGGTGAAAGGAGCTGGGATTAAAACCAAGAATCACCTACCCAGCAAATTGAGTATCATGTTTCAGGGGAAAATATGGTCATTCAGTGGAATAGAGAACTTTCAAGGATTCTTGAAGAAAAAACTAGAGTTGAATAGAAAATATGACATTTAGATACAAGAAGCAAGAGAAGCATGAGAAGGTAAACAGGAAAAAGAAATCATAAGGAACTTATCAAAGTTGAACTATTTACACTCCTACATGGAAAAATGATAATTGTAACTGATGAAACTTTTCTCAGTATAAAAATAGTTGAAGAAGGGTATACGGGCATATGAATACATATGTGAATGTGTGTATATATGTTTACAGGTATACATAGATAGAGGGAACAGGTTAAATTCAATAGGAAGGGATGATACTTAAAAGGTGAAATTAAGAGGTGAGAGAAGAATATAATGAGAGGAGATGGGGAAAGACAGAATGGGGTAAACTATCTCATATAGAAGAGGCAAGGGAAAATGGTTACACTGGAAGGGAAGAACAGGAAGGTGAAAAGGCAAAACCTTATACTCATTGAATTTGGCTCAGGAAGAGAATGACATACATGCTAAATAGGATATCTCACCCTACAGGAGAGTAGGGGGGAAGGGGATGAGAGGGAAAATGATGGAAGGGAGGGCAGGCTGGGGGTAGGGAAGTTGGAAGCACCTACTTTTAAAAAGGGACAGGATGAAAGTAGAGAATAGAACAAGTGGGAGGTGGGATAGGAGGGAGGAAAATATAGTCAGTCTTTTACAATACATCTACTATGGTAATGTTTTGCATTAGCTACACATGTACAACCTATATTGAATTGCTTATCTTCCCAGTAAGGGTGAGTGACAAGGGAGGAAGGGAATGAATTTGGAATTCAAAGTTTTAAAACCAAATATTAAAATATATATATGTATGTATATATGTATATATACATATATATACATATATATATATATATACTATTACTAATACTGAACAAAACAAAACAATATTGACCTCTCTTGCACACCTTTGTAAATTATACAAAACTCTTTGAAAAAGAGTGCTTACCTTGTCCAATGATCCACTGGGTTATTGAAATAAAATTAAATATAAAACCACAATTGATGCCGTCATGAAGATCTTGAACAGAGAAACTCTCTCCCTATAGATGGTGTCCAGGTGTCGTTTGCAGATAATATTTTGCTGATAGTGTAACCATCCAGAATGTTCTAGAGACTCCTAGGGGAAAAAAAAGAGTTTAGCCTAACTATCTACACAGGAAAAACCAACTGGGTGAAGAACATCTATTTCTATAGACAAATATGCAACCTATGTTTCTTGTCCTTTTGTATATTTATCTTGGACACACAATGCAAATGGACAATGAGTTGTTCATCAAGTTCTACCAACAGAAGAGAATGGGACAAACTGCCTTAGGGGAGTTTTGTGGCTCTTTTAATAACTTCATTTTCCCCTAAGACAAAGGGGCCATCATTTCTTTGCTATTTGGGGGCCAAATGTGTGATTTCACAGGTGAAAGGACACCATGATTAACCAAGTCCTGACCAAAGCAGATGGCATTGAGAGTGATTGGGGCACTCTGACATGACTTGGCTTGGGTCTCATAGCTATCTTCCCAGCTTCCCAGTCAGCTCCCCTCCACCAGGTCCTGATGCCTCTTGGGCCCATCTTCTCAAAAGAAGAGTGTTCTCCCAAAGCTACTATGCACTTTATACTTACAAGCCATGGCACATGGAAGTCTTTGAGGAACTGTTGGCAAAAGTTAAAAGAAAGGAGTATGGTGGGGGTAGGTGACTTACCCACATGATTTATGCAGATGGAGAGACAAGGACAATACTGAGGGCAGAAAAGAGAGGGCCATCCTGGGGCAGAGCCAAGGGAGAGTCCCCCCTCCCCCCCACCTCCCCACATGTCCCACTGTTATGTGTATGAGACAGTCTAGGAAGAGGATGCAGGCATGGATGGCTTGCAATCTGTGGTCCATGATGAATCCAAACAATGACAAGAATCCTGCATTGTGGGACTTGTTCGGGGCAGTTTGGCTCAGTGGACAGCACACTGGGCAGGGAGTGTGGAACAGCTGAGCTTCCTAGCTCTGCCTCTCTGGGCCAGTCACTTAACCTCTGCTCCTCTTAAGATTCCTCCTCAGTAAAATGGGGACAGTAAGAGCACCTACCTCACAGGGTTCTTGTGAGGATTAAATGAGAGGATGATTACAAAGCATTCTGCCTACAGGAAATGTTAAATAAATGTTTAGCAGCAGCAGCAAGGGGATGCAGTGAATAACACACTGGGCTTGGAATTAGGAAGATTTCTCTTCATGAGTTCAAATCCAGACTCAGACACTTACTACCTATGTGACCCTGGCTGCGTCACTTCACCCTGTTTGCCTCAGTTTCCCTATCTGTAAAATGAGCTGGAGAAGGAAAGGGCAAACCACTCCAGTATCCCTACCAAGAAAACCCCAAATGGAGTCACACAGAGTCAGATACATTTGAACAACAAATAGTAGTAGTATTTTCACCTCCCAGACTATAAGCTCCTTGAAGGCAGTTATTGTGTTTTCCCTTCATTCCTTCCCTTCTTCCTTCCTTCCCTGCTTCTTTCCCTCCTTCCCTCCTTCCTTCCTTCTTTCCTTCCTTCCTTCCTTCCTTCCTTCCTTCCTTCCTTCCTTCCTTCCTTCCTCCTTTCTTTCCTTTCTCTTTCTTCACTCTGTAACCATTCTATTATTCTCACAATAGGCCCATAAACCCCAGAAACAACAGAAAGGATTCTCCTGTCCTTTGCTGCTTTGCTTAGAGATAATGTACAAGACCCAGCCTCACCTGACATTTTTGAGGGCTGCCCCTATGGGCACAGCAGCAAGATCATAAATACACATAACTTGATTTGTAAAACATTTCCATTCCGAACTAAAGGCCATTTTCTCGCTTGTGTCTCACTTCCCTTCTGACTTTGGTTTCTCCTTGTGGCTATCTTTAGCTCTAAATAAAAATTTCATAGCTCTCCTCTTGGTTTTTTGAATGCTTTATTCACGGTCTTATGCAAGATGTCAAGGGAAAGGACCCATTAAGTCATCGAGACCTGCCCTGGTCAGTGGCAGCTGCAGTCCATTTTCTAATGCCATACTATTTTTCTGCCGAGTGTAAGTAACCTTCTCTCCCTTTACCAGCACTGGAAAAATCATGGCTCCCACTTCTTCTCACAAACTAATGTCATATCATTTTCTGACCATTAAATGGCAATTTTCCCTTCCTTAATTATCGCCTTGTAAAAAAATGATTTTTCCTCTCAAAATTCTCACTCTTTAGATACCTTCAGACACTTTAAGTCTCCCTTTTCAGCTACCACTAAATGCTTCTTCACTTCTAATCCTCCATCATACATTACCTCCCTCAGCCCTTTTTAATCATTCCAGGTGCTCTGCTCAGAACGTTACCCTACCTGCATCTGCCTTATGGGGAAATGGGCACTGAGGACTGAGCACATCATTGTGGGACATCTAGCGAGAAAGATAAAGGGCCTGATATCAGTAGAGCTCCAGTAGAAATCATAGGAATTTGAAGAGAAAACATTTCAGACAACCCTTTCCTCCTCCTCTTCCCTGCACATACTGTCTTTGGGAATTCCAAAAAATAAATCTCGCACAGAGAGGGATCCCAACAAAGCCTCCAGGTTCTTTTCAGTCACAAATTAATAATAATAAGATAATAAAAGCTGATTTTTATATAGTGTTTCATGGTTCATATATACCTTGTGACCTAAAAGTCTTACTTCAGTTTAAGCTATGAAAACTCTGTTAGCTTAAAACTCCACTAAGACTTTTGAGACACCCAGCATTATTTCATATCATGCTTATGAAAACATTGTGAAGTTTGTTGTTGAGTTTTTTCAGCCATTTTTGACTCTGTGACAACATCTGGGGTTTTCTTGGCAGACATACTAGAGTGCTTTGCCATTTCCTTCACTAGATATTTTAAAGATGAGAAAACTGAGGCAAATGGGGTTAAGTGACTTGCCCAGGGTCACACAACTAGCAAGTGTCTTAGGTTAGATTTGAACTCAGGAAGATGAGTCTTCTCAGCTCTAGGTTGGGCACGTTGTACACTATGGCATCACCTCACTGCCCCACATTATCTCATATCATCCTGGGGAAAACATCATGAGGCAAAATCCACATATTATGGCTAATGAAAAATAGCTGAAATTTTATGGCAAAAGCACCTCACGTTCATCCCACTCGGGTCTGTGGACAGCCCTCCAAAGCAGCATTATTTCCATTTGACAAACAAGGGAACTCTTTGTAAAGAGCTGCAGAGAGCTTAAGTAGGATAGTGCAAAGAAAAACAGAATTGAATTAAACCCCTGGGTTCAGGTCCCACCTTTTCTACATCCTACTTGGTGTGATATTGGGAAAATCCCATACCACCTCCGAGTGGCAGCTTCCTCTTCTGAAAATAAGAGGGTTGAGTCCTTTCAACTCCAGCTCGATTATGCCATGATTGACTTCTAGGGTCTTGGGCACAGCCAAAAAAACAGAAAAGGTTTGAGGCAAAAGGACGACCATCACACACCTCCATTCTCGTAAGAAATTCTTATTGGCAGCAAAATAACGTTTTTCTTCCTTTATCATAACAGGAAAAAAACATCTTGCATTCTGTTCTGTTAACATAAGCCTGTAGTGCAGGCAGGGAGCAGGGCAGAAGGCTTGTCACTGGTCCTGAAGAAAACGTCTTTTGATACACCTAGGGATTCTTCCATGGCCAGTGCTACAAAGAACACAGTGTAAACAATGAGGATGCCCTTTATCAGGCTTCCTTTAAAAGTAAAAAGCTCCTGCCTGTGGTCTGCCATCAGCTAAATGTGGAAAGTTCATCCACGCAGTTCTCCTGAACCAGCCTAATTTATGTCTCTAGATGCTGCTACAGCAGCATCAGCCACAGAGAGGATTTTCATCTAAATATGGAATGGGTCCAGATGGCCACTCGAAATAACCCCATAGCCAAAAATGGCACACAGGTGACGGCAAGCTCAAATGGAAAAAAGCAGACTGAGTTGGGAATAGTGAACTTTCAGTGACAGGTCTACTTAAGAGGCATTGGATTTTAAATGGGGCTGTCATGATCACGCCCCAGCCCCAGCCCCAGCAACTCAGAGCTTTCCCCAATCACCTCTGCTACAGAAGGGCAAAAAAGGGAGGCCTATTTCAGTAGTTGACTGAAGAACAGAGACATGAAATGACACCCCCAAATCACACAGATAATAAGTCATAGAGACAGGCCTCTAACTCAGAGGCCCAACATCAAGCACCATCATCTTCAATCTTCTTGCCACTATTACAGAATGTAATCTCCTTGAGGGAGGTTGTGATATCATCAGGTATTGGCCCAGTACTTGGTATAGAGTCGGTGCTTAGTGTATGATTCCTGGAAGGGATCCCCCAGCACCCTACCTCTCCTAGACCTTTGTGCTGAGCTATGAGATCTGTCCTAAAATAGAATTTGCATTTTTGAGTCAATCCCTAAAAGTTGCCTTCCTTTACAATTTGACCTTTTAACATGTTCCCCATAGTTATTCAGGTTAATAAAAGTTGGAGTCAATGCACATGATAGAACATGTTATATCTCCAGTATGGGCCAGCCACCGTTTTCCCCAACTGGCAGTGTGCTATGTACTGTACCAGAATTTTAAGACCAAGTCACTGGTGTAGGCCCTCTTACAAGTCCTGTTTCTCCTCCTCATATTCATCTGCTGGAAGGAATCCTCCCAAGTGTCCGTGACTTCTCCCTCATTCTAGATCCCTTCTTGACACACCATTCAGAATCCCACTTGGGGCTTACCCCAGGCCTGGTTAGCTACAACATCTCTGATCACCCCGCCACTGCTGCCTCACTACTCTAGCTGTGCATAGAAGATTAAAAAGCAGAAAAGGTCAAGAAAGTACAGAACTGTAGAGAAGAAAACTATCAGGGTACAGAGCAGAGTCCTAGGGTTGGAATGAAAGGTCTGGGGCACCAGTCTTAGATTGATGCAATCTACAAGTGTGACCCTGGACAAGTCACTATCTCCAGTTGTATGAGCCTATGACCTTTACCTCTGCACATCTCTAGGTTTGCTGCCCTCAACAGGTACACTCCATCCTTGCTCCAAGGCCTTGATAATCAAGCTGTATCCTACTCTCTAGCAACCCCATTCATTTCCCTCGTCTTGTTATTCTTCCCAAATGGCCATGAGGATCATAAAAATGAATTATTATAATTGTGGTAATGACAATCTGCCCTAATAAAACACTTGGAGATGGACAGAATGCTTTCTAAACTTCAGGCACCAGCATGAAAGCACCATGTTTGTTCCCAAGGTCTCCTGTTTCCTTCTCAAGATGCCATAAGCTGGAGGGGTCTGTGAACTCACTGCTCATTTTTATTTGAATATTTGTATGTCACTATAATTGTTTTACTTGCTACTTCATGTAGTTTATTGGATGATTTTAAAAACAGGATTCTGAGAAAAGATTCAGTCCATCGGCTTCCCCAGACTCACTGGCCATGGAACAATAACACACAAAAACATGTTGAATCCTTACTACCGAGGCTTTCCCAGAGCTTTCTGGCGCATCAATAGAGAACCATAGGAATCTCCAGATGGAGATTTGGGTCAATAACTTTGACAAGACCAAGGCAAAACCAAATCTAACCCTAATTCTGGAGGACAAATTATATATATGGTTGGCTTTGGAAGAAAGTAAACAAAGGGTATTTTGTGTATTTGTTTATCTTACTCAATATACCAGCAAATTTGGAAAACACAACAGAGGCTACTGGATTGGAAAAGATTAGCTTACATCCCAATTCTAAAGAAGGGCAATGCCAAATAGTGTTCAAATTACCAAACAATCATATTCATTTCACACACCAGCAAGACTAAAGATTCTGCATGTTAGTTTTCAGCAATATGTGAATGGAGTATCACCGGTCAAAGAGGCAGAAGCACTAGAGACCAAATTGCCAACATCCACTGGATTATGGAGAAAGCAAGGGAGTTCCAGAAAAACACTTGTTTCTCCTTCATTGACTATACTAAAGCCTTTGACTGGATCACAACAAAATGTGGCAAGTCCTCAGAGATGGGACTACCAGATCATCTTACATGTCTCCTGAGGAGTCTGTATGAAGGCTAAGAAGCAACAGTCAGAACTAAATGTGGAACAACTGGTTGGTTTAAGATTCAGAAAGGGGTATAAAAAGACTGTATAGTGTCACCTCATTTATTTAACTTATATGCAGAGTTTATCATGCAAGATGCCAGGCTAGATGAACCAAAAGCCTTAAGCATGCCAGGAAAAATATCAATAGTCTTAGATATGCATACAACGCCACTCTGATGGCAGAAAGTGAAGAAGAATTAAGAAGTCTCTGGATGAGGGTAAAAGGGAGTGTGTAAAAGCTGGTTTGAAGCTTAATATCCATAAAACTAATATCATGGCAATTGGTCCCATCACTTCCTGGCAAACAGAGGGAGAAGAAATGGAAGCATTATCAGGTTTTAATCTTGGGCTCAAAGATCACTGCAGATGGCAACTGTAGTAATGAAATTAAAATGCTTGCTCCTTGGAAGGAAAGCCACAGCAAATCTGGACAGCAGATTAAAAAGCAGAGACGTCACCTTGCCAATGAAGGTCCATATGTTTTCCAGGAGCGATGTATGGCTGTGAGATTTGGGATAGAAGGAAAGCTGAGGGCCACAGAACTGACTCTCAAACTATGGTGCTGGGGAAGACTTCTGGGACCTCTTGGACAGCAAGTAGATCATGCGTCCCTGACTCCAGACCTGCCACTCTATGCACTGCACCACCAAGCAGCCTGGGGGATTGCCAAGGTATTCATCACTTCATGTTCACACCATACAATAACATCCTCCTAGCCGGCACCTGACCTTCATTCTCTAGTCCCACCCCCTTCTTCCTTCTATTTATTCATAGCCATACCAGGCTTCCTAAAACAAACAAAAAACATTTTCACTATTTTCCCTTTTTCCAAAAGGTTGAATAAATAATTCCTAATTGCCTGCTACAGTAAAAAAAAAAAAAAAAGCGAGATAATTCATTGTTTGTGGTTCTGTTGCCTGGTTGTCTCCAACTCTGTGCCTCTGTGGTTCATTGTACACCAGGCCTTTTTATCCTCCACTACCTCTTAAAGTCTGCAAGCTCATGTTCATCGTTTCCATCTCATCCTCTGCCGTCCCCTTCTCTTTTTGCCTTCAATCTTTCCCAGCATTAAGGTCTTTTCCAGTGAGTACCATTTTCTCATTATGTGGCCAAAGTATTTAAGTTCAGCTTCAATATTTGGTTGTTCAGTGAATAACCTGAATTAATTTCTTTAATTGTTGATTGATATGATCTCCTTGCTGTCCAATAGAGTCACAAAAGTATTCTTCAGCACCATAATCTGAGAGGGTCAGTTCTGTGGCAATCAGCTTTCCTTATACTCCAGCTCTCACAGCCATACATAGCTACTGGTAAAACTATAGCTTTGACTACAGGGACCTTTGCTAGCCAGGTAATGTCTTCGTTTTTTAGTATGCTATCGAGATTTGCCAGAGCTTTCGGTCCTAGGACCTCACTATACTCTTAAAAAACTATTGAGGGGGCAGCTAGGTGGCGCAGTGAGTAGAGCGTTAGCCCTGGAGTCAGAAGGACCAGAGTTTGGATACCTCAGACACTTAACACACACAAACAAAAACCTAGCCATGTGACCTTGGGCAAGTTACTTAACTTCAATTGCCCCCCACAAAGAAAAAAAAAACCTATTGAGAACCACAAAGAGCTTTTTTTTAAAAATGTAGATTATACCTATTAATATTTATCCTATTAAAATTAAAACTGATAATTAAAAATAATTTGTTTAAAGTGATCAATATAATACATGTGCACATAATTTTTTCATGAAAAAACATATTTTCTAAAAGAAAAAAATGAATAAAAGCGGCATTTCTTTACAATTTTGCAGACCTCTTGAATGACTCAGTAGATAGCAGCTCCGTCTCTGCTTCTGCATTCAGTCTGTGGCGGCCTGTTGTTTTGGTGGAAGTATATGAAAAAATCTGGCCTCCCCCTGCCCAGACATGTGATAGGGAAAGAAAAGAGCATCCGAGGAGCTCCTTCAGAGAATGGCGGACATTTTTCAGCAGTCACCAAAACTCTGCCAGCAGCAGTTTCTTCAAGGTTAGCTATGATGTGCAATCTGAGACCATATCAATAAATGAATGAGAGGGAAAAAGGCAAATCACAACAATAGTTGAAAACTCGCGTTCTCTATAATAAAATCTAGGGGAATAACCATTGTCTGAGGGCTGGGACTTGAGCACTGCTGGTGTAATAATAGCTGATAATGTACTTTCTACATTCAAGCACTGTCCTAAGCAATGTACAAAGATTATCTTCACCCCCGATCCCCAAGCTCTGAAAGCTGAGCTTCTGACTCACCTGGGTAGGGTCTCTCAGATACAATCGGACCCCACCATCTGCTCTTAAGCCATAGTTGCCATCTTCCTCCCACCAGAAGCTCGGCCTGGGCCCCTGAGGCCCTTGACTCTGATAGGTCAGCTTTTCCATCCCTTAGCCTGGGTGCAGGCCTCCAGGACATTTCCCAGTCACCTCCTCTCCACTTCCCACCCTCTGCTTTTAAGACTGTAGATAGATGCCATCTTCTTACATTAAAACATCAACTCTGAGGATAGGGATTGTGTTGCTTTGATATCTTTGAGTCTTCAGCACAAACTAAGTGCCAATGGAACAATCTGCTAATGTGTCACTGGTATTCACCTTTGTGATTCATGGAAGTGAGGGAGGGACTTCAAGACAATTCCCCAGTCAACAGGGATTCACAGAATAACAATGAGTTAGGGTGCACTGGGCCAAAAGCCTGGTCTCTTAGTGAATTCCAGAGGCCTCCAGGGAGTCTCAGAGTAGAGGGATGCTGATTCCCTGGGGCTGCAGGCAGAATTTGCTTTCTTCCTGCTCCCACAGCTCAGCTGCCCTGCCTGCCTTCCAGATCAAGGCCACAACTTAAGCTTTGTTTTAACACATTGTTCTTAGACTCAGCAAGAAAGACTACAAGAGAGAACACCAATTACTTCATCAAAATGTGGGCAAAGGAAGACATCAGCAAAGGGCCAAGTAGCCTGATGAAGCTGATGCCTTTTCAAAACTCTGCTTAAAAGAATCTGCCAACAAAAATAGTGTGTGTTCTACCAAACAATCAGTAATGCCATAGGCAGAAGGCTACCTACCTTGGGTAGCAGAGCTTTTACTATTATTTAGTCCAATCATTACTGGGGTGCTTTTTTCCCCTTGGCCTTCACTGGCATCTTATATTTTTCTCATAATTTTTCTAATTAATTGGACTAAGCTCCCATCCCTTAAAGTACCAAAATTAGGCCAGTCACCAAGAGATTATAAGGAATCTGACTGTATGACAGTCATTGGCTCCCACAGTAATAAATGAATGAATGCACATAATACTGTACTTGGGTAACACCTCATCTTCAAAGGACTTTACAAATATGAATTAATCCTCCCAATTACTAAAAGCTGCCATTAAAGCCGATTACTCCCATTTTTTAGCCAGGCAAAGTGAGTCAAAGTGTTTCTGTTTCTTTGCTAACATGCTAATTACCTTTGACTTTCACAGAAAGACTGATAATAAGAAATTCAAATGATTTAAAAGCACACATATAGTTAGGCCCAATAAGGACTGAGTGGTTTGTTATGAATTATTTTCTCTCTGCTGTAAATTGTATAATCAAAGCATCAATCCTACTCTAAGATCCACAAAATGTAGAAATTAGCTCTTTCATTTTGGTAGGCCTAATTCAGCTACTTTGTTTTCCTGCATAAATATTCTAATATTTACATTTATTTTTGTCCTCTACTGCAAGGCAGATCCAGGATCCCATGTCTTTTAGAAAAACAGACTCCATAAGTCAAAGAGCCAGCACGTTTGGATGAGTGGCATCTACAACATCAGAGAGAATGATATTCGCCTTGATAAGCTGAGATCCATACCCTGGTTCTTTGGAGACAAACTGGTGAGTGGCATGGAGGGGAGGAGGAACTGAAAACATAGAGCGTGGTAGCAAAGAGCTCATCTGAAGCATGGGAAGGGCAAATAAATCTTCCTAAAGATGAAACCTACACAAGAGGGCATGAAACCTTCAGATCTCGGTGGTTTTGAACAATATGGCTGCTCATGGTGGATAGAGAGCATTGGACCTGGAGCCAGGAATACCTCTGCATGTCCTCTATGAGGGGCCTTGGGCAAGTCACTGTGCTGGCCTTGGTCTCAGTTTCCCCATATGTCATCCATGCCTCTAAATTTATGGTCCTATAAAGTTCTTGTATTTATCAATAAAAAATCTAAAGATTAAAAATCTATCTAACAGCTTGAACATGCCATCTGTCCATAACAGACGACTTACAGATAGCTGATATAACATTTTGTGTTTGTAAGATTCCAAGAGGCAGTGTGCAATAAGTATGGGTAATGCCTGGGTTCTAACGCATCCCATCTGGATGACCCTGGGCAAGTCAATCTCTCCATGCTCTAGGAAACTCTCCAAAATTCTTAGTTACAGAATAAACTACTTTGGTAGAGAGAATTTCCTTAGCCCGGAGTTGCCCATAGCCATGAAAAAGCTGGTCCAGTCCCTAGTCCTAATGCTGCATCCAAAATTTTGCTTCCTAAAGCCAATTTCAATCCTTCAGGGCCAGAAGCTGTGGTTTTGTGGGTGCAGAAGCTACCTGCACCAATTACAGATCACAGGATTGTAGAACAGGAAAGACCTGGGAGTGCATTGGGTCCAACCCACACAAAGTCCTGCTGCAGCATCCTTGACAAGGGATGGACCCATTGGCCTTTGCCATATGCCTTCCCAGACTTCTCAATGTGCTGATGATTATTCACATAGGACAGAGCTGTGGCATCAACAGGCAGTCAAACGAATCTAGAACTTACAGTCTTAGGAGAGCTGCCTGACACTTGGGGAGAATCAGAACTTATAAGAGAATGGGAATTTGTACTAAGGTCCTGACTTCAGGACAGGTATCTGATCCACTGCCTTCTTTACATAAATGCAAAGAAATGTCATGTGAGTGAATAACAGTAATTACAATCAGATAGCAATTTAAGGTTTGCAAAGCACTTTACAATTATTATATCATTTGATCCTCTCAAAAACCCTGGGAGATAGTTACTATCGTCATCCCCATTTTACAGATGAGGAAAATGAGGCAAGCAGCAGTTAAGTGACTTGCTCAGGGCCACACAGCTAGAAAGTATCTGAGGTTGTATCTGAACTCAGATCCTTCTGATTCCAGACCAGTGTTCTACCCATTGCACCACCTACTTTCCCCTTGTTGAGTCTATTAAATGAGTACTTGCTAAGATTATTTTCATGGTGTTATGCCATATCCTGCCTTCTTTCTGCTTCCCAAAGTCATCATGTGATTTCAGGAAGAGGTGGCCAAGCACAATTTTAGGTAAGTAAATTATACATCTTCTCATTCACTAATTGCCTTCTTCCTCCTATGACTATTAAGACTCCAATTAATATTTTTAGATGATAGCTTGAATTACTTTATGTCAAAAACATCAATTGGATCTGAAGTTCAATTAGTTATTTGTTAGGGGGGGGTTCTGCTATTTTTTCCCATTAGGGTGGCTGTAAGCTATTGAGTTAGATAAGGGAATGGAAAGCAATACCCCTATGAAGGATTGCTAATACTAACATTCATATTGGAGCCACATTTAGTTAGGAATGCTTTATTAATAGAGAATGCTTTATTCACAACCATGGTCTGAGACAGAGATAGAGGTCATCATCCCCATTTTACAGATTTAAAGTCAAAAATCACAAATCACCTAAGCACCATGACTGAGATTCAACTAACTCTAAAGTTGGGTCCTGTCCTACTCTAGAGTCAATCTCTGCAAACAACTTCTAGTTCTGGATAACTGACTGGTTTTCCTGATGTCGAACCTCAGTTGGCCTCTCTGAAGCTCTTACCTATTGTTGCCCAGACTGTTTTCCAGCAACTCACCCCTCCCTACTCCCACCCCCACCCCCCACACACTATCACCTCCATCCACACCAACCAGGGCAAGAACAACAGTCAATGATGACTACAGCATCTTCTACAAGAGAGCCATGATCCACCTCCTTCTCTTTCTCCAGGTATAACATGGATGTAACATTAATCCTCAAATGCCACGGACCTCGGGTCTAGCACTATTCTAGTCATTCTCCAGCTGATTGATATCCTTTCTACAATATTCCATCCAAAACAGAACCTGCTGTTCCAGGTGTGTTCTGAACACAACAGAGTCATCACCAGCAGCTTGCTCCTGAAAACTCCACTGGTCTTAAAATCCAGACTGTGAACAGGACACTGAGCTCACTGTAAACTGTCAGTCCACTGAAACTTCCACATCTCTTTTCAAACTTCAAACACTGCCTGTCCTGTATGTACTAGTGGAGTTGATTACTTGAACCCAAGTGTAAGACTTTGCATTTATTTCTACTGAACTTTTTTAGAGTCAGCCCAAAAGTCCAGCTTCTTAACAGCTTTCCAAGGGGGTGGAGTCAAGAGGCAGCACAAAAGCAGGAAAACTCCATATTCCCCCTTCCATAACCACCTCAAATACCTATAAAAATGACTCTAAACAAACTTTAGGGCTACAGAACCCACAAAGTGACAGAGAGAAACAAACCTCCCACTGAAGATAGCCCAGCATAAATCCCTGGTTTTAGCCTCAGGGCAGCTGCACCCAGCCCCAGCTGGACTGACTTTAGGAGAATGGATCACCAGTAGCTCTGGCAGTTTCCAGAATTATCAACCCGTAAATACCAAAGACAAAGTGAGAGTTCAGTGTGGACCTTGTGGAAAAACGGGGTCCAGTAGTGCGATCTGGCCTCTGCCCCCAGAGGGAGAAGCAGCTGAGGAGCAGCAGCCGCTGCAGCACAGTTGCTTTCAGAGCTCCTGGACTGCAGATTGTAGGAGGGAACAAGCGACAAGTCTCAGGGGTACTGGTTCTTGCTTTAACAAGCTTAAATCTGGATTGCTGTCTAGGGTGGAGATCCTGGGGTGCGTAAGCAGTGTGCCAGAGCCAGCAGAGGCTTCTGAGAGGCTTCAACGAATAGCTTCAACATCTGCAAAAACCCCAGCAATTTGGGACAAAGCTCCCCTCTGGAAGCAGAGTTCTACTGTCACAAAAGGCTCAAAAGTCAAATAATTGAGTGGCAACATGAGCAAGCAAAGGAAGCACAGTAATCTGATTCTGGATTCCTTTTTTGGGGACAAAAAGGATAAAAGTATGGAATAGGAGGAAGACAATGAAGTCAGAACTCCTGCACCAAAAGCTTCCAAGAAAAATATGAACTGGTTACAGGCCTTAGAGGAGCTTAAGAAGGATTTTGAAAACCAAATAAGAGAAGTGGAGGAAAAATTGGGAAGAGAAATGAAAATGATGCAAGAAAACTGATGCAAGAAAATCATGAAAAGAGAGTGAACAACATGACTGAAGAAAATAATACTTTAAAAAAATAGACTAACTCAAATGGCAAAAGAGGCTCAAAAAGCCAATTAGAAGAAGAATGCCTTAAAAAGCTAAATTTGCCATATGGAAAAAGAACCTCAAAAGCTCAATGAAGAGAAACATTCCTTCAGAATTAGATTGGAGCAAATGGAAGCTAGTGACTTTATGAGAAATCAAGATACTATTAAACAGATCCAAACAAATGAAAAAACAGAAGGTAATGTGAAATATCTCATTGGGAAAACCACTGACCTGGAAAATAGATACAGGAGAGATAATTTAAAAATTATTGTATTGCCTGAAAGCCATGATCAAAGAAAGAACCTACAAATCACCCTTCAAGACGTTCTCAAGGAAAATTGCCCTGATGTTTTAGAACCAGAGGGGAAAATAGAGGTTGAAAGAGTCCACTGATCACCTCTTAAAAAAGATCCCAAAAAGAAAACTCCTAGGAATATTATTAGCCAGGTTCTGGAATTCTCAGATCAAGGAGAAAATATTACAAGCCAAGAAGAAACAATTTGAATATTGTGGAAACACAATCAGGATAACACAGGATCTGGCAGCTTCTACACTGAGGGATCAAAGGGCTTGGAATATGATATTCCAGAGGTCAAAGGAGCTGGGATTAAAACCAAGAATCACTTACCCAGCAAAACTGAGTATTATGTTTCAGGGGAAAATATGGTCATTCAGTGGAATAGAGGACTTTCAAGCATTCTTGATAAAAAAAAAACCAGAGTTGAATAGAAAATTTAACATTCAGATAGAAGAAGCAAGAGAAGCATGAGAAGGTAAACAGGGAAAAGAAATCAAAAGGAACTTATCAAAGTTGAACTATTTACATTCCTACATGGGAAAACAATAATTGTAATTTATGAAACTTTTCTCAGTATGAGAATAGTTGAAGGGAATATAAATGAGTATATATATATATATATGCATATATATACATACATATAAATGTCTATAGAGGAGGGTATCTGGGCATATGAATACATATGTCAGTGTGTGTATATATGTGTACAGCTATACATAGACAGAGGGCACAGGACCAATTGAATAGAAAGGGATGATACTTAGAAGGTGAAGTTGAGAGGTGAGAGAGGAATATAATGAGAGGAGATGGGGAGAGACAGAATGGGGTAACTTATCTCATATAGAAGAGGCAAGGGAAAACTGTTACAATGGAGGAGAAGAACAGGAAGGCAAAAGGGAATGAGTCAACCTTACTCATTGAATTTGGCTTAGGGAGGGAATGACATACACACTAAATAGGGCATCTTGCTATACAGGAAAGTAGGGGGAAGGGGATGAGAGGGGGAATGAGAGAAGGGAGGGCAGGTTGAGAGGGAGGGAAATTGGAAACACACACTTTTGAAAAGGGAAAGGGTCAAAGTAGAGAACAGAACAAGCAGGGGTTGGGATAGGATAGAGGGAAATATAGTCAAGTCTTTCACAATATACCCACCATGGAAATGTTTTGCAGAGCTACACATGTACAACCTATATTGAATTGCTTAATTTCCCAGTAAGGGTGGGTGATAAGGGAGGAAGGGACAGAATCTTGGAGTTCAAAGTTTTAAAATCAAATGTTTTAAAAATTATTATTATTATTATTATTTACATGAGACATATATAAAATATACAGAAATAAAATATACAGGCACTGGGGTATGGAGATCCATCTTGCCCTACTGGAAAGTAGGAGGGGAGAATGAGGGAGGATATAGGAGAGAGCAGATTGGGGAAAGGGGTATACAGTTTTTGGGGTGGTGATCACTGTTTTGGCATGGTGGGCAGAAAAAAGATGGAGAGAAAATTTGTAATTCAAAAGCTTGTGGAAATGAATGATGTAAACTAAAAATAAACATAAAATTTAATTTAAAAAAAAGAGCTTTCTGAATTCTGACTTCACCATTCAGTGTACTAGGTATCATGGTCTGTTTAGCAATAAGGAGTACTGTGCCAATAGTCTGAATCAAGAGATGTTTCCTGTTTCCATTAAGGTGATCTGAGAGACAGTTTGACCTATTTCTCATTTGTTTTATTTACAAATGGATAAAATATAAGGTCTAAGTAGAGTCTGTGCCAGCCCAATGCTGCCCTTGGTGCCCATGAGCTTTTTCAATCACACTGACAGATGAACAAGCATCCCAGTTCACGACTTCCCATAATACGTTTGTGTGAATGAGTAAAATGTGTCCCAAAATTCTGAGAATTTCATATTTTCTCAGAATATTTCATCCTGGATCTTAATGGCAAGAAGTCACAGAGCCCATGATACAATCCTTCTGGGTGATTTTTCCTTCTTCCTACATTTAGCTTAAGTTTGTGTGAACAGGATGAGGAAGTAAATGGGATACAGGTTCCATTCAAACTGTGATGTGGGACCAGCAGAAAAGATACCCCAAAACATGATAGAATGCCAGCATTGAGGGTTCTCTAGGAGGGAAAGAAGTTGTAGTTTTATCATGTATTGAAAAGATCAAATTTGGTGCAGTGGAGTCAGAGACCTGCTCACAGAGGTGGGGAGGTTGGATAGTAGGAGAAAATCCAGATCCTACTCTGTGTGTGTGTGTGTGTGTGTGTGTGTGTGTGTGTGTGTGTGTGTGCCCCTGCACATGAGTCATTTGAGCTATTTTTATATTGTTAACATGAAATATTCTCATCAAATTTGGCATTGTCTAACCACACACACCAATTCTGACCCCACAGAACATTCTAGAAGAATAAAAGTGAAAATAGAATTGTAATAAATGCTATATACCAATTTATTACAAACACAGGGCTAGAAGGGCCTTTTTGAAATAATTTAATACATTCACTTGATTGCAGCAGACATAACTATCCCAGAGAGATAAGCCTATATCCTTTTTTTTTTTTTTTTTGCTTTTTTGGAGGTGGGAGGGAAGGGCAATTGGAGTAAGTGACTTGCCCAAGGTCACACAGCTAGTAAGTGTGTCAAGTGTCTGAGGCCAGATTTGAACTCAGGTCCTCCAGGCTCCAGGGCTGGTGCTCTATTCACTGTGCCACCTAGGCACCCTTATACCCTCTATTTTTAAGACCATGCAGGGGAGATTCCCAAATATCATCTAACAACTTGTAATGGAAATGCAGATTTAAAGATCTTCCCTGCCCCTAGCTTAAGTGCACCTGGAGCCTGTGGTGGGAGGCTTGTTTTTCAGGAAAACCCACACCTTGATACTTTGTGATTGGGCAGTGGGTCCAGAAGGTTGTTACATTCTCTGAGCCAGGAGAAGGCTATATAAACCCTTAGGAGAGGCTTTGCTTTGGGGCTCACTTTGAGAAGTGTTGTGTGATTTGACCAGGTGAGACTCTGGGAAGCCGTTGTTGAGAGCCCCCCGGCTTTGAAAACCCAGATGTTGATGCTTCCCTCTCTGGTAACTGTGATTTGGTATTGATATAATGGTTGGACAGTTTGGAAGCCTGTCAATTTGATCTGTAAGTTCTGTAACTCTGAAGTTCGGGGTGCTGACCTTTACCCCTGAACTAGGTAATACATGTTTGATTAAAGTAAGCTTGTTAACTGATTTTGAGTTGCTTTCCTTTTGAGAAGCAGATCTAAGAACCTATATTGGCAGCTACCCTGGGGATATTGGGGTGCTTGCTGCTACACAACTTAACAACCCTGACACCTAATCTTACATTTCCCTGTTATCACTCACTGACCACCATTAGTCCTTCAAAGTTGACTCCACTTTCAAAGTTGAGCTCAGGAAAAACTTTCTAACACTTAGCGGCATTTAAGGGGCTTCCTGGAAGGGTGGGGGTTCTCCTCCTTGGAGCTCTTCAAGCAAAGGCTGGATGACCACTTGTCAGCCATGTTATAGTAGAAATTCTTTCAAACAGAGGTTGAATTAGATGGGCCATTTCTAATTCTTAAGTTCTGTGATTCCACCCTGATCCTTCTTGCTGTCATATGTGGACCTCTCAGTCTCTCCCCCGCTTCTCATAAATTCAGTACCAGCCTCATAATCTTATAGTCTACAGTGAGTGCTATCATATGCTTTGCTCCCTAAGGACTATGGGACTCTTCCATCTGCCTTGCAGCTGAAATCTTCCACACATGTCTTCTCTCCTATTAGAATGGGATATCCTTGAGAGCAGGGACTATTTTTATCTTTCTATATGTGTTCCTAGCACTTAGCAGAGAGTTTTACACATAGTAAGCACTTAAATGTTTCATTCATTCATTTGTTGTTGTAACTAATGGAAACAGGAAAAACAGAAAATTGGTTATGCATCAGAGCCTACTGGCTCAACCATTTTAGTCAAAAATGATTTTCTAGTTCCCATCTCCTCAAGCCAATGGATCACTCCTAGATGCTCTGGCATTCTGGTTGCTTGATGTTTGGGGCCCAGACTGAGAAGTTCCCAGTAATCATTATAGATTAGGAGCTGGGAGAAACTTTTGGCAGCATCTAGATTGTCTTGTTCAAGTTACAGATAAGGAAACTGAGAAATTTGGTGACTGTTCAAGATCCCAGAATTCAATGCAGATGGAGCAGGTATGGCATGGAGGAGTTTCACTTAATTTTTCTCTTCCATCAGGATTTTCCCACGTTGGGGAAACTTAAAAAAAAAATAGCACTTTATACTTATTTGCATTTAATCTTATTTTTGCCTTTAAGGACCTCAATTGCTTTTGTTGTTCAGTAATTTAGCTGCGTCTGAATCTTTGTGACCCCTTTTGGGGTGTTCTTGGCAAAGATACTGGAGTGGTTTGTCATTTCCTTCTTCAGTGGATTAAGGCAAATTAAGTGAAACTCCTCCACCCACATGCCTCCACCCCCCACCCCCAACACACACACTGATAGGCATATCAGTATTTACAAAACATGCCAAGTGGGGTTTGCTTTTCTATGGTGCATTCTAATGGTCAATAAATTTGAAATGAGATAGCAACTACAATTATGGATCACTGCCCCAAGAGTACATTAATCTCCTGTAATTCCTATTATCTGTGATTGGTTAGGACACTATAACAACAAGATCACTGCCATCTACCAAATCCTCTCAGGCCTACTGGCTTCCCTCTTTAGGTCACAGTCTTTGCCCTCCCCTCCCTGCCCCCATTCCTTGTAAATGCATGGCACTGCTCACCAGGGGCTGAGGGACAGAGAGAATGGATAAATCAGTGCACATCTAGCCTTACTGCTAGAAAAAAAGAAGTTCAAAGGTCAGTATCAACATCTATGCATGGGTATCATGTTGTTTCCTTATATGAGTTTGTATGTTTTATGGCTTTCATGGCAATTCAAGTCCTTCATTCTGAAATAGAAACTATGACTCTCTAGGCAGCCTGGTATAATGGCAAGGAAGGAAGAAAGGAAGGAAGGGAGGGAAGTAGGGAGGGAGGGAGAGAGAGAGGAAGAGAGAGGGAGAGAGAAAGAAAGAGAGAAGAAGGAGAGAGAAAGAAAAAGAAAGAAAGAAAGAAAGAGAAAAAAGGAAAGAAAGGAAGGAGGAAACAAGCACTTATTAGGCACTTACTATATGCTAGACATTGTTCTATGAGTTGGGCATATGAACAGAGGTAAAAGAAAAATAATCCCTAGCCTCAGGGAGCTTACATTTTAATGGAGGAAGACTGCACACAAGAGCCAGCTGAAAAGAGATGGGGCGTCACTTCCTTTTGTATCTTCTCTGTAAAACGAGGTGGCGTTAGTCTAGAAAATCTGAGGCTCCTTCAGCTCCAGGGACACCCACATCTCCATAGACTCTCTTCACTGTCTGTGCACAATTTATTAAATTCCATTCGACATGCATTCATTAAAAACCTACTTTGTGCCAAGCTTGTGCTAGGGCTGAGCCCCTAAAGACACCTGCCTTTAGGGAGCGCACATTCTCCTGGCAGAATATGGCACATGCACAGATAGGTTAATAGGGGACATATTCAAAATAAATACAGAACATTATTGAATATGTGAGCATGGGGCGCTCAGTAACAACCCCAGGATGAAGGTCCACTTGAAAGGGATTCTAACAAGAAGGAGGATAAGGATTCCAAGAGCTCCCGGAGGGCAGGGAGAGCATTTCAGCCCTGAGCTATTCCTATGCAAATGCATGGAGATGGAGATGAAATGCTGAGGTCAGGGCCAGCTTGTCTAGAGCTTAGAGCACGTGAGAGGATGGAGGATAAAATAAATGCAGACAGGGTGACTGGAGCCAGGAGAGGCCTTGTATCCCAAGCTGAGTTTGTGTTTTGTTCTTGTGGCCATGGGGAGCCACTAAAGGGGTTAGAGAGGGAGAGACCCAAAACATTTTTTGACAATATTCTCTGAAAATGAAGGCTACAAAACACAATTTCATTGAAGCTCTTATCACTCAGATTCAAAGCTCTGTATATCAGTCTGCCATTAGCATAGGCTCCTGATTAGAAATGTGCTGAATAGAAAGTCCACTTCAAGTCAAGGAGGAGGAGGAAGAGAAGGAAGAAGAGAAAGAAGGGAAGGGGCTTGAGAGGAAGAAAGGAAGGATGAGAAGGAGGAGAGGAAGAGAAAGAAGAGAAAAGATGGGAGGAGAAAGGAAGGATGAGAAAGAGGAAGAGAGGAGGAGGAGGAGGAGGAAAAAGAAAGATGGAAGAAGAAAGAAATGTGTTGGGGTTGCATAAACTGTTTAGATATCTTTAATCCCTTTCCTCCTCTATCCTTCCAGAAGGATCCCTTCTTCTGCCTCTCTACAAGCTGTAGCCAAGGTTGAGAGGGTACATGCTTAACATCACTGAGCTGTGCTGAATAAACATTGTTAAACAAACAACACAGACCTTAAATAGCACAACCAGGGAGTTAAGAACTGACCCAAGCCAAAGTACACTCCGGGCTGCTTCCATTTAAAGTCACGGTGATATTGACCGACTTGGTCATTCCAGACCCTGCCAAGGATCTCAAGCACCCTACTCTTGCACCCTGGTAGAGAGCACATTCCAGAAATGAGCCTGGGGCCTCACCAGTCTGAGTGCTGCCCTGACACCAGATAAAGGAATTTGCCATTGGCCTTAAGCAGGCAAAGTTCAACTAACAGGGCTGATGCTAGAGACAGGAACTGCGAAAATTCACTACATTGGCTTTTCTGTGCCTGAGGATAGAAGGCAAACCTTTTGAGGGCAGAAATTATTTTGTTTTGGTGTCCTTGCGGTACCAGCATATTATGTTGTTCTTGTTCAGACTTGAGATTTCATGCATGGAAATTCTTTTCACTAGAAAATGTCCTCTGCCACTTATCCTCTGTGCTTGGAGGCACAAAAAGGAAAATTGACTTGGTTGTGGGATTCAGGACTTGAGCACAGATCTTTCTCTCTCCCAGCCTGGCCTTCTAACTATTCCTCTGTACTTCCTTATGCATCCTAAGAACTGAAGGATTCTGGGTTGAGTTGAGTTGGCAGAGCAGCTAGAGAGCCAGCCTCAGAACCTAAGGCCTGGGTTCACATCTTATCTCTTACACAAATGGACTGTGTGACTCTGGGTATCATTTAACCTCTCAGTGCTCTAGGTAATATTTGGAGACTCGAAGTTGGCGAGGAAGTATGAACCTATATTGGTAAAAAGAATTGCTCCTTCTAGGGAGTTCTCTATACCAACAACATTATGGGTCCAGTAGCACTTAAACAATGACTCCTAATAAGGATACCTCAATGTGCTGTGATGGTGACCCTACATTCTACTATACCAATGTAGAGAGGCTTGCAATATGGATACAATGGCCAAGAGTGGGTCTGTCATCAATATATCAGCCTAGCAAAGTGTCCAGAGGCTTGGCTATTGTGATAATGTTTATTGGTTTATTTGTTGACTATAGCTGAAATATAACTGAATTAAACTGATTAAAATGAAAATAACTGATTAAAGTGTGAAAGAGCTTTGCTCTTCATGGGTTGGAAAAAATGCCAGTACTCACAAGCCCTCAGATCTTCTGCAGCACTGAAGCATATCACCTACAAACAGATAGACAATTGCAATTCATGGATGCAAGTAAAACACTCTTGGTGGAACTGTGAACTGATCCCACCATTCTGGAGAGCAATTTGAAACTGTGCCCAAAGGACTATAAAACTGTGCATACCCTTTGATCCAGAAATACCACTACTAGATCTGTGTCCCAAAGAGATCATAAGAATGGGAAAGGGGCCTACATGCATAAAAATATTTATATTAGCACTTTTTGTGGTGGCAAAGAATTGAAAATGGAGGGGATGACCATTAATTGGGGAATGGCCAAAGAAATTGTGGCATATGAATGTAATGGACTACTATTTGCAATGAGAGATGATAAGCAGGCAAATTGCAAAAAAAAACCTGGAAAGACTTGTATGAGCTGATACAAAGTTAAATGGGCAAAACCAGGAAAGCATCATACATAATAACAGCAATATTGTCTAATGATCAACTATGAATGACTTAGCTCTTCTCACTAATACAATGATCCAAGGTAATTACAATGATGGAAAATGCTATCTGCCCCTAGAGAAAGAACTGACCCAACTCTAAATGCAGATCAGAGAATACTATTTCCATTTACTTTATTTTTTCATGGTATTTTTTCCCTTTTGGTCTGTTTCTTCTTTCACAACTGTGACTAATGGAAATATATTTTACATGATTGTACATGTAGAGCCTATAGCAAATTGTTTACCATTTTAGGAAGAGGAGAGGGGAGGGAAAGAGAAAAATTTGGAACTCAAAATCTTGTAAAAATGAATGCTAAAAATTCATTCTTTACATATAATTGGAAAAATACTATAAAAAAAAGATCTGGGGGTCCAGTGGCAGGGCTCCAGTTAGCCAGGGCTAAAATAGAGAATCTGAGGGAAGCCCCACAGAACTTGTCCAAGAAAAGCATCACAACCAGGTCCTCAACTCAACTTTGCAAGACAAATTCATGTGGGGAAAAACCTTGGATCTCAGGACACAATGCCTAGCCAGAGGAAACCCCCGATTTCACAGATGAGCAAACTGAGGTTCATGGAAGAGAGCTGCCCAAGGATATACAGGCAAAGAGCCCAGCAAGCCTCAACAGCAACAACCAAGAGCTAACATTTACACAGCACATTAGCGTTTGCCAGCGTTTTAGGTGTTTTATCTTATTTGATTTTCTAAACAACCTGGAGGTTTAGGTGACTTTATTCCCATTTCACAAATGAGGCAACTGGGAGTCAGAGGTTAAGTGACTTGGCTGGGCAGCCTGGTCCAGTGTCCAGCCCTGGCTTCAGGGGCTCACACTAGCCCTGTGATACCAGCCAGCCATTTAACGCCTTTGAAGCCCTGCTTCCCTCTCCTCTAAAATGAGGGGAACAGTAGCACCTCTGCGTCATGGGACTGATGTGTGGGTTGAATAAAATGATGGACGAGAAAAGCTTTTGAACCTCAAAAGCATGATCTAACTGGGGATTTCCATATGATTCTTTTACAAGAGTCCTATCGAGGGCCCTGGCATGTTTATGCAGCTTCACACCATGGCTGAAGTTCACTTAATTAGCAGGAAATCAGTCACTCATTTCAAGAGCAGTTACTCGGTGTTTGGGTGGTCACTAAGTCATCTCGTTTTGGTCCGTAGGATAGATATAGAAAATACAGTGTGGACAAAGCTAACTGGAAGCAACAAAGCTGAAGATGGTCCCCTCCCGTGGCAGCCATTTTCTTTCCAATAAAAGTAAGTGATCCAAGTTAAGAACATTGGAAAGGAAGAAGCTAGAGAGAGGCTTGATATTCAGTAACAGGAAGGAAAGGATGCTCAATACTCCATTGCATGGAGACCCTGCTTTGGAATCAAGTTCAAATTTTGCCTCTGACATTTAATACAAGCTAGATGGCCATCTGAAAATCACTTAAGCTCAGCATTTCAAAAACATCGCTCCAAGACTAGAATTTTTGGACAATCTGTATTAGTGGGGGGACTATCCCCACTGGAGACTTCCTCACACAGGGCTCAAAAAAAGAAATGAAATACATTAGAAAGATGATTTTAAGCATCTTCTGCATGGAGGACATTATGCAAAGTGCTGGGGAAAATGTGATGTTTCTGTGAAATGAGAGATTTCTTGCCCTTATGTATCTTACAGCCTAGATGGAAACCCAGACCAGATAACTATAATAGGTGTATTATATGATAAGCCATTAAAGAATTACCAAACAAAGCATTTTGTGAGGGTGTAGCAGCAAGCACCCTAGCATCCCCAGGGTGGCTGCCAACGCAGATTCTTAGATCTGCTTTGCCAAAGGAAAGCAACTCAAAATGGATTAACAAGCTTACTTTAATCAATCAAACATATATTGTTTACCTAGTTCTGGGGGAAAAGGTCAGCACCCCTAACTTCAAAGTATACAGACAAAAATTACAAAACAGATCAAGCAGACAAGACTCAAAAATGTCTGACCATTACATACATCCATACCTAATCACAGTTACCAGAGAGGGAAGCATCAACATCTGGGTTTTCAAAGCTGTGAGGCTCTCAACGGCTGCCCATAGTCTCATCTGGCCAAATCACACAACTCTTCCCAAAGGCAGTCCCAAAGCAAAGCCTCAACATTAGGGATTATATAGCCTTCGCCAGGCTCAGAGAATGTAACAACCCTCTTGACCCACTGCCCAATCTCAAAGTATCTCCTGAAAAACAAGCCTCCCACCACAGGCTCCAGGTGCACTTAAGCCTAGGGATAGGGAAGATCTTAAAAATTTACATTCCCATTACCAAAGGTTGAGGGAGAAAGGAGGGGTGGGAGGTATGGAGGAAAGATTCAGGGAAGAGGCAGCATCAATGTTAGGTTTTAAACATCGGATAGGAATATAGCAGGTAAAGGGGATAGTGAACCATGTTAATTGTTAGTAACCCTACTCCAGTTTTCCTCACAACAATGCATCTAGCCAGCTAAGCAGAACTATAGTGCATAGAACTCTAGGCTTGGAGTCAGGAAGACTCATCTTCTTGAGTTCAAATTCAGCCTCAGACACTTAGTAGCTGTGTGACCCTGAGCAAGTCACTTACCTGTTTGCCTCAATTTCCTCCTCTGTAAAATGAGCTGAAGAAGGAAATGGCAAGCGCCTACAGCATCTCTGCCAAGAAAACCCCAAATAGGGTTACCAACAGCCAGATAACTGAAATCACCCAACAGCAAAAGAAATTTGTCTTATATATTTTTTTTAGTGGAGTCCAGACAGAAACAACCCTAGATACTATTTCAGTGCTATTATTATTCTCTACTATTTAATGTTGTGTGGGTGACTGCCCAGGTGGGAAAAAAAACTGTTTCTTACAATTGAATAAAAGAGTTGGAGTCAAGAAGTCAGTTTATCTCCTGTGGGCTTCTTCCGAGCATCCCCAGGTCAAGTCTAGTAGAAGACCCAACAATAGGGAGGATATATCCCTCCTCTTTTCCCCACAGCAGTTTTATTCATTCCATCTGACATCCATATTCTGGAAACTCATTATTCCCTATAATTTGGAGATTCCAAGTGTTCTACAAGGCAACATCTACTTAAATCTACATCCTAAATTTTTATGTATCAACACTATGTTCAGTCAATTATGGACTACACTTTTATCTGTGATAGTACTCCAATTACAGGTCAGTTCATTTGTTGAATTTTCAAGTATAGTTTGCAGTTTGTATATGTCAACGTGTCACATGCTAGTTCAAGAAAGTGAGCTTCTGGTGAAACATTCTGGTCATTTGATCATGACAAAGGACTCAGTAGGTGCTACATTTTTGCAAGTTGCATTAACATGTTGCACAGTTTCTACAATTTCCCTGAATAATGTGTACTGATCCAGAAGTTTGGGATCCTTAAGGATGATAGCTCTCTAATTTCTGGTGGTGATGACCAGATCCTGCATTTCCATCTGTTTCTCTAAACAATTCATAAGAATCAGCCATTTACAACATTCTTTGTCAATATATTGCAGATTGAGTTCTTACAGATGTCACCAATGGAGGACATTTTGATGCCACTTGTGGATTTTAACCCATTTTCAGAGAGATGTTGTATAGGGGTTAATTTTTCTAAATCAGGATTCTCACCCATTTTTGGAGTAATTGGTTTGGTGAAGTATATGGACCCACCTCAGAATAAAATTTCAAAAACATAAAATATATAGGGTTACAAAGAAAACCAATTGTATTGAAATGAAGCTACCAAAAAAAAAGTTCCCAGACCCCCAGTGAAGAGCCCCTGATCTAAACACATTTCTTCTCTAAACACATTGAGTTTTGACTTCAAGATAACAAATGTCTCTTGACAGGCAGAGCCACAGGTTTCTCCTTAGTAACTCACACTTGCTTTGTCTTGCTTGAAGAAGATCAAGGTGTTTGAAAGTGTGGCTTTTGTCCACTGGTTTAATAGGATGATCAGATTCAAACCTTCTGTCTCTATTTTTGCTTGGCATATGTTAAGAATGTTATACTTACTGACTACAAAAGACATCTCGCTATTATTGGAGGAAGATTCCAGAAGAGGAATCTATTCAAAGTGCATTTTTAGAAAGCCATTGAACTTGGTGTCACCCCAGTGCTTTAATGATTTATCATTATTACTGATCACTTTTGGATGTTCTCATTCACTGGCATTCCTGCTACCTTCCAATCCTTGGGCAGTCCTCAAGACTTTTCAAATTGCTTTCACATACATGATCTCATTTGATTGATGTGAAAAGCCCTGCTATTTGTGGGAACCATGACAATCCTAATGAGCACAGGGTGGGGCAAGTCAGACCAGTTCTCATTCCCACTCAGTTTTCCCTGCCAGCAGAGAGAAGCAACCACACCAGGCCTACAGAACCCTGCAATTCCCAGTTTATTTCCAGCTACCAAAACAGCAGAGGACGGGCCTAAATGCTACTACAGGCAATTTGTTTTCTGTTGGACTCGTCATTGGTGCCCGTTTTGCACGAGGCACTGAATTCTGATTTCCTCCTGTGCCTTTTGTAATCTGCCTTTCACTTTAAAATAGCAGGACTTAGAGAGGCAGATATGGAGATGCAATGAAAAGAGAGGCTCTATTCACTAAGTTGGCAGCTTTCCTCTCTGCGTTTTTCAAGCTGCTTTTGACTTATCCTACTGGCCTTTCTCATATTTTCCAAATGTATTCTAAACCAACTTCTTCTTCATTTACTAACAGCCAGATTTATGGATGCTAAGCTTGCTTCTCTGGGCAGTTCCTGAGTCTCATTACTCACAGGTCCTATTATCGGATTGACTCCCCAAAGAAGCTTTGCCAATATTTCCCTCCTCTATGGACAACATTTACCATGACTGTTTTCTCCTCTTGTAATTTAATCCAGAAGTTTCCTGCCTTCTCTCCCTTTTACTGGTCTCTCTTGAATTCTGAGTCCAGTTTACAGCACACTGTCCTCCACATGCCTAGACCTGGAGTCACACCAGCTTCCTCAGCCCAAAGGATATTATATGTGGATCTTGGTTGCCTACTGCCAAAGCCAAAATGGGGCGTTGGCTTCAAGTGAGCTGACACATTATGTGAAAGTGCCTTCAAATTGTCTCTGTTCGGCCAAGGACATTTACCTTTCTGTATATATCACTGACTCCCTTGACAAATAGTCTGATGAAGCCTACGGCCCCTTCTCAAAATCATGTTTTTAAAGACACAAAATAAATACGTGGAATGACCAATTATATTGAAATAGTTAACATGATATTGAAAAAACAGACTAAGAGCCCTTACTATATGTAAAAAGGGAAGCACAAATAAATCAATTGAAATCATATTTTATTGATCAGAGGCTTATCGATGGTTTAGTCTCACCATTAAACTAAAAGGAGACACGCCCTGGTGATGGCTCAGTAGAGGGGAATGTTAGCAAGGCCTTCTTTGGGTAGTCAATTAATGGACTGACTCTGGAAAATTCACCAAAGTGGTGAATTTCTAAGTCCTAATTTATGACTATAATTTCAAATTCTTTCTGACAAAATGAAGAACATTTATCTGATTGTTAACCACTATGATGTTTAAAACCTAAAATTTTGCTAGTTATAGGTCATACTTTAAACCTAAATCACCCAGAAATGACTTTAATTCAATACAACAAGCACTTATTAAATACCTACTGTGTGTAGAGGCAAAGTGGTTACAGGACTGGACCAGGAATCAGGAAGACTTGAGATCAAATCTGGCCTCACGTAATAGCTGTGTGACCCTGGGCAAGTCACTTAACCATTGTCTATGAAATGGGGATAATAGCACCTACTTCTAAGCGTCAAAATGCTATATAAATGCCGTCTAGTATTATTAAGGGCTGGGAGGCACAGCAGATAAAGCTTCAGAGTCAGGAAGGCCTAGATTCAAAGTCCTGAGCAACACTTAGTGGCTATGAGACCCTGGACAAGTCGATCGTCTTCGCGCCAATCAGCGTTAGAGGAGGAAGCATCCTCCCCGGGGTGTACCTAAAACAAAGAAACAGCAGATCCTGTTTCCCTCCTTCCTCTCCTACCCCACAAAAAGCATTAGAATGTTACAAAAGACAAAGAGAACATAATTTTGACTTCAACAGAATTCCCTCTATTCTGCTGGAGTGAAACCAAACCTTAAGAGATATATGCAAACTACGAACTAAGTGAACACAAAGGTGCTCTTTTGGGGGGCATTAACCACTAGGCATTCAGATAAGTCATGATGTAGGAGAGGGAACTTAGACACACCCTAAAAGGAACTAGGGGCCCCCAGAGGTAGAGAGAAGGAGTGATAGCATTCCAGGCATGGGCTGCGATCAGGGAGCAGCCTGGGGAGTAGCCCTAGCACAGAGACAAAGGTTAAATCAGACTCGTGTCCCTAGACTGGCTGTAGGTACCTATTGGGTCACTGTACTCTTGAACATTGTTTCCTAAACTCATGAGGAGCTGCCATTTTTGTCAGCAGGAGCTATCAATGAAACACTGAATTATGCTTTTTTTTATGCCCATGTCCTAAACATCCCACTAGATTAAAGGTCTTTGCAGTAATTTTTATACAGTGCAACAGCTATCAAATAAATATACAGGCTTCAAGTGTTCTTATCTGTACTACTAGCTGTTGTTCCATTTGAGATTCCCCTTTCATCTAGCCCCACCTCATAATTTTACAATAAGGCATCGAGAGTTTGGGTGACATGCCCAAGGTCCTGATGGGGTCCTTGGGATGTATATATGTTTGTAGCATCAGTTTGTAATATCAATCTGTAACATCAGTTTGTAAACGGAGTGCTTTGGGATCTATGTCTGTAAAATCAATTTGTAAAAGCAGTCTGTAAAGACACACTTCCCCCCCCCCCCCCAGTCTCAAAGCATTAACTCTGCCCCTTCCCCCTGCCAGCACTCTGCCCAGCAACAACTCATGAACTGTTTATCTCTGCTTGAAACAATAAGCTACTTATGAATCCTTCACAAAACTATCTATAAACATTTTTAGCTTAGGCAAATGTTATCTCCCTTAGTTAGAGTGGCCAGCTGCACCATGAATCCTTCAGTACCCTATCTATAGGGTAACTCCTTAGCCAATTATACCCACACTGTGTCTCTGATGGCCTTGGTTCCCAACATCTATCTTGTCAAGCTTGACATTGATGGGTGGCAGACTGGGCACTCCTTAGTAGCCATGACCGAGGATTGACTTTAGTGACGTGTCAGGCCTAAAACCACACCTCCAGGTAGCCCCCCCTTGGGCTATTTCCCAGTGAATCATGGGCAATATGCCTGCGCAGTTGATATTAAAAGTGCATGGTCCTTTAAGCACTGACCACTCCTTAACTCCTCCCTGATCCCACCCTTACTCACCTAGTTAGCATAATTGACACCTGATTTACTATCTTGACTCCTTAAAACTATGCCTGTGTTTTCTTTAGGTTTGCAGCTTCCATAAGAATCTAGCCCGTTGTCCTTGTGCAGTGTAACAATAAACTTTACAATTTCGGCTTCAAAGTTTGCTTGAGCCTGGTGAATTCCTTCCAGACTGGATGCCAGGGTGGGTCCCTGGCAGAACCACTTACCCTCCCCCCCTCCTTATCCCCTTTCCCTTTTCAGTCCCACAAGTAGGAAACATCAGAGCAGGGGCTGGACCTCAGGCTCTGTGATTCCAAATCTATTTTTCTTTCCACTGTGTCAGGGTCTCGTACATAATTGTGGTGGTTGGTGGAATAGCAGTATTTTCACACAAAGTATTGGATGGTGATGATTAACATGCTTTTAATTTTTTTCAATTTAATTGTTTTGAATAACACCTCGTTCAGTTTTGAATTTATCGTTTAGAGTAACATTTTTTACCTTTTTAAAAATTCTTTTGTCCTTGTCAAGCATTTTTCAAAAAATACAGATCCACCTCCTCAGAATGACAATCTACCCTATTCTCAAAGGAGAAATGAATTTTGATCTCTAGAGTCAGATTGATTTGAAATAAATATGTCCTTAAAATTCTAATTCAGTATTCGTAGGAAAAGTCACTGCATTATGAACAGCTACTTCCCCATCTCCCTATGAGAGCCATGGGAGAGATTATAATTTCTACTTGAGTAGAAATTCCGATTCAATTTCCTAGCCCAGATGTCAAATTCATCTCTCACTTGTGACTTTCATGAGGAAGATATGATAGGTCTATTGGCAGAGGGAAAGCACTATATTTATAATTGTCGATGTTTTTATAGCAACAAGCTGCTGAATCCACAAAAGCCAGCTCAGACTGACCTACTTGTATTTGGCCACTATCTGGTCATTTTCCTTAGCAGCCAGGGTTAACATCCCCTTATTTAGATTCACTTTTCTGGGCCTTTGTGTCCTTGAGTTCAGTTTCTTTACTAAAAAACAGAGAAATTTTATACAAGAATAGGCAGCTTGTTAAAATAACATAGAAAGCAAAGAAACGTGCCCTGAAAGGAAAAGACATTTCATGAAACATTTTGGTGAAATGAAAGATTCAATGCTGTGTTTCTGAAAGCACTGAAGAGAAACCAGTGGGGTCCTGGATTCTACCAAGTATCATCATTGTGAAGTCAAGATGTGCATATTTGTGCATAGGCTCAGTAGTGTCTAAAATAAGGACGTTCTGAGACATAAACCAGGCAGGGTTGCCCCTAGGATGCCCCTCCATGTCCCAGCTCACTGGAGCTCTTCTTTCTTCACTAACAGACTTCCTGAAATGCTGAGCTTCAGGATGAACCCTTTCCTGGGTGACTGAAGGGGAATTTGGAATTCCTCTACCTCACCATATTCTTTTTTTTTTTTTTTGAGGGGGAAGGGTAGGGCAATTGGGGTTAAGTGACTTGCCCAAGGTCATGTGGCTAGCAAGTATGTCACCCGTCTGAGGTCAGATTTGAACTCAGGTCCTCCTGACTCCAGGGACAGTGCTCTATTCACTGAGCCACCTAGCTGCCCCCTTCACATTCTTTCAACACTTTTCACTTGGTCATTTTCCTTATCTCACCCAACACCTCTTAGGATTTTCTTTTAAAACTGCTTTAAGCAGATGTGTAGCCAGTTGTGGGAGTTGTTGTGGTTTTTTTAATTGTCATTGTTATATTCGTCCAAATTTTCCAGGCCCTCAGCTCCTATAAGGTCTGTCCTAAAAGAAGAAATTGTCTCAGCTGGGCTTAACAGCTGGCATCTGTCCAGGAGCTGGATGTTCAGTCATTGGACTATTCCCAGGGGTGCTACTGTGTCCTGGCCTTGGCTACAGTGTGGCTGCTTGGCCATGGGCACATGAGACCCCCAGGGAGGTCTGCATTTCTCTTTTTGGCCTGCTCCCCTAGAGGACTGGCCGGCTAATGATGCTCCCAGACACATACAGGAGAGAGAGAGAGAGAGAGAGAGAGAGAGAATCCTGCAGCTGTACTGATCTAGATATTGAAATGTGCCTGGCTTTATTATTTACTGCCCTTCTGTTCGATTCAAGGAACACTTATTAAGCACCCACTGTGTACTCTGAACTCTGAGATAAGAAAAGAAACAGTCCTTGCACTCAAAGAGATGACATTCTCCAGGTTCCAGCTCATTACACAGCATCTGCATGGTCCTAAAAGGCCAACTTCAGTCTAAAAGACTGATAGCATGGGAAGACATTGGGATGGATGTGAAATGAATTAAGCAGAACCAGGAAAACAACACACACTGTGACTACAGTCTGTCAATAGAAAGGACCTGAAGGCCCAGTCATGAGGATGGCAGAGCCTGGCCCTGGGGAAGAGCCATGCAAAAGCTCCTTCCCCTTTTCTGGCAGCCATAAGGAATTAGGGCTTGGAATATTTCATCTAACATTGGACGTGGCTGCTGTTACCTTTACCAAAGTGCTTGTCTTTCCCCTCCTTTTTCCTTTAAATTCTCTGTTCTAAGGCATGGCTTTCTGAGTCAGTGCAGGATAGGAGGGATACTTTAGAAAACAAAAATGACATAAAAACAAGAGTTATTGGAAAAATGAAAACAATTCTGGCTGCAGGCAGGCTCTTTGTGGATGGAAACGGCACATGGGACATCCACCTCGATGCCCCTTGAACCTAGCACTTTTCTGCTGGGCTGAATTCTCTGGGTCTTCAGCATTATGTCAGAACAGGCCTTACTTAGTTCATAACGTTTTCTGTATCGTGGACTTGGCTGGGAAAGCCTATGGACCCTGCTCAGGATCAGCTGTTAAATGCATAAAATACATGAGTTTACAAAGGAAATAAAACATATTTAAATAGCTATCAAAGTCATATATATATGTACATAAAAAGTTTTGATAGCTGATATTTCACATATGTGTGTGCATATATACATATCTATGTATACACACACACACACACACACACACACACACACACACCACATTTTTAGAACCCATGCAAAGAGCCCCTGTTTCATAGAAAGCTAATTGTGTAATCTCGGGCAAGTCAATTTCACCTTTCCAAGACTCAGTTTACTTCTCTGTCAAATGAAGGTGCTGGTCCCTTCCAGCTCAAAATCCATGATCCTTTCTGTGTTATTTGATCCCTAAAGTTATGTAGAGAAGATATTGCTACCCATTTTTGACAGATGAGCAAACTAAAGGTTGAACCAATTTCTTCACCAGCCTTGCCAACACCACTGACTTACCACTGACCAATTGCCCCCAAAGAGGTCAACCCAAGAGCTCTAGAATTAGTAGGACTCCCCACACCAATGACTTTCCCCTCAGCCTGCCCTATATCCCCATCCATTAACTACCAGCTCTGCTTCCAGCCTGGCAGGCACCCTTGTGGACCTCAGACCTATCCCTACTTCCTTAGCAACCAGAGCTTTTGAAGACCTGGAAAAAAATGTTCTTGACTCCCACGTCCTTGACATTGGCAAGTGGTTCAAGATTAGGAATTGACAGGATTTTGTCCAGAGAAAGGATATGACAGAAGATGTGTTGGCGAGTCCTTTGCTGCTGCACCCCAAGGACCAGGGGATGGTCTCCCCTACTTCTTAGATGTATAGCCTCCTCCATTATACAGAACACTCCCTGAGTCCAGAGCCCTGTTCTCTTTCGTTCTCTGGTCCCCAGTAACAACAAGCACTCACTCGACAAACGTTCTCCTGAATTGGTTCCTGCCTGGCTGCCTGCCTGTTCCTTTCCCGCCTCTCTGCTGGATTTTGACCCAAGTGTGCCCCAATAACTGAACCACAGGTAGCCCCCAGGCTTCTGTCCTGGGCCCTCCTCTCTTCTCTCTATGTTATTTGACTTCCCATTCTCATCTGGCCCCATGCTTCTTAGGGCGTCCTATCTGTCCGGTACTCACCTGTCTCCTAATCTCCAGGCTCTAATCTTCTCAACTTCCCTATTAATACCGAGGGTTCCACCACCCTCCCTGGGCTTTAACCTTGGGATTGTTCTCAACCCCTCACTCTCTCACCCTCACCATGCAATCCGTTGCCAGCTGGGTGGTACAGTGGATACCAAGTGGGACCTGGAGTCAGGAAGGCTCATCTTTCTGGCCTGAGACATTTACCAGTTATGTGACCCTGGGCAAGTCACTTCACCCTGTTTGCCTCAGTTTCCTCAATTGTAAAATGAGCTGGAGACAGAAATGGCAAACCCCTCCAGTGTCTTTGCCAAGAAAACCCCAAATGGAGTCACAAAGAGTCAGACATGACTGAAAATGCCTGAACAAAATCATTTCTCCCCTAATCAGATCTTTTGTATGCCCTGTTTTCTCCCCTAACAGTGACACCAACTGGGCGTAGGCTCTCATTACCTTATGTCTGAACTATCGCAACAGCCTGTTTGTTGGTTTCCATGTCTCAAGTCTCTCCTACACTCAAGTCCATTCTCCACTTAGCTATCAAACTGATTTTCATAAAGCTCACATTTGACCATGTCATTTCCTACTAAAAAAAAACTCCAGGGACTCTCTCTCACCTTGAGTATCAAAATTAAATCCTTTGACTGGCATTGAAAGGTCCTCAAAACCTTGCACTTTCCTCTACCTCATTGGAACCCTTCCTACTCCCTCCCCCACTTTGTTGGCAATGCAGTGACACTGGCCTCCCTGTTGGACCTCACACAAGACTCTCCATTTCCTGATTCCATGGACCTTTCTCTCTTGCCAGTAATTTTCTCTATCTGCCCAGTGTGCAAGGCTTCCGTCAAGAGTCAGCTAAGATCTTACAGTCTACAGGAAGCCTCTGGGGATCTCCATTAGTTAGAATACCCTCCCTCTTTGGATTCTCTCCAGTTTATCCCATTTATATCTTATTTGTTCATATTTGTTTGCATGCCCCCTCCCCTCCACTAGACCGTGACCTCCTTGAGTGCAGACACTTGTTTTTGTCCTTTTTTTGTATTCTCAGGGCTTATCACATAGTAGGTGCTTTATAAATGATTGACTTGACTTGACCAGATTGTCCCTTTAATATGAGGCATTGCAGCATTTCTGTAACTAGAACTGCAAGGGGAGTTCTTTTCTCCAGTATTCAACATGGATTTGTGGGAGTTTCAGCAGGACTAAGGCAGCTTCCAAGCTCTGTAAGGCAGATTTGGGGGAACTGTAGTCTAATTAGCAGTACCTGCTGTGCCAACCATACAGAATGACAAAGCAATGTTCCTCCTCCTTCCATCCTTTCCATACCTCAGTACCTTGTGTGCATTCTGCTTGGGGACACTTTCTGCTATCAGTCTGCACAGCAGCCTGACACTTGTGTATGTCTATACTTTGATGTGTTCTGCCCCCTCCTTCTTATTAGACTCTAAACTCCAGGAAAGCAGAGATCCATTCATTATCCTCTGGATTCTTACCCTCACCACCTAGTTCACAGTCTGTATATAGAGGGCTGTGAAAAAAGCATGGATGAGTTTTGCATACTTGAGCACTACCCGAAAGCTGATTTGCAAATAAGTCATGATTCATTTTGGAAGAAGGTTCCAAGTTTTATCTCACAATAATTCTGTGAAGTAACTCATGCATTCACCTCACTTTTGTTGTTGTTCAGTCATTTCAGCATTCAGTCATAGACAAGAAAAATTTTCTTTGTTTTTGTTTGATGATTTCAGTCCTGTTGGACTCTTCATGACCCCATTTGGGATTTTCTTGGCAAAGGTACTGGAGTGGCTTGCCATTTCCTTTTCCAGCTCATTTTACAGATGGGGAAACTGAGGCAAACAGGGTGAAGTGAATTGCCCAGGGTCACACAGCTAGGAAGTGTCTGAGGACAGATTTGAACTCAGGAAAATGAGTCTCCCTTAATCCAGGTCAGACACTCTGTCCGCTGTGCCACCTAGCTGCCCTTACCCTAATTTAGAGATGAAAAAAACAATGACTTAGAGAGGTGAAGCTTCTTGGCCAAAGGATTCAAGGCTGTGAGTCTGTCTTTCTTGCCTCCCCCCACCCATCTGTGTCCCTTCCTCACTCATCAAGAACCTAAAGACCCTAAGGGACTGAGTCACTCAATGGTACCTCCTACGCACCCCATTTTTGCTGGAAGGAGCCCCTGAAATTATTTTAGGGAAGGTGGGGGATTGAAACTTGGCCATCATGAATTGAAAGGTATAAGAGGGAAGTTTCTAACCCTAACAGAGAAACTTGTTCCTTTGATGATTATTTTTCCAGAAAATTTTAATTACAGATAATGTTCTTAACTGAAAGACTCCCTCACTTAGTAGAATAAGTCTTGTTGTAGAGTGTGCTTATAAATGGAAAAGTCAAATAATGGGGCTTTAGCATGACAGGCTAAGAGGTTCCCTCCCTTGGTGCTGAAGGAGTGCCCTGCTCCTGACCTTGCCCATCAGGTACACTCAAGTCTAAATGACTCATACCCTCTTAACAAGAAAAAGAAAGAGTTGTGTTCTTTTTTTTATTCCTGAGCCTGATACAAGTAATACTGGGTTGTTTTTTTTTTAAGCAAAACCAAATAAATATTAGTCTTATTTTTGCTCAGATTTCATGTATAGGGGAAAACTACCAAAGAACACCCCTTATTCTTTCCAAATGAAGATTATAATGGACATCTAGAAACATGGTAATTCACAGCCCAGCCTTCTGAGTCACTGCCAAGAATGGTTAGATGGGTCACCTTAAGTTAGGGCCCAATTGACTAGTAGTCCTCTGGGCATTTAGAAAAGTGAGAACCTACCCCAAATGGCCAAAACTCTGACCCATTTGGCCTTTCTTCCAATTACACTCCAAACAAAAATCTGTTTATCTCTTTGCTCTGCTTCTGTTCCCCCCTTGACTACCAAAGAAAGACAAAATACACTGGGGCAAACATCTATTAAAAGCCTAACCATTAAGCCTGACAGAGTTAAACCACTGATGGAAGAAATGGGTGAAAGCTTCTTTGAAATTAGGAAGGTTCCTTTCAAAGTGAATAGGGTAAGAACCCAATGTAATTTCTACCTATTTGACATTTGGATTTTTTATTTTGTTCATTTTTCCTCATGTTAAGTTTTGTAAAGTGCTGATAAGTGGAAAGGAGAGTTTGAAAGAGGGACTATAGAGAAAAGGGTAGGTAGAATCTAAACAACAAATGGTAGGAAAAGAGAAGATGTGAGATCCTTAACCTAACCTCAAAGATCATCTTGTCTAACACTATTTTATGTATATGGAACCTGAGGCAAGAGCCAAGCAACTTGTCCAAAGTTGCACTGATGCCAGCTTTCATCAAATCCTGAACCTTTGCATTCAGGCCTTTTTCTGGGCTATCACTAGATAGAAGGGAGATGAATTCCTGAAGCATGTCTGAGGACAGAAAAGTAGCATGTAGAAATGGGAAGAAGGAAAAGAATAAAATAGATGAATCCTGCTGGGCTGATGGAAAGTTTGTTTGAACTCTAATTTGGTCAGTGGGGTAATAAATGGTAGCTAGCTATCTTATAAAGGAGGAATAAGGAAGTCCAGACTGTAGGCAGCTGTCAGGCCCACCTGGGACTTTGGGACTTTCCCCCAGTTTCCTTCACTGCTCTCTCTACCAAGGCTGTACATTTCTGTTACCTCAGTGGACCCATGGGATCTGTGATCTGTCCAAGGGGATGTTACTCTATCAAAACGGATTTCAGCCCCTTTATGGCCTGATCTGGTGGTTGGTCCTCAAGAGCTGGTATGACTGAACATCCCATTAAGCTCACACTGAGATGATGAAACTTTCTGACCTTGGTTATGCTGGTCCTAATTTAATAGTTATATCATATGGATCACTGGATCCATACCTGAAGCCTTTTCAGCTTGGTAGAGCTTTCTTGCTAGGGTAGCTAGGTACCACAATGCATAGACAGCTAGAGTCAGTTAAGATTCATCTTCCTGAGTTCGAATCTGGCCCCAAAAACTAGTTGTGTGACCCTGGGCTTAACTCTGCCTCAGTTTCCTCATCTGCAAAATGAACTGGAGAAGGAAATGGCAAACCACTGCAGTACCTTTGCCAAGAAAACCCCAAATAGGGTCAGGAACAGCTGGATAGGACTGAAAAAAAAACTTAACAAATTAATATCTGAAGTAGAATATTAAGTGTTTCTCTTTTTGAGAGGATTTTTTAACTACTTTTCTCTCTTTGGAACTTTTAGTTTCTTAGCATATAAAGCATAGCTTTTCTTAAACATCTATTTTTGGTTTTTTGGGGTTTTTTTTTTGCTTTTTTTTTTTTGGAGGGCTATTAGGGTTAAGTAACTTGCCCAAGGTCACACAGCTAGGTTGTGTGTGTGTGTGTGTGTGTGTGTGTTAAGAGTCTGAGGTCGGATCTGAACTCAGGTCCTTCTGACTCCAGGGCCAGCACTCTACTCACTGTGCCACCTAGCCGCCCCTTAAACATCTATTTTTAATAAGATTTTTCTACGTTAACAGTTAGGTTTAAACTATTTTAAATTCATCATACAAATGGAAGGAGGAAATAGTGATCCTAGTGTTCTTTTTCTGCCCCTAAATCTGTTTAGTATTTATTATTCCTCTGATGCCAATTTCTTTATCAGTCCTTCCAAATTGCCCTTGAAATATATTGTAGCAATGAAATATCAAAGCTTGATTTCTAATTGAAGCTTTTATTCCTGCTGTGTAGCTCAATGAAAGAAATACAATTTCAATTAAGCAATTACATGAAGAGTTAGTTGAAAGCCCCAATGATGCCAGAATCTCTCTCCATGGTTTTTCCCAGTCCTCATTGACCAAACTTGAATTTCTTCCTTTCATACTTTGAGCTCTGGCAGAGTGGCTCTCTCCATATTGACACTCATGGAATGGAGTATCACCACATGACGTCTAATTTTGTATTCATCCTCTCCTCCTAGCTTCAATGCCTGTGACAAGGACAGAATAGGGACCCACAAGAGGCATGACATTTTCAATTCTGCATCAAAGCTGGGCAGTCATTAGCCCTGTGATGATATGGAAATGACTTTATTCTTACAGTGCAAGCCAAACTGCTACTTGGATTAGCCCTGAAAAGTAACACCCTTCTTTTTGTATTCACTGGTGCCTACAAGAGCAGTAAGCACCTCATTCGTGAAACAGAGCCAGGCTCGTTTCCTGCAGAACAGGCTTAGTGGCTTAGGACAACTCTGAAAATAGTAGCTAGACATCAAAGTTGATGGAAGAAGCAGGTCTCCTTCCAGATTTCAGGCCATCTACCTTTTAGCACCCAGGTTAGGGTTTTCATGCAGCTCGTTCTGCTATTCTTGAGAGCAATCATTCTGCCTTCAAGCAACCAGAATCAATCACTCCTTCTGGTTTTCCCCAATAGACCTGGAGCTCAGGAGAGTGGACAATGGTTTGTTTGTTTGTTTTTGCCTTGTATCCCCAGGGCATAGCACTGTGCCTAGGTCAGAGTTAAGTGCTTAATAAATGGGTGTTTACAGACTGTTGACAGATTGAAGAAATTGTAGCCAAAAGAATACTACATACATTGACTACATCTTTATAAATTAAGAAAACACTAAAAAGCAAGAAAATTTATATTCACTATGGTTGGAAATGATAGTTCTAGCTATTAAAATGAAATCAAAATCTTTCTTTGTCCTTGATTTGTAAAGTACAAAAGTGGCATGCATTAACAGTCACAAACACTCCATTAATTATGGTAAAAATAAGTCGACCAATTAAATTCCTAATTGTTTTGAGGAAATTTCCTTGGAATGGGAAGACCATGGAGGTGTTTCTTGGGAAGGATCTATTGTTAAAACAAAGTACATAAATAGGAAAAACAGAGAACAAAATGAAAAGTTATTTATTTGGCCTCAAAGAAGGAGTAACAATGAACTTAAGTATTTATTAAGAACAATTTGTAGATTGTCCACATTTGTGTCCCTCCTATCCAGACTGGAGCTTAATTTGACTCTTTTAAATAACTCCAGAGATGCTGAGCTTGATTTCTTACCTAGGACAAACTGTCACATCCTTAGTGGAGAGTATCACTCCTCACGATAGCACTGTTGCTGGGAGAAACATGTTACCTTATGAGGATGTGTTTTACAACAAGCTTTCCTGGAAGATTCTAGTACAAAAGTAGGAACTGGTTTTTCATTTGGGGACAGAATAGGGCCAATGGCAAAACTACAGCAGAAAAAATCCGGAAAAGCATGAAGATTAACTAGAGATTTATATGAATGCATCCCTATGGTGAGAGACTTGGCCCATGGCCTAAGCACATTCAAAGAACAATGAACTGCTTGGGAAAAAAAGGAACAAACAATGATTGATGGATGTATAGATAAGCAAATTATAATTTGCTTTGCTTTTGAAATTCTCATAGAATCTCATAATAGATTTCATAATGCGGTCAAATCAAGAATCTTAATTCTTGCCCAAGCCACTTATATATCATATAATACTATGAAAAGAGTCTTGGATAAACAAAAATAGTCATGCTAGTGACTCCTTTTGAGATTACATTTCATTGGATTTTTGCCTTAGAGACCTAGTCCCCATTTCATTTAGACTCATCCACATTTTTTGGTAACCAGGGCCCCTTTGAGCCTCAGCTCATGTCCCACCCAGGTCCTACACAAGATCTTTTCTCCTTGTCCCAGAGGTTCATACTCTTACTCCAATAAGAATAGATAAAAAATAAAATACACAATAAAACAGATCATGCTAATACGTGGCCTTCTAAGTCAACATGTGCTTATAGGAACCTATTTCTAGGTAGAGTTTAGATTTATAGAAAAAGAAGAAACTAAAGACAGAGGGACCAATTAGGGGGAAGAAGTGATGAGAGTAGAAATTGTACATATGGAGAAAAGTAGTTGTATTTGAAATAGAATACATTACCATAATCATCACCATCACCATAAGCACCTGACATTTTAATACTATTTAAAGTTTAGGAAATGTTTTCTATTTATCTAATTTGATGGCAACTGATTAGATGTGGGGACAAAGGTGGGGAGGAAGGCTATGGATGACCTAGGCAGTTGCAGACCTGGGTGAATCAGAAGAGTGCCATTTCTGAGAGTAAAGTTTAGAATTTTAATCAAATCAACTGTTGTTTCTGTGTTACTGATTAGTACAAAGGCATTTTATTTTTATTTTGAAGTAATAACAAACATAGTTTTTTAGAATGCATGTTAGTTGTGGCCTTGGGATAGTCATTTTAACCCCTCAGTGTCCCAAGTAATTTTCAGAGATTTCCACTGGTCAAATAACAGGTGCCAATCTCTAATGGTAGAGGAAGTTCCTCACCAAGATCTTCCTCCATGGATGAAATCACACATCTAGCCCAAATAAATGTGTTCACACATATGCGAGCACACACATGACAAACTGTCTTGCTATCTGTGCACTCTTTGATGGCTGAACCTGCCCACTTAAACAGCTTCATGCCTATGTCCGGGGTGTTTGTCAACCTACAAAACAACATTTCACAAAGAGGTTTTCCGTAGTTCTCAGACTTGGCTCTCCATCATGAGCCTTCAGTGAAATTAAGGTGGACAGAGAACTTTCCTTTGGGACAGCAGTGAAAATCTCAAGGAGAATCTCATTCTTCAGTGAGAATGTTGATGCCTGAGCTAAGTATGGGGCTAGGTCACTGTAAGGTACTTATAATAGAGGAAAATTGTACTTGAGAATAAGTTTCTGGAGCATGGAGCTGTGAAAACAGTGCTGGATTTGTGGTCATAGGGCCTGGGTGCCAAGGCTGCCTTAGCCACTTTCCACTTTTATGACCTCAGACAATTCACCCTACCTTCTCCCTCCTTTCATCATCTCTAAAATTAAGAGGTTAAACCAGATAACCTTGAATGCCCTTCCCACCTCTCTACATCACATCAATTTCAAAAGGACTCACAGATAAGTGGCAGATAGACCGCAGGTCTAGAGTAGAATCTCCAACAAACTTTTCTGCTCATACAATCCTATTAGTATTTTTTCCCCCACACTCCCAACATGTGTGTATTTGATTATTTGTAAATTACATAAAGGGACTAGTATATTAGCAATTATACGTGTTTAAAACTTATGCAAATAAATAAAGTTTAAGATAGTGAAATAAAGATCAAGTAAAATTTGATACTAGGGTCACTAGGTAGTCTCTGGAGCTTTTTGAATAGGTGAGAGACATAAGGCCTGTGGCCTAGTGAAATCCCACTGGTGGCTGGGTTGATGGTTTGAAGTGAGAAGAGATTGGAGGCAGGAAGACCAAAGAGGCAAGTAGTGTTGAGATGCAAGGCGGGGGCAGTGTGAATAGAGAGAAAAGGAAAGATGAGAGAATTAAACAGTTCGGGTTAAGGAGGGTGAGACTCAAAGGCACACCCAGCTTGAAGGGTGACTGGGTGACTGGAAGAGTGTTGGCATGCCCCAGAGAAGTAATGAAACTTGGAAGACTTTGTGTCAAAAAGTAATGAACTAAACTGCTGAAGATATTAAGTTTGAGATGCCTTCAGGACATCCAGGTTGAAATGTCGAAGAAGCGACTGTTTGTTGAACCAATTTGGATCTAATGAGCCAGATGGACCATAAACTTTGCATATCAAGTTCTATGACTAGATCTAAGCATCTGATAATCATTCAGAGGTTCCCAAACTTATTTGGTCCACTGCCAAAAGTTAAAAAAAAAGTTGCTCAGCACCCCCCTGGAAATCTACTTTCTTTAACCCTTTAACAAGTTTTTTTTTCTAATTTGTGACATTTCTAAAAAATGTAATGTTTTTTTTAAAAAATGATGCATCTTAAATTGAATAATTTATTTTAAATTTGTGGGTTTTCCCTGTATTGAAATTTTGATGATGCAATATTGCATCATGTATCTATATAGTATCATATTGTAAACTTACACACACAGATTCCTGCTAATGCATGCTGCATTTCCCAATAATGGTTGCCTGCCAATACTTGCTTGCTAAGACTTGTCAGCACACTTGATCACTGATTGGTCATAATTTACATCTTGTATATTTAATTGGAAAATAATGCAATCATTATGATTTTAACTAACATGCATGAATGGTTTTTGAAAAGTTTCTTCTCTCCTTTCCTCATGCTCCCTTCACTGCCCCCTTATTTTTATTCAATGCCCTCCCAAGTAGGGGGGCATTGAATACCCCCATCATTCCAGCACCCCCAGGGGGGCAGCATTGCTCACTTTGGGAACCTATGAGTCTACACAGAGATCATAACTGAACCTATGGGGACTTATGAGATCACCAAGGGACAGAGTATTGAGAATAAAAAGGAAGAGAGCCCAGGATGGAGCCTTGGGGAACATCTACAGGTAGGGGGTCTGGTATGGGTGATCATCCAATAAAAGATGTTAAGATATGAGCAGACATATGAGAAGAAAGCCATGGGAGATAAGTGTCATGAGAAGCTAGAGAAGAGGGTAGGAGGGCCCAGGAGAAGACGGTGCTCAACAGTTCCAGATGCTGCAGAGAAGTTCAGAAGGATGGAGCCTGAGTCAACTAAGAGATGGCCGACAACTCTGAAGAGAACAGTTTTGACTGAGCAGGGCATGAAGGATAAATAGATAAGAGCCCAGGAGACCAGAAAGATGGTGGCATGCTCAGTGGAAATAGGGGTAAGTTTTGAAGAAGATCATGTAATCCAACCAATGTGTGAATACTCATCTTGTTCTAGTCACTCCTCAACAGAAAATAAAAAGCATGTGTTGTTGCCCCCTGCCCCACTACTAGGGCAATGTAGGCTCAGGTTAAGGGGATGATGGAGGGAAGTAATGACAGAAATCTGCATGAACTGCTGCTACTTGTGCCAGGGCCAGATTGTCATAACTCTCTTGAGGGGTTGTGTCCATAAGCAGCCACTGAAGGTCAGCTATAGTAGTGGCAGAAATGGGAGACTCTTAAAGGGGTATGGTAACATTACGCTAGAAATAAGCCTAGGATTAGGTACAGGGTAAAGGGTGGGATATGACCCATAGTCCCATGATCTGATTGGTTCATCCACCAATTCGTGGGTCAAGTCATGGATGCCTTAGGGTCATCCAGTGACTCCCATTTTGGAAACCATTGATCAAGAGTATGATGTGAAAAGCAATGTAAATGAGATTTGCAGAGGACTACAAGGGACTTTGGAGGTACTTTTTTAAGAATCACCAAAAAACCTTGACCACTGGTCCACCTAAATCGTGGATTATAAACTCATAGCCAAAAGGTACCTGAGATCACTTCTCTGGAAGCCAAGCTTGACCACTCAAATTTCTTGGCATTCAGTTTTGTTGTTTTGTTGTTGGTATAGCTCTTTCCATTTCCACTGCAGTAGACATTGTGTATGCATACATGTATATATACACACATATAATCATGTATATACATAAATGCATGTCTGTGTGCATGTACATACAAATATTGATATTAACATAATTATATAAATCTAAATTTATATATAATCATGTATAAATATGTAAATTATATATAAAATATAAGTAAGTGCTATATGTCTAATTTTCCTGGTTCTGCTCACTTTGCATATTTCTCTGTACTTATGCTCATTTCTTACAGCACAATAATATCCCATTATAGTCACATACTACATTTTGCTCAGTCATTCCTCAATCAATGGACATCGACTTTATTTTCAGTTTTTTGCTACCACAAAGAGCACTGCTATAAATATTTTAGTGTAGATGGGGCCTTTCTTTTGTCATTGACTGACTTGGGGATATTTGCCAGGCAGTGGAATCTTTGGGTCAAAGGGTAGGGACATTTTAGTCACTTCCTTTGCATTGTTCCAAATTGCTTTCTGGAATGGTTGGACCAATTGACAACTCCGACAACAATCCATTAGTGTGCCTATCTTTCCATAATCCCTCCAATATTGACTTTTTGGATCTTTTAATTGCTTGTTGATTGAAAGGAAGGGTCTCAATTTTGAACTAATGCCTTTAGCTCTCACAAGAGATGGATGGCAAATTATTCCCAAAGGAGGATGTAACTATAAAAACTGACTGAGGAATGAGAGGAAAGTGGTTAGTGTCATATACTGAACTGTCAGTAAAGAAAAACATAGATTCATCATAGAATATTGGCATGCCAAGGACATCGCTTGTCTAACAAAAATGTGTTGCCCAAAAGGTAGCAAGGAAACAGCCTTGCCAGCTGACTAACTCTCCCTATTCTCTGTTAAGTTCTCTTAACTAAAGAAGGTCTAAACCCCACAGCTCTAGGGGTAAGGATCACTTGGTCCCTAAAAGCTCTCAGTCTTGGTTTTATCAAATTAGTGGGATTCCTAGTAACAGAATAGAAATTGTCTTGGAAAATAAGCCAGAAAGTCAACATAGCTTGAAAGAAATGACTTTTTCAATCTTTGTATTTGTACTGCCAGTACCTACCATACTGTAGGTGCTTAATCTAAGCTTGTTGACTAATTTAGGACATTTGGAGACATAAAACTTGAATACAGATGAATAGAGATAGAAAATATTATCAATAAACTGATATCTGATATATTATCAATAAACTGACATCTTACAGGCAATATAGGACTGGTCTACATCTTCTCACTTCATCCCCAGAATTCCTCCAAAGACCTCCTTTCACCACTCCTGCCCACCATGCTCTCCCCCAAAATTTACTACAATTTATATTTCCATCACTCATTTGATTCTTAGCATATGCTGCCTCATTAAAAACAACAACAATAACTATCCTTTCTGCTCAACTTGATTGCAATCTCCCAGAGGGTAAGGGGCTATTTTCAACCTCTTTGCATCCTTTTGTCCTGTACAGTGCCTTATCCCAGAGAAAGTATAGAAATGAAGACTAACTATTCATTAAATTGGAATGCTTACAACCAGAGGTATCATGAGAGGGGAGGAAGGGGAGGGGGGTGTAGAAGGGAATGAAAAAATTAATTGGACCACAGATTTAGAGCTGGAAGAGAATTTGGAAGCCACCAGGTCCAACATCTTACTTTACAGATAAGGAAACTGAAGTCCAAAAATAAGAGACCTCGCTGAAATAGGATGCCCAAGTCAGCTATGTCTTATTCTTCTCCAGCCTGCCCTAGCAACTTCCCTTACCATGCCCCCAGGCTGGGGACCTTTGTTCTCTCCTTCAGCTTCCTTTGTTATGTTGTCTTTCCCCATTATAATGTAAGGTCATTGAGGGCAAGGACTGTTTATTTTACTTGTATTTATATTTCTGTGCTTATTTCAATGTTTGGCCCATAGTAAGCATTTAATAAATGAAGTTTGATCTGAGTTGGATTGTTCAGAGTCACACAGCTATAGTAAGTACCTGTAGTAAGTACACAGTGTAAGCATTTGAATTTAGGTATTCTGGACTCCAGGGCCAAATGTAGCCTCTACACCATATACCATCTCTGGGGTTGTCCCTGTATTCAATGTTTCCCAGTGGAAAAGATGACACATTCAAAACTCTAATGTAATAAAGGATATGACAAATAGGACAAATTAGCATATGAGATGTGAAAGGGAGTATGGGTAAAAGGCCATTTCTGTCTAGAAGTAATTCTAGAAGGCTTTGGGAAAGTTGATGCTAGAAGGAGCTATGTATGCCTTGAAGAATGAGACTCAGAATGTAATATATACAGCGAGAGAGAAGACCATTCCAGGTAGAGGAATTAATATTCTAAAAACTTGGAGGTGAGAAAATAGAAGTCTTAAAAGCAAAACAGTCCAGAAAACTGGAACATAAGTATCAAATAGTATTGTAATGAGAGGTAGGGCAGAGGTCAGATTTGGAAGGGCTTTGATTGGTGCTAAGGAGTATAGGCTTTTTTTGGAATGGCTTTGATCAGGTGAAAAATATAACTGAAACATTGCTTTACAAAAATAAACCTCCAATCTCATCCAACAAGTATTTATTAAACACCAACTTTGTACAAGAGACGACATAAAGTACTGGAGGTAGGATCATTCAAAACAATTCCTAAGACACTTGGTTCCATTGACTGTGATTGAGGGACCAGAGTTCAGACCTCTACTACCTAGCTGACCTTGGGTAAATTACTTCCTTTATCTGCTTTGGTTTTAGTTTCTTCCTATAAAATAAGAAGTTGTGTAGATCGGTCCTAGGTCTCTTTAATTTCTAAGTTTATCTATGTTTCTATGAAGAAATAGGGGGAAATTGGGGAAAGTATTTTTTAGGAGTTGCCTGCTGAACTGGGCCTTGAAAGAAGCAAATCAGGATTCCAAGAGTCTGTCAGCAGTGTGCTGTTCATGTTGATGTAGGGTCTGGAGAGACAGGAAGTGGAGAAATCACTGAGGGGGATACTACTAGGGTCTAGGAAAGAGACAATCAGCAGGTAACTGTACCTTGGTACTGATAAAGATGACAATATCATGTAAAGAAACCTTGGTACTGATAAAGATGACAATATCATGTAAAGAAATCAGAATACCACACTACTGCTATAATCTCAGCATCACTGGAATGAATCTGTTTCTAAAATTTTACTCCTTGACAGCTCCCCAAGACTCCAGAATGATTGAAATCCTTTGATTAGCTAGTACTAAGAGGCAAGTAAACAATATTTCCAGCGTATTAAAATCCAGATGTTTTAGCTTCAGTTCATTTTTTATAGTTTTCAAGCTATTATAAGCCTGCAGAGGAAACCTCTGAAGACAGAACATTTTAACACATTTTCAAAAGTTTATTTAAAAATACAAAACACCATTGGATGCCAGTGTAGAAAATGTTCTTTATGACCAAATGGAGACCTAAGAAATATGTTTCCCTTACATTGGGCTGCACTTTATTTCACCCCTATTATTTGAGTTATTCTGAACAATTCTGATGTGTTTGGCTACTTGCTTAGGGGATATATAAACATCACTGCCTGCAGGCACTTTTTAAGAGAAGAAAAAACCCAACAATGCCAGTATTGAATATTATAAATAATATTAAAACATTAAGTCATAAAAGGCAAAAGCTATCAGAGAAATATGAAGTCCATTTATGAACTATGCTTTCACAAAATAAGAGGTCAGAACCTTTTGAAAATGCAGAGAACTTTTAAAAAAATTTTCTCTTCATCATTATGTTGTGTAATTAAAACAATAAAACATAAATAATAATCAGAGAGCCTGGAACAATGGATAGAATATTAAAGTGCCTAGCCTGGGTTCAAAGCCTATGTTGCTATCTCTTTGAACCTGAGCCAGTCACCGACCTCTTCTGGGCCTCAGTTTCTCCATATGTAAAGTACAGGTGGACTCAATGGCCTCTAAGTTTCCTTCCAGCTCTCCACTTATAGTCCCACAATCTCCTCCATGTGTAAAGTACAGGTGGACTCAATGGCCTCTAAGGTCCCTTCCAGTCTCCACTTACAGTCACACAATCTCCCATTCCTTCCCTTCTTTATAGTTTACAAAGTGATTTCCTCCCAACAACATTGAGGAGACAACAGATGCAAGTACTATTCCTCCATTTCATAAGGAGCTGTGAAGTTCAGGGAGTGCACCAGTTCACACAGCTAGAACTAACAGTATGAGGACATTAACCCAAGGGGCTACAAGCACACTTACAGTTCAAATCACCTAACTTTTTTTAGCCTCAGTTTACTCATGTGCTCAATGGGTATAACAATCCTTGTAGCACTTACTGCAAAGAGCTGCTGCAAGGAGCCAATGCATTAATATGATGTAGAAGGCTTTCCAAACATTAAAGCCTCATCTGAAGGTTAGTTGTAATTATAGTATTAATTAATTCTGAGCAATAATGCAGCACTGGGATATGAAAAAATAGGCTTTGGTTCCAAAGAGGTTCAAGGAGAATATCCAAGAGGCCCTAAATAGGAACAGGGTCCTTATCTCTTATGTCTCTCCTGGTATTGGGGACCAGAGTTATCCCCATGAGTACAAAGAAGCTGGTTGGATCTTAGAACATCCATATGGGATGTGCTGTTGGGAGAGGAGAATGAAGACAAATTTTCACTCTGGCCAGTCAAATACTTAAAAAAATCAACAAACACAAAAAGACGATCTTGTATTCTCTGAAGATCTAACCTTATCTTTTCCCCTATTCGATAAACTCTAGTGGTTCCTTCTCATCTCTAGAATCAAATGCAAAATACTTTGGTTGGCATTCAAAACCCTTCATAATGTTGCCCCTTTCTACCTTTATACTCTTCTCACACCTTACTCCTACCAAGTCCATTTCAATCTGATGATCTTAATCTCCTGGCTATTCCTTGATCAAGACACCCCATCTCTCAGCTCTGGGCATTTTCTCTGGCTGTCCCCCATGCCTGGAACATTCTCTCTCCTTATCTTTACATTTTTGTTTCATTCACATCCCAATTAAAACCTTACCTTCTGCAAGAAGCCTTTTCCAGTCCTCCTTAATCTCTATGCCTTCTTTCCGAGATCCTAATTTATCTCGTCTATAACTCATTGATACATAGTTGTTTGCGTGTTGTTGCCACCATTAGATTGTGTGAGCTTGAGAATAGGAACTATATTTTGAACTTGAGAATAGGAACTATATTTTGCCTTTCTTTGCACCCCTGGTGCACCCTGGTATATAGTAGGTGCTTAATAAATACTTTTTGATTAACTGATTATTGCACCTTTCAGTCGATTAGGAGACTATGAAAACAAAGTCCACAACAGAAAGTAGTCCATGAAAACCTTCCTGTTCCCTTTTGATCTTTCCAACAAGCACATCATCCACACAGGTGCAGATCATCCTCAAATCATTTTATAGAGACAAAGAAGGCACGTGATTCTGCATTTGCATGGACACTTTTTTTGTAATAATGCCGTTTATTTTCTTTCCCATTTTTTAGAATTTTTCCTTCTTTAAAACGTCTTGAAATGGATTCCAAGTTCCTTTAAAATTGCCTTTGGTCAGTTTCAGTTATTATGAGCAACTTCGTCTCCTTAAGCACCAAGTTCACTTTCTCATGTAGTACATCAGATTCTGAGCAGTTAGAGCCCAAAGGCACCAGTTCCATCATCGTTGGTGAAGAGATTAGATCACTATGGAAACGCTGAGTGATTTGTTCCATTTCCAATCTATTGTTTTTTCTTCTACTTTCATTTACAGAATGCTCTTAGGATAAAGTAGTTTTGCTGGACATCATGATAAACTTTCTGCAGGCTTATTTTCCCTCTGTATTGTGTTTTGTGAAGCAGTACTGTACTTAAACCATCATCATCCTCTTTTATAAGGTTTTTAAAATGAGCATATATCTTCAGTTGGTATTGTCTTTGACTACTAATCTCATTACACTTGGTAATGAGATTGAGTTGATCTCTGTCCTCTTTTGACTGCAGAATGTAACTATTGTTTTTACAATCATCAAACTTCTCTAAGAAACAGTAGTAATCAGTCAATCTCTGTACTTTTGTCCATTTCCCATTTTAACATCATCAGTAAGTTTAAATAGGTTGGGTGGAAACTCTTGTAATCTCATCTTAATCTTTCTTTTCTGATTTGGTCCTCACCACCTAGACAGCTGGTTCTAAAATGATTCCAATGTTAGTAATGATCTATTTCTGGTCTGTTAAGTTATAATCAATGCCATTAAAAATTTTTTTTGTTGGATACTAATTACTGTGTTAAATTCTTTTCTTCCTCTTCTCAAGAACACTTTTGACACACAGGCTCAAGATTTCAGGGTACGAACTTCCTTCCCTTCTTACCCTAGGTCATATGTCCAGCATAATTTTCTCTATCATCTTCTGAGCCCACTTTGCGTGGACACACACAACTGTGCATTGAAATGACAGCGTCCAGAACATGGAGGATTTTGTCAAGTTCTTCAATGAATTTCTCTGCTTTCTCTTTGTCTGTGAAAGAAAGAAGTGTATAAAATATAGTTATGTTCATGGTGGTAACCTTATATATCCACATCACGAGGTCTGCAAGGAACAATGATCATGTGTCCTGTGAAATAACTTTTCTTGTTGCATCATACAGACACCGAAACCAATTCTGCCAGCTCTCCAAGGAGCATTTAGGAACTCTCTTTCCCATTAGCTCTAGGTTCTTAACATCTTGTGGCCTCTTTACTAAGAATGTCACTATGTATGTGACTCAGTTAGTCCAATGGTATATCAGCTCCTTGGTGGCTGGACAAAACTATCCCAGATAGAGCACCAATATTTAAATTAAGATTTATAGATCAGGATGGCTAGGTGGCACAGTGAGTAAGAGCACTAGCCCCGGAGTCAGGAGGACCCGGGATGGGTCCCGCCTCATACATAAAAATGACTGGCCCTGTAACCTTGAACAAGTCACTTAACCCCAACTGCTTTAAAAAAAAAAAAAGATTCATAGATCATCTAGCACTGCAAGAGATTCTTAGCACCTTCTACTACCCTTGTCTGTCACCCTGCAATCCTGAAGCAGAAAGGAGCTCACCAAGAACTGAACGCTATCTGAACATTTTTGTCTGTTTCATGTATTTTGTCTGTTTCTATGGCCAAAGGATCCATCACTTAGTGGTAAACTGGCTCATGCTAAGCTTCACTGGACTTATCTAGACTCAACCACAGATAGCATAGTCTTCCCCTGGCCCTTATTCAAAGGCATTCTGACTTGGAAGAACCTACATGAGCTTTTGACCTGCTGATGTGAAATTTGAGACCTTCCCCAATCTTGGCCTGAGAAGCAGCCTGGCCCAGGGGAAAGAATGTTGAATTTGGAGTCTTGGGATCTGAATTTAGATCTCATCTTTGCCATTTACTACTTGGGTGGCCTTGGAAAGACACTTGGCCTATTAAACCTCAGTGTCTTTAGCAGATAAAAAAAATAAAAGAAGGGAATCAGACTGGAGGACCTCTGAGGTACCGTCCCAGCTCCAAATCCACTGCTTTGTAGTAACATTTTGTGGAGGCAAATTTAGTATTGTAGGGAAACTGGTCACCATCTGAAATAGGTAAGGGAAAGAGAACCAAAGGAAGCCATCAGAATCTCAGGCTAAGCCTACACTTCTAATTTGTATCCTTAATCAATTGATGACTAATAACTAGTCTTCACATTGTATCAGTTTAACAAGATCTGTCAGGGACTGGGTAGGTTGCAGTGAATAGAGCACAGGCCCTAGATTCAGGAGGACCTGAGTTCAAATCTGCCCTCAGACACTTGACACACTTACTATCTGTGTGACTTTGAGCAAGTCACTTAACCTCAATTGCCCTCCAAAAAGCAAAAACAGAAACAAAAACACCAGGATTGTCTTAATCATTGGGAGAGGAGAGAGGGAGGAGGTAACCAAACCCCTTTTAACTGAAGAACATATAAACCTAAACTTATGAAACAACAGCAGAATCCAATGGACCCCAAAGATAGAACCTGGTAAAGTATCTAAATTTCCTGATGATCAAAAAGCAAGTTAATTACATACTTGCAGAATCTATTAGAAGAAATTGCATTGGGCAATAGGCTTTCTAATTCAAAAATCTAAGAATGATACAAACATGGGGAGGAATCGGGAGGGATGGGGATTGAGAGATCACTTAAGGAGAAAACACAGGGCTCCTGGTTTCCTTAAACGTCTGTACCTCACATGAGCAGTCTCTTCTGTTTTCCAATCATGTAAAATGAGGGATTTCTCTTCTTTATTTAGCCCCTCACATGGTACCTGAGCCTAGAATACTGACGTAGGGGCTGAGGGATGTGTCCAGGGCCACAGAACCAGTACGTGTCAGAGAGAAGGGCCTTTGAACCCAGGGCTGGCTAGCTTCAGGTCAGCCCTATATTGACTTTGCTAAACTATTTCGACCCAATGCATGGTGTCATTTAATAAATACCTGTTCGATTGTTTCATCTTCTTACTTCAATAATACCTCTGTGGTCCACTATTGGATATATAATATTTATCACGTCAAACCCTTGGCCTATTGCTTACAAAAGCATCTATTTCAGAAAAAGTGATTACCTAAAATTTTTGACTACCGAATAAAGATGAGTATTTTCTCCCTTCATCATCTTAAGGTCATACCATAGGAGAGGAGCTCCCTCAACTTCCCTTTTCATTCCTCAGAATTCTTCTGCATTATCACCTACCCCCACTCTCTTGTCTTTATCAAAGAAGTAAAAGCATCCCTTCTCTTCACTAAGGTTACCCCCATGGCTGGGATTCTACCCCCTTCTGTGAGTACCACAATATGGCGCCAGCAGACAGAAGTCATCCATGTCTCCTTCATCTTCATTCTCTCCCTTTCAACAAGCTTCTTCTTACTTGCCTAGACATGCTCAGGTTTCTAAAACACTTTAAGAAAAACGTTTCCCTTATCCCTTATATTCCCTTCAACTTTCAAGTCACCTCTTTATCACTAACACATTTTTTGAAAACAAGAAGTCTTCACTGCAAAATCTCTCTTCAGCACCATGACTGGGCTTCCATTCTCCCTCTCCCCCAAACTACTAAGATTCTCAATAATTCCTATTCTTGCCTCTTGTTGGCCTCTCTGAAGAGTTAGACACCATGTACCAACATCTTCTTACCAAATGTTTCCTCTTCTTTCATATGCAGAATCATGATACTCTCTGTTTTCATTGAATCATAGGTTCAGAGGTGGAAGGGACCTGAGAGGCTATAGGGTGCAACCCACAAATGTTACAGATGAGGAGACGGAGGCCCAGAGAGAGTAAGGAACTTGCCCAGCATCATACAGCTCCTAGATGTCTAGGTGGCTCCTGAACGCAGGTCTTCCTGACTTTAAGCGCAGGCCCTGTGTACTATGCCACAACAGTACCATGCTGATTCTTATTCTATCAATCAATTGAATAAGCATTTATTTATTACCACTGTGTGCCAGGACTTGGGATGATGAGGGTGAGGGAGAGGGAGAGGAGGACAGTGTGGGATATAAAGACAAGCACCAAATAGACTCTGCCCTTGTGAAGCTTAGCCCCATTTCTCTCTCATTCCTCTATTTTGGGACTCCTCAGTTCTTCCTTCTTCCTTAGTGTGGGGATCCCCAATGATCTCTCTCATGATCTCTTTTCTTCCCTCTTTATACTGTCTTCTTTGGCAAGTTCTTTCATACTCATCACCTCACCTACCACTCGGTGCCAACAACTCCCAAATTAACCTCTAGTCCTAACCATGACTTTGAGTGACTGTCCAGCTTCCTAGAGAATTGTCCACTGGGCCTCCCTGGGCACCTCAAGAAGCAAAGGATCCCTTCTCCCTCCCCAGTCTCTGCCCACTCACTGCTGCCAAAATCATCTCCTACACTGACCCCATGTGGCTGTTCATCTTCAGGGGTTCCAGGCTCCTTCCACAAAAAGGTCAAGCAGCTTTTCCTGGGATTCAAGACCCTCCACATGGTAACTCTCTTTTTAATGTGAATTTAACCATCAACAAACATCAACATTTTACAATAAAAAACCCCAACAACAACAAAACAAAAAACCCGAATTTCTCTGAGGTAGTTTGCTAAGTAGATACAAATTAAATCAAACAAAGCAGTAACAAGACAGCTCTATTTGTGACCCCTGCTGTGCCTTTTGTTTTCTTTTGTGCATAAAAAAAGGAATTGCATTAAAAGGCTTTGTTTTTGTCTCTCACTATGCACAAATCTGTCTTCTCTTTCCTCCTCCTCTTGTGGAAGTCCAACCTCTTACCAAAAAATACATACTGCCCAACTAGATGGTGCATTGGATAGAACACCATCCTAGATGGGAAGATGTGAGTTCAAATTCACCTATAGACACTTTCTAGCTGTGTGACCCTAGGAAAGTCACTTAACCTGCCTGCCTCAGTTTCCTCAACTGTAAAAGGGGGTAATAATAACAACATCTACTTCACAGTGTTGTTGTGATGATCAAAGTCATACATTGCACAGGGCCTGGCACATAGCAGGTACAAGGAAGCTCTTGCTTCCATCCTTCCCAAACAAGGTAATGCATATCTGAGAACACCAATCTCATTCTGCCTCAGAAATCCATTCCCCGTTTTCTTTTCAGCCTTGTCTCCCATTCCTCTATGTTCTATGTTTCATTCAGATTTGTGTCCTCCCTGTCTCGGTCCTCTCTCTGATCCCTCCCTCCTTGGCCAGCCTTTTCTGACCTTTTTCCCCTCATAGGTCAAATATACTAATGTACTTCTATAAACTTATATACTGTATTATAGCCATTTGTGAAGGGCTCATTCTTCCAAAAGACTTGGAACTCCTAGTGGGAAAAGAGTAGCTAAGACAAGCCTCCACCCCAGCTCTTAATACCTGTGTTCTGCATATAATAGGTACTTAATTATTTACTGAATTCAAGATATGGTGACATTTTCCAAATAAGAGATTAAATAAGATTTTTAAGAATAAAATTAGCCATTATCATTACTCCTTGACTTCAGGGAACTATAAGGAAGATAATGAATTGTATTAATTTAGCATAAAATTATAATTATGCTGAAATTAAAAATTCCTTTCCTATAGAGAATATATTCAAGTGCAGTATTTAAGACAAATAATGCTATGAAATTTTAATGATATGATTTTAATGTATGATAGCTCTAGAAACTACTGGAATTTGAAGCAATTTAATGCTAAGATCCAAGAGTGACTTTAAGTCATTCATTTTGACAATGTGACTTTTTTTTTTTTTTTAATTTTAAGGATTCAGTCTGATGAGCCTTCTGGTAGAACTACAGCTGAGCAATCAGAAAAAACGATTGGTATTTATGTCTGAAGTGTGGAAATCAATGAGGTTAGCTCAATGATCCCACCACCTTGTGGATGATTTTGAAGTCCAGTCTTTTCAATATTTAAAGGTATGAGGCAGTCTAGAGGAAGAGGACTAATTTCCATCAGCTCTGCAGAAAGAGAGGCTATTCTCCCTGGCAAAGGCATACTGCTAACTGTACTATATCTAGGAAACTTGTCTGAAGTAACTATGAGGAGATATCCTTGGAGGCGACATCATTGTTGTCTTAATGTATTCAACAGTTTTCATACCGAGTGACTAAAAGACTGACTTTGCTTTGGTTTTGCCCCAGTGGACCAAAGGCAAGGTTAGAAACTGAAGAGCCAGATTACAACACAACATAAAGAAAAATCAAATAGGAAGAGCTCTCCCACAGTTCTGCTTGAGGATGTAGTGAGTCTCCGGTCGATGGATGGTCATTGATTTGCTAGGGATGTCATAGAAGGGATACATGTGCAAAATGTAGTTTTGACAAGATTGCTATCTGAGGTGCCTTCCAACTCTTATATTCTATATGGTATAACAACTTCTGTCATTGGTCAGCAAGCATTTAAAGCACCTTACCTTCCATGTACTAGTAAGTACTTTATAAATGTTTATTGACTGATCATTGGTTGACCTACTATGTGCCCAGAACTGGGCTAAACTGAGAATATGAAGGCAAAAAACAATCCCTGCTCTTGAGGACTTCACAGTCTAATGGGGAGTGGGGTCAAATTCTTACTTAATTCAGCCATTTTTCTGTGTAACCTAACATAAGCTATGTAACCTACCTCAGTTTTTGTTCCTACACAGACCAGAAGCCAAGTGAAATTTATACATAAGAAGATAGTGGGCAAGAGGGAAATATGTACTCTCTCACAAATGGTAAAGAAATTCAAGGCTATTTTTGTACTTTAAAAAGGTGATAAAATAAGCTCAATTAAATGGTAAAGCCGACGTGCTCAAAGTGATGGGTTTTAAACAAATGAAAATAACTTTTCATTGTGCCTGTCCTTTTTCTTTAGCTTATTCCTCTCTCTTTGCTCCTTTTCTAAGGACTCAACTTCTACCTGCAAGGTGATTAACATGACCTCCTAACAGATTTCTGGCTCTGTCTTCCTGGATGAGGTAAGAATCTTCACTTGAATGAATCTCTTTCTTTTGATTTTTTTTCCCAATGGATCCCCTTATTTTTGGCAGCTGTAAACAGCTGATGTGCTAAACGGAACAGAATGGAATGGAACAGAATTAAAAAGGCGATTTGCAATAAAATTGACATATGCTGACCCCCAAACTCTTAACTTGATTGGGCAAATCTTCTAAATGCAGGTTTTTCTGACCCAAAAGTTAGATAAACCATTGTCAAGTTCAAATGTGGCTTTAGACACTTACTAGCTGTGTGACCTTGGGCAAGTTACTTAACCCTTTTTGCCTCAGTTTCCTCATCTGTAAAATGAGCTGGAGACAGAAATGGCAAACCACTCCAGCATCTTTGCCAAGAAAAAAAAACAACAAAAAAACCCCCAAAAGGTGAGGTCACAAAGAGTCAGACATGACTGAAGCACAGAGCTTGGCACAAAATAGAAGTTTGATAAAGTGGACTTGTTCATTGATTGGGATGGGATCATTCTTCTGATGGGGTCCTTGGGATGTATATATGTTTGTAACATCAATCTATGTAACATCAGTTTGTAAATGGGGTGCTTTGGGATCTATGTCTGTAAAATCAATTTGTAAAAGCAGTCTGTAAAGTCACACTTCCCCCACCCCAGTCTCAAAGCATTAACTCTGCCCCTTCCCCCTGCCAGCACTCTGCCCAGCAACAACTCATGAACTGTTTATCTCTGCTTGAAACAATAAGCTACTTATGAATCCTTCACAAAACTATCTATAAACATTTTTAGCTTAGGCAAATGTTATCTCCCTTAGTTAAAGTGGCCAGCTGCACCATGAATTCTTCAGTACCCTATCTATAGGGTAACTCCTTAGCCAATTATACCCACACTGTGTCTCTGATGGCCTTGGTTCCCAAAATCTATCTTGTCAAGCTTGACATTGATGGGTGGCAGACTGGGCACTCCTTAGTAGCCATGACCGAGGATTGACTTTAGTGATGTGTCAGGCCTAAAACCACACCTCCAGGTAGCCCCCCCCCCCCACCTTGGGCTATTTCCCAGTGAATCATGGGCAATACGCCTGCGCAGTTGATATTAAAAGTGCATGGTCCTTTAAGCACTGACCACTCCTTAACTCCTCCCTGATCCCACCCTTACTCACCTAGTTAGCATAATTGGCACCTGATTTACTGTCTTGACTCCATAAAACTATGCCTGTGACCCCTGGAAGTTTTCAGGTTCCATAAGAATCTAGCCCGCTGTCCTTGCACAGCGTAACAATAAACTTTACAATTTCAGCTTCAAAGTTTGCTTGAGCCTGGTGAATTCCTTCCAGACTGGATGCCAGAGTGGGTCCCTGGCAGAACCACTTACCCTCCCCCCCTCCTTATCACCCTTCCCTTTTCACTTCTGTGACCCTAAATCCTGATAGTGAACCTTAGCCACAGTCCAATATCTTCCTCCACGGCGGTCACCCTGGGTTCTCCAGGGTCTCTGCCTACAAAGGGACAAGCCAAGGCAGAAGCTACCAAGTGGTCAAGGCTGGAGGCACCTACCTGGCAAACAGACTAAGGACAGAGTGCCAAGGTGCTGCATCCGATAGAACGCTGGCTCCTTCAGAGGCGCCAGGCTTCGTTTGTCTCGGTATCCCCAGCACACAGCACCTTGCAAACACCCAGACTTTAGAAATATTTTTTGAAGGATTCTGGAAATTGAGCAGTCATTGGCAAGTTGGTCACCAGGTGAATAACTAATTAAATAATTAATTTTGTCACAGCAATTCATGGAGTGTATGAGAGTTTGTACAGAGGAACTCCGCATGTTCCAATCCCGGATCTCTGAAAGAGTTTCAGTACCAGATATTCGAGAGTAGCTATGTCCAGGATCACTCTTGTCGCATAAACAAGGTGCTGGTCTGCACTGCCTGACTCGTCCCAGGTGCTGAAAAAACATTTGGTCTCTCCCTTCAAAGCCCTCCTTCCCCACTTCTCCATTCTGGGCATCTGCCTCCCATCTCAGCTAAAATCTCCCCTTCTACACAAAGCCTCCTTTGCCTTCTCTGCACTGACTACCACCAGTCTGTTCTGTGCATAGCTTGTCTGTACAAAGCCCATCTGCATGCTGTCTCCCCCATTAGAGCAGGAGCTCCTTGAGGGTAGAGACCATCTTAAGAGTTTCTTTATAGCCCCAGCCTGTAGGACAATGGATGGCACATGTTGGAGTTCAATGCTTATTGACTATGAGCTAGAAACTGAGGAAATTTAGGCAATAACTGATGGTCTCAGTGGAAGTAAGGGGGAGGGGAAGCCCAAGCCAAGAGTGGGGGAGGGAAGCTTTTCTTCAACTCTTTTCACTTTGTCTTACCTTCCAAGCCTGAAGGAGACAGCACATAGAAACTTGAACAATTCCAGCCAATTGTGTATTTCAGCAAAGCTGAGACTGTAAAGCCTCTTAAAATATAAAACTTGCCTTTAATGCACTGCCCAAGGTCAATGCGGTCCGGGGAAGAAAACAGTTGGCAGGTCGGGGTTCACATTCCAGCTCCCCGAGGTACTGGGCCCAGAGATGATCCTTGCTTTTCATTTCCCTGGCTTCTCATTGAGAACCCAGCACTATGGTCCTGTCCTGTAACGCTGGGGGATCTCATGGGAGTGAACAGAATTTCACTGTAGCTGGAAGATGGGTAGAAGGGGGACCTCCACCCAGCCTCAGGACTTGAGGGGGATGGGGTAGAGTAGAAGGCCTTCCGGGCCCAAGGGGAAGATTCACATACAATGGTCAGTTACTGCATCACCCATCAGCTCAGACAGCCCTGGAAAACCTGGAGTGGAGTGAGAAGCTAGGAGGGGCCTCCCAGATAGGGAAGAATGTGGGGCAGAATGGGCACTCTTGAACAGGCCCATACAGCTCTGGGGAGATCTCTCTTTCTAGCTACGAGGCCTTGACCTCAGCTTAGGCTGCAAGTGGCCGTCTCAGCATTTCACTTCTTCCTAATTTACCAGGAGGCTGCACCTCATGCTCTTACCAGCTGTCCATGACCGAATAATAATTTATTAAGGGCGGCCTTCCTGTAAGTGGCGGGCTTTTAATTGTGACTTAAAGGAAGCTGGGGAGCTCAGTGGTCAGAGTGGAGGAGGAAGGGCCTTCCAGGCATGGGAGGCAGCCAGAGAGGATGCCCAGAGCTGAGAGATGGAGGATCTTGTTGGAATAGCTGGGAGCCAGGCTGATTGACTGGAAGAGGTAGTGATGGGGAGTAAAGATGATGAAAAAGGGAGGAGGGGGCCAGGTTCTGGAGAGCTTTGATGCTCTAGGTACTAGGGAGTCAGTATTGGAGTTTACGCAGGAGTGGGGTGACATGGTCACTCCTGCATTCTGGGAAAATCACTTTGGCTCCTGAATGGGGGATGAACTGGAGTGGGGAGAACCCCGAGGCAGGCAGACCAACCAGCAGCTGCTGAAATAACCCGGGTGGGAGGTATTGAGGGCCTACACCATGGTGGGGGCAGGGTCAGAGGAGAGAAGGGGGCATAGTTGGGCACTGCTAACAAGGCAGAAAGGACAGGCATTGGCAGCAGATATGGATGGGGGGGGGGTGAGGTGTAAGAGATGGTGAGCTGGACATGAGGACTCCTGGGCTGTGAGCCTGAGGGCCTGGGAGGATGATGGTGTCCTTGGGAAGGTGGGAGGGGGAGAGGATTTAGAGAGAAAGAGAATGGGAAAAATTCCAGTTCCTGACATTTTCGTCCCAATTAGGATGGCCCTTAACTCCCAGGATTACACTTGTAAATTCTATAGTTTAGTAAAACCTTTTGTAAACCAAATGAAATTCAAGCAATCTTCCCTTGTCTCCAACTGTGACTCACTTGGGAAAGTATTGGTTTCCAACATTTCCTCAAGTGCCAGTGGGAGTGAAAGACACCAGAGGAGACATAAAGAAATCCTGGGCACAGTAATCTTGAAAGCCTGTCACGGCCTCCACAGCCCACTGCTCACCTTGGACAAGTCCATCTCTCACCTCACTTACCTCATTGCATAATGAAAGAAGAGGTCTCTGTGACTCCTGACGGCTCTCCCAGCTCTAAAACTATGAACTTGGAGAGATAAGGCTTCTAGGGAAGGAAATGCCCCCACTCGCACCCCTCTCCCCGCTGGATGAAACTGGAGAAAGCCTCCTCACAAATGGGAAGCTGCTTCTTTGATCCTATCCCAACTTCACTTATTCTGAACCCCAACACACCTGCCCCTAGATCCAGCCTTTCTTCTGGTACAGTTTGCCTCCCTTGAATATCACCTCTTCCCTTAAGCATCTGGAATGACCTTGGAGATTAAAGGTGATATTGTTGATTCTAGTAAATATATTTGAAATAAACATAAAGGTTGATTAAAGCTTGATCTATAACGAAAGCCTGGTTAGCTTTAACTAACAAGATCATTTTTCAGCATAAAGGACTCAAAATAGGATTGGAATTTTGGAAATCAGTTAATCAAGAATTTGTTGAAGCATCTGCTATATTTCAGACACTATCAGGTGCTAGGCTAGACCCCCGGGCTTGCTGTGAAAATTCCCTGGAGGCCTAGGTTAGGAGGGCTGTGAGCAGTAGAGAGAGGGGAAGGAAATGGTCAGAGGAAGACACAGAAGCCTCTATTCAAGAAACATTAGGTGATTACTATCTGTGTTAAGGAAGCAATGAAATACATTCTGACCCTGTTTTGTGTCATGGTCACTTTTGGCAGTTGGGTTAAATTGCTGGACCCCTTCTCAGAGAAATTATTTTAAATACATAAATATTTAGGATTGTACTGAAATAAGGGTGTATTTTTTTTCCCATCTAAATTCCTGTACCTTGAGGTGGCTAGGTGGTTCAGTGAATAGAGCACCAGCCCTGGAGGCAGAGGGGCCTGAGTTCAAATCCTGTCTCAGATACTTAACACTTACTAGCCCTGTGACCTTGGGCAAGTCACTTAACCCTAATTGCCATGCCTTCCCACCTCCAAAAGAGGGGGAAAAAAATCCTGTACCTCCTGAAACCTATCTGCCCTTGAGGGATAGGGCCCCCGAGGCACACAGATAACTAAACACAAACTAATAGGTTCCTAGTGACTGGGGGAATCAGGAAAAACCTCTTAGAAGACTTGGTATTTGAAGGGAGACCTGAAATGACTCCAGATCTAGGGCAGGAAGGGACCCTAAAGGTCTCTGAGCCTGGAAGTGACCTGCCACAGAGCTACTAAGTGTCTGAGGCAGGATCCGAATGCAAATCTCCTTGACCCCCGGTCCAGGACTCAGCTGCTTATAGCCCCAATTGTCCCTTAATTGGTTATGCCAAGATGGACAGAGGTGAGGAGAAAGCCTTCCACATAGGGAGAGATGAGAGCTGGAATGTCATGCTGTGGGAGAGGCAGGTCTGGGGAGGGGGGGTGTAGAGCCACTCTGAATTCAGAGACAAGAAGGAGCCAAGGGGGCTTTTGGAATGGGGGTGTGGTGTGGTCACTGTAGTGCTTTAGGAAGATCGATGGGTGGAGGATGGATTGGGGAAGGGTAGAGAGGAACAGGGAGAGCACTGAGGAGGCCATTGCAGCAGCTTGGGCTGACACGACTGGAAAGAGCTGGACGTTCCCTCCCATCTCCGAGCCTCCACAGTGTCTGTTGCCCGCTGCCCCTTGGCTCTTAGCTGAGCTCAGCTGAAGGGGGTCACAGAGACCAAGGCTGTGGCCATGGGGGCTCAATCCCAATTCATGTAGACCACAGCATGGCCAGGGCATGGGCACTGTACCCTCAGATCTTCATTCTGCCAAACCACTTGGAAAGGACCATTGTGACCAAATGGAAATGGAAGTGTTTGGAGGCTATGCCAGCTTCTACAGGAACTTTACTTATTTTCTGTAAACCACAAAAGGCATTTCAAGAAGTGTAAATGGAAGCCGGAGGGTTCAGAGCCCTAGACTGCAAGGGACCCCAGAGGCCACCTGGTCCCCCCCACCTTCCCCATGTTACAGATGAGGAAATGGAGGCTTAGGAGGGGCTCATAAATCTAAGGCTGAAAGGAACAACTGGTCCAGCCCACCTTGGGCCTTACTCAAGGACACACAGATAGTACCCATGGCGAAATTTGAACCAAGGGTCCCGATTGCAGAGTTAATACTCTTCTTTACTGCACCATGTTGAATTCAAATAGAGTGTTGATGCACGGAACACACAGATGATGGCACTGGGATGGCAAGTGTTGGCAGACAACTCTGGTGGGTTAAAAAAAATGCTGGTGCTGGAGTCAGAAAAGCCTGGGCTCAAATTCTGCCACCTACTTCCTAGAGAGAAACTAGGGGCAAGTGCTTAGCTTTCCTTAACCTTAGTTTCTCAAAGGGAGATGATGAAATGGGCATGATTCTCCCCTGCCCCTCTCTCAAGCAGACTATGAGCTCCTAGAGGAACCAGGACTGTTTTCCTTTGTGTATCCATCACCTGGCACAGGGTTGGGCACACAGTAGGTGCTTCATAAAACTTTCATGACATGCCTTCCCTTCAGGAGTGGCATAAAAGGTCAAATGAGCTAATAAAGGAATAAGAGGTAAAGTGCTGTCAAAGATGCAAAACCCAACATAAAGGTTAGCAGTAAACCAACGACAGCATTGTCGTTCAATTCTATGTGACAAGCACTGTGCTAAGTGCTAGAGCCCCAGGAAAGCCAAAAGACAGGCCTGCCCTCAAGGAGCTTGCAATCTAACACATACAGACAAATCTATACAAAGCAAGGTTTATGCAGGATAAATAGGAGACAATTATCCCAGAGAAAGCATTGAATTCAGCTGGCTTGGGGATGCTTTCTAGGGCAGGTGGGATTTTAGTTGGGACTTAAAGGAAGCCAGGAAGAAAAGATGAGGAGCATACAAGGCCTGGGGGATGGGCAGCCAAAGAAATACCCGAGCTAAGAGCCGAAGGCACTTGCTCATGGTACAGTCAGGGGTCCAGTCACTGGATCAAAGGGTGCTGCTGTAAGAAGCCTAGAAAGGGAGAGAGGAATGTAGACGACTTTGGATGCCAAACAGAGCTTTTTGTGTTGGCTGTTGGAGGTAACATGGAGTCATTGGAGTTTGTAGAGTGAGGGGGTCAAGGGAACTGACATGATCAGATTTTCATTTTAGGAAAATCATGTTTTTCACTGAGGTCTGCCTATTCTTCACTGCTGAAGGGAAGTCCTGTAATGGGAAATTCCTTGTAAACCATAATTTATATCTTTAATGGAGCTTCCCTGGGCACCGAGGAGCTCAGTGGCTTGGCCATGGTCTCATAGCCACGGTGTGTCCAAGGCGGGACTTGAGTACAAGACCTCTTGACTCCAAAGCCTATCCATTTCAAAGTTTATCTACAGTTTTATGATACATTATTACAAGTGGAAGGGATGAAGTTTGGCCAAACAGGGTCCAGTTCTGCCCATGAAGATGCCCTACTTTTGGACAGGCAATGTCAGTGTGGTAGACAGAGAAGCAATAATACAGAGGGATGGACTGGCCAATGAGGGCCCAAGTCTGCAAGCACCCACTAGCATGAAGTGCCCATAGGACTGACCCCTCATTGACCAGTCCACCCCTCTCTGTTTTTATGATGTCGATTTTTAGCCTAACAATAACAAAAACTTTATGCACCTGCTGTATGACTCTCAGTTATAGGAGGGTATCATTGGATCTACATCTGGGAAGCAGATATGGAAAAGTCTTTCCTTTCCCGTTGCTTGAAGGACTGTTAATTAGACTGCAGTAATCAGGCCACACTCCCTGGAGATCATCCTTCATCCCTCCAAAGCTCTTTCTGCAGGCAGCTGTTAGCAGGGAGAGGAGAGGAGGCTATGGCCCTCCAAAGCCCTCCACCCCCCTCACTCCACCAAGCCCATAATACTGAAGCCTAACAACCATTTGCTGGGGAAGAAATGGCATCAGAAACAAGGGAAGCATCATCTTCCTTTGCTGCCTTGAGCTGCCAGAGTTGTTTGAGCCAGCAAACCAACGCAGCTTAACTGCCAGTGAAGCCCCTGCCAACACTGTACTCTGTTCTCCCAGGACTCATCTTGTCTTTCTGTAACAGGCTTGCTTTTGAATATGGAAGGAAAGAGGTGAGATAGATGTAAGGAACAGACATTTCCTTCTCTGTGTGTCTGAGTTTAGATTCTCTCTGTGTTTGTATGTCTCTTTCTCTCTGTGTGTGTGTGTGTGTGTGTGTGTGTGTGTGTGTCTGTTTCTCTCTGTCTCTGTCTCTAGTTTGGATACAGACTTAAGACTCAAAAAGTCATCACTTAGACACATTTTAAACCCAGTCCCTCACTAAAGTATGGGCCTAAGCTCTCATGAAGAGTAATTACTACCATTGGCAGTGGCTCTCCTTGTATGTTTTTGATTGGGTTTTAGAAGCAGTATAAATCACAACAGCATACGTAAGCTAACAAAAATTATAAAGCCTAGATTCAGACTTTATATACCAAATTCAGACATAACCCCTGCCACACACATGAAAGGAAAGCAATCATGGAATCTCAGAGTTGTGGACCTCAGCTGGACCCACTGGAACCAGAGGAAGAGACCTCAGAGACCATCAAGTCCAGCCCATTCTGAATCTCCCCTCTATACCATCCCTGACCAGAATCTTTGTTAAAGACCTGGTGAGTCAAGAACCACTCATTTCACTTTTTAAAATAGCTCTGTTTTTGAAGACTCTTTTTTGCTCTATACTAAGCCTATAGTTGCTTATTTGTAACTTCCATTCATTGCTCCTAGTTTCATCCTCTGGAGCTTGGCACACTGATTCAAATTTATCCAAGTAGCTCTTCTAAACCTTCTCTGAGGTTCCTTGTCACCCTGCTATACCTGGTTTCCTATTTTTGCTGCCTTCCTATAAAGTTGATCATTTGTGATGGGCACATTGGAATGTGTTAACAATATCAGCTTTCCAATATCTCTAAGATTAAACCAAATTCCTTCTTTTGGAATTTGAGAATTTTAACAATCAGAATCTAGGTGATCTTTCCAGACCATATAAATATTACTCATTATCACATACTCTGTGGTCCACAAATTGTTCTTATTATTCTACCCAAGAAATTCCCTTTCTTGTCTTTATGAGTTTGCTTTGGTTATGCCCTGTGCCTGGAATGAACTCACTCCTCCCTTCAACATCTTAAAATCACTAGCTTCCTTCAAAGGTCAATTCAAGCATAACACTACCCGAGGCCTTTCCTTATGTACACAACTGCTGATTCTCTCTCTGCCCCTTCCCTGCTCTGATACTGAAATTACCTCCCATATACTTTTTATTATATATTCAATTATATGGGTACCTGTTGTTTCTAGTGAGAGAACTATTAAAGACTATAAAGACTTTTGTCTTTGTGTCTCCAGAACCTTCCTAACACAGTAGGTTCTGGCACCTAGATTGGAGTCTTTAAAAATAGTTACTGAGGCGGCTAGGTGGCGCAGTGAATAGAGCGCTGGCCCTGGAATCAGAAGGACCTGAGTTCGGAGCCGGCCTCCGACACCTAATCCGCACAAACAAAAACCTAGCCGTGTAACCTTGGGCAAGTTACTTAACCCCAATTGCCCTAACGGGGCGGCTAGGTGGCGCAGTGAGTAAGAGCGCCGGGCTCGGAGTTTGGATGACCCGAGATCAGATCCGGCCTCAGAAAATGAGCACCCACGCATAAACAATGACTAGCCGTGTAACCTTGAGCAAGTTACTTAACCCCAATTGCTTTAAAAAAAAAATAATAATTACTGATGCTTTTTTGTATCACTGTTACTTCCAAATAGCATGGTCACCATAGATTCTTCCCTCATAACAAAGAAATCAAAGAAAACAAATGAGCATATTGATTGTGTCTGATAGTGTATGTTCCATTCCATACCCATAGTTCCCTACTTCCCTACCAAAATGAGGGTAGGAGGTTTCTCCATCAGTGTTTGGGCATCAGTTTTGATCTTGACATTGATTAGTTCTGATCTGGTATCTCATCTTTTGATACTGCTTTCCTTTACATTATTATGATCTCCAAAACATAACCCTAAAGTGCTAAATTTACCTTTGAATAGTTCTGAAATATAATGAGCAGTTATTCTAGAGTATAGCAAATTCACTTCATTTTACTGATCTGGGGACTACTGAATACAGATACAGTTTTGGGAAGGGAGATGGTTCAATTGCAAGGCAAATAAATAATCAAATGACAAATAATTATACAAAATACAAATAATGATTACAAACAATCAGTGAGGAAAAACAATTATTCAGGGTTGTTTGGCTGACCTAATCTAGGTCACTTCAAACCTGTTTTTTTGTTCTTGTTCAGTTGTAACTGACTCTCCATGACCCCATCTAGGGTATTCTTGGCAAAGATAGTAGAGTGGTTTGTCATTTCCTTTGCCAACTCATTTTACAGATGAGGAAACTGAGGCAAACAGAGTTAAGTGACTTGCACAGGGTCACACAACTAGTAAGTATTTGAGGCTAGATTTGAACTCATGAAGAATCTTCCTTGTTCCAAGTCTAGTGCTCTGTCCAATGCCCACCTAGCTGTCCTCAAACCTTCCGACCTACTTGGAAAAAAAAAACAAAAAGACCCAGCAGATATAAACAGAGATCAGTCTTTGAGTTGGAGCTGAAAATCTGAGAAATTATGGTTCTTCATTGCCCTGGGCCAGCCTTTTCATTAATTCTCAGAGCATATTTCACTGGGCTGTTGGGAGGAGATGGTTTCAGAATTCCAGCAATGGGAGTCTCAGACTGGGGGGCTCATTTTCTCTACTTCAGAAGCAAGGTCTCCTGGTTCATGGTCTCTGTGCCAAAAGGAGAGAGGAGACTTGATCTGTTTCTGAGCCTTTCTCAGTATCTAATCTGAGAGCAAAAACAGAGAGCAACCTTTCAAATAAATCAAGTCATCCAAAAAAACCCACACACAGAGCCCCAAGAAGAACTCTTGGTCCCACACAGTCTTTCATTCCCTTAAGTATAAATCTTTCCAAACACCACAATTACTTTCCAGAAATGGAAGATTTTTTTTTCCAAGGCACAACCCAAAGAACTTACTTTTCCCCCAATAAAAACAATGCCAAGAATGAATTTTTTAAAGGGAGGCACCCACTTAGGACTTTGCACTGTTCTATTCACAGATTCTGATAAATGCCCTTATTCCGTCTCCAAGTTACGGTTGCTGGCCAGAACCTCTACTTAGGGAACGTTCACACCCACACTACATTGATTTCGATACAAAGCGTTATCAAATCTGACATGCTCTAGGTGAAGTCAGATTTCAATGTCCAGCTCATTTAAATTTCAGGATGGCCAAGTAGAAAGAATGACAGACTTGAAATCAGGCAACCTTGGTAGCAAATTCAGCCACTGAAATTTACTAGCTCTATCTAAGCTGCAATTTTCTCACTTTTAAAATTGAGATAGTTCTCACTGGGCTGTTGTGAGGTTCAATCAATCAATCAGTCAAGAAGCATTTATTCAGTACCTACTATGTCCCAGGAACTGAGTCAAGTGTAGGGATACAAAGAAAAGCAAAAACACAACCCCAGCCCTGAAGGAACTCCCATTTTTATTGCAGAAGAAGGGAAGGGGGGAGAGAAAACATGCAAACAGCTATGTTCAAGCAAAATACATGCAGGGTAAATTGGAGCTAATCTTACAGGGCAGGCACAGGGATAAAGGATGCCTGTGCAAGGCTTCTTGAAGAAGTTTAGGGTTAGAGTCTAACCCTAACCTTCTGATTCTAGCCCTAACCCTCTGACGCTTTCATTTGAGAACTGAAGGAAGGCAGGAGGTAGAAAAGAGGAGGTAGAGAATTCCCAACATGGGAGACAGTCAATGGAAATGGGCAGAGGTGGGAGCTGGAGCCCTTGTGCCAGGAATAGCAAGGAGACCAGTCACTCAAATAAAGGCCTGTCTACCAAGTGTTTTTTCAATCCTTATAAGCTATAGAGTAATAACACTTATGATAATAGTATTAATATTATTTAATCATTGGTGTCATTAATATTTGTTCCCTTATTTTATTTCTTTTTAATGTTGTGGTCTGGGGGTGCTGACTGGGTGTAGATTGGCTATCTCCTTCAAGGTTCTGCATACATTCGGCTTGGTTCTCTGCTTTCACGACCTACTAAAAAGCAGGCTAATACTTAACAAATTAACCAGTGGGGTAGTGTATAATATAACTTGGCCACCAGTAAGGGTTTCCTTCAAACCACCAGCTACGTACCATCATCACGAGTTATACCATGTGCATACTTTGTACTATTGACTAGGAACATGGACAAAGGAGACTGAAGCCATTCCAGAGTAGGAAACACTGGGGCAGAGTGGAGGGAATGCCAATGTGAAGTCAGAGCACACAGGTCCAAATCTGCCCTCTGCCACTTAGCTGTCATGACCTTGGGTGCTTACACATCTCTCTGGGTTTCAGTTTCCAGCAAGGTCCCTTCCAGCTCTCAATCTAGAATCTGATGGGATTTTAATCTGATTCTATCTGTGGTTCCATTCCCAACATTTGGACAATCTGTTTTCCGCTGATGAAATTTATTAATCAGGTTTCTTGTTGCTTTTCTGTTGTGTCAGTTGTGCACAACTCTTCAGAGCCTCCGCTGAGGCTTTCTTGGCAAAGGTGCTGCAGCTATTAGCCATTTCCTTCCCCAGCTCATTTTATAGACAAGAAAACTGAGGCAATCAGTGGCTTGCTCAGGGTCACATGGCTAGTGTCTGAGGCTGGATTTGAACTCAAGAAGATGAGTCTCCCTGACTCCATCATGACTCTATTCACTGTGCTGCATAGCTGCCTTTAATAAGGCTTAGACAGAGGACTTTTTAATAGCAATGAGATTAATTAAAACACCGTGAAGTAACTATAAAAGAGCCAGACACGTAGCAAAGCTGTCAAGAAAATATGTCCCTGATCATCTCCTCCCATAATCCTCCTGGAGTGCCTGGGGCATTGGGAAAAGGATTAAGGGAAGGAATTACATGTTTGGAACTTGTCAAGATTGACTCAACAAGCAGCCCGAGAAAACAGGAAAGAAGTCATGGGGATACCTGAGTTTCTGAGAGCCTGGGATTTCATGGCAGTTACGATCCCATTCAGTCTTGCTCTTGTCTGATCTTCTGTCATCAGTCTGTCTTGTATAACTAGGATCATATGATCACCCTCACACACACACACACACACACACACACACACACACACACACACACACACAGGGTACTGGTGCTATATCTTCTTATACGCAAGTCATGAGTCTGCCTGAAACCGTGGAAAGTGATTTGGCCATTATCAGCCAGGAATATGGTGCCATTGTCCTGCCCTTCTTAGAAGTCCATCCAGAGATCTTCTGTCACTCCCCTACCCCAACCCCAATCTCTGCAGCTCTATGACCAACTTGTGGTGATGGTCATGGCCGGCAGTTTTCAGGAACCACTTGAAGAAGAAAAGAATGAGGAGCAGCTTAATCTCCCTATGACTGTACCAGCTGCTGATATCCTGAGCCATGGGGCCAGCCACAATGCCAGTCTGGAATACTCTCTAGAATTTTCTAAGAATGGTAGCTACTCAGTCAATTCCCAGAAGCCAAGAGATCTTTAACCCTATGGACAGATGGCTGACTGGCAACTGGTCCCTATGTATGACTTTGCTGAACCATATCCTGGGAATAGATGATACAACTGACATTCAGATAGTGCCAGTATGTGCAATGGTCCTACAGGGAACCCCACCTGAGGCAGAGAGATGCCCAATGCATGAGCATTGAGATTTCCTGTGCCAACTGGAGATGGCTGGTGCTTTGCATGCCAGCAAAGCAATCAAGGAATTTAAGAAACAAGATGGCTGGGAGGAAGATGATGGTGAGGAGGACAGCCTAACACTAACAAATAAGAGCCTTCCCAAATGCAGAGCTTCATGGAAGACACTTCTCTGAACCAGTGCCCTGCTGACCTAGGAGGCTTATGCCACAGACTTAAAAAGTGGACAAGAACTGCTTAGCAGTAAGGAGACTGGGGCCAAATGTCTCTGGAAGAAAGAGCCAGCCTCAGGGGTGGCTAGGTGATGCAGTAAAGAGAGAAGTGGCCCTGGAGACAGCAGGACCTGAGTTCAAATCTGACCTCAGACACAACACAAAAAACTAGCCATGTGACCTTGGGCAAGTCATTTAACCCCGATTGCCCTCCAAAAAGCGCAAAAAAAAAAGCCAGCCTTGAAGGTCCACTGAAGGCAGAAGAGTATCTTGTATCACAAGTTGGAACTGACAGGCTCATAGTCTCTCACCTGATGCCTTGGTCTCCACCCAGGGAAGAAGATGAAAAACGTTTGCTTCTCAAGAAGTTGTGTGGATCTTCTGGGAACCCCCAAGGTTTGGAGTTTTGCTGCTGTAGTTCTGATTCTATTATCCTATAGGATATTCCTTAGTTGAAAAAAAATTGAGAGAAAGAAAGGAGGAGGAGGAGAGGGAAGAGGAGAAGAAGAAGAAGAAGAAGAAGAAGAAGAAGAAGAAGAAGAAGAAGAAGAAGAAGAAGAAGAAGAAGAAGAAGAAGAAGAAGAAGAAGAAGAAGGAGGAGGAGGAGGAGGAGGAGGAGAAGGAGGAGAAGAAGGAGAAGAAGGAGAAGAAGGAGAAGAAGGAGAAGAAGGAGAAGAAGGAGAAGAAGGAGAAGAAGGAGAAGAAGGAGAAGAAGGAGAAGAAGAAGAAGAAGGAGAAGAAGAAGAAGAAGAAGAAGAAGAAGAAGAAGAAGAAGAAGAAGAAGAAGAAGAAGAAGAAGAAGAAGAAGAAGAAGAAGAAGAAGAAGAAGGAAGAAGAAGAAGAAGAAGAAGAAGAAGAAGAAGGAAGAAGAAGAAGAAGGAAGAAGAAGGAAGAAGAAGAAGAAGAAGAAGAAGAAGAAGAAGAAGAAGAAGAAGAAGAAGAAGAAGAAGAAGGAGAAGGAGAAGGAGAAGGAGAAGAAGAAGAAGAAAGAGAGACAGAGAGACAGACAGACAGACAGACAGACAGAGAGAGAGAAGGGATAGTAGGTTTAGGGCTTGAAGATATCTCAGATTTTTAGTCTAGTCCTGTAGTTTTACAGATGAGAATACTGAGGCACAGAGAGGTTAGGGATTTACCCAGGACTTCATAGTTAATAAATGCCTGAGGTGGGATTTAAACTCAGGTCTTTCTGACCCTACATCTAGAGTCCTGTCTTTTAGACTATGCAGCTTTTGCACTTGGCACCATCTCCACTCTGGGTCTACACTACGACTAGCACAAACCTCCAGAATCTGTTACAATTTCCATTGGGCAATTCAATCCTGGCCACAGTTACGGACCCTCAGCAGTCCCAGTGGAAGCTTCGAGCATCCCTGGTTAGGGCCTGTCTTGCTTCTGCTCTCAGAAGGTTTTCTAGTCCCAGTCACATGGAAAGAACGAAACACCCCAGAATTCATGTCCACGTAAAAAGTCAAGGAGGGAGAAGCAAGCTTCTCAGAAAAACGCTCATTCTATCCTGACCTGCCCGGCAGTTCTGTCTCTGTCTCAGACTCATTTTTCAGGTGGGTCTGATATTTAGAGGTGCTGTATGCCCTCTGAGGCCATGGCATGGAGCTGAATCGGGGTGCCAGCTCTTAAATAGCCCTCTGGAATGTGGTAGGACATTGACCCCACCAAAGGAACACCAATCTTGCGGGGTCCTACCAAAAAAAGAGCCTCAGGGTGTATGTCCAGAGGTAGATTGTCCAACCTTCAAACAATAGTCCGGAGATGAATCCTCAGCTCCAGGCTGAGCCTGGGGTGGTGAATGGGGATGATGGATCTTTTGGTCAAAGCTACCCTTGATGACTGCATGGCAGAGGCATTTCCGTTATCTGCTTGGGCAGAAGGGTTGCTTGTACAACCTTGGGCTACTGAAGAGACGTCGGTATACTCATTCCAGAGGACCTGTTTTCTGACTGACAGGGGGCAGTGCTGAACAAGACCCCCAGCCTTGGACATAGTTTGTGTAGATTCGTTCCAAGGGTTGGGTTTTCTTCAACAGAAAGATTGGGCAGAAGGAAGAGAAGATGGATGCTTATTCATTGAAGGAAGAAGTTTAGTTTTCTTCACAAGCACAGATGAAACTTTGAATCTCTGCATGGTCCCCACCACAAGGTTGTCTCATTCTATTTAGTTAGCTTGTTGACATAAGTCAAGGAGAAAAAGCTCCTTGGGCCTTGTGTTCCCTGCAGGGACATCCAGCCTCAAAATGTCATTGGAGACTAAAAATTGGAGCTCACCTAATGAAGCACTTCCCTTCATTTGCAAGGCAGCATGTGAGAGTGTCTATGGCTGTTCATAGTAAGCTATGAATTAAGGCATTTTCCTTTTTAAAGGCAGAAAAGAAAATGTCAAGTCAGAAAGAACATTTGATGAGGGGTCAGGAGATAGGGGTTCAAATGGGGGTGCAGCTGAACTGGATGGCACCAGCTCATACAAACTCTCAGGAACCGATTGGGACATTGTCAACACAAGCATTTGGACCTCGTAAATCAGCAAATGCTACAAATCAGAACTTTATTGTTTTGTTAGTTGTTTAGACCTGAGAAAGTGATGAGAAAATGCTAGTGATGAGGATTACACCTTGAAAGTGTCATGAAGACATTTTCCCACTGAAAAGCCAGTTGTTAAACATTTGCTAGCATATCCTGGGTTTAACTTTTGGCTCTGTTACTGCCTGTGATACCTTGGACAAATCACATCCTCTCCATGGGCCAGACACATACATAGACAAATATCTTGATGTATTTATATATCTCATGTATATCATTCATCTGCTTCTATCTCTACCTATATATATATATATATATACATATATTTATGTGTAACATGTATGTATGTGTATTTTATATGTGCAGCATGTATGTGTATAGATACATAGCTATACATATAGGTGTATATACATATATGCACACATTCAAATGTTTCCTTGGCTTCTGCTGCTATCTCAAGAGACTGTCCTGCTTCTCCCTTTTGCCTATTAAATATCTCAGAAGAGCACTAGTCTCCACTTGCTGCTTTCTCTTCATTCCCTTCATTTTTTTTTTAAAAATAATAAAAATTTTAAGCAATTGGGGTTAAGTAACTTGCAAGGTTACAGGCTAGTCATTTGATTATGCGGGTGCTATTTTTGAGGCCGGTCTGATCTCGGGTCATCCAAACTCCGAGGCCGGCACCGTACCACTGCGCCACCTAGCCGCCCCTTAGGGCAATTGGGGTTAAGTACTGCAAGGTTACACGGCTAGGTTTTTTTGTTTGTGCGGATTAAGTGTCGGAGGCCGGCTCCCAACTCAGGTCCTTCTGATTCCAGGGCCGGCGTCTATTCACTGCGCCACCTAGCCGCCCCATTCCCTTCACTTCTTGTAAGCTGGCTTATCTTTCTACCATTTTGTTGAGCCCATTTCCTATGGTCATCTTTCATAGACCTTCTAATTACCAAACCCCATGACTTTCAGCTCTATCTGTGTTGTTCCTGAATCTCTATATACTGGACATTATTCATCAGTCTTTCTTTCAGGGAATTCCATTGTCCCCTGAGTTTCCTAGTACTACAATCTACTACTTCTCTTTCCACCCCCATAATCACTTTTTCCTTTATCTCTTTTGTCAGATTGTATTTTTCCCCAAGATCTAAAGGGAGGCATCCTCCAAATCTCTGTCCTTAGTCATCGTCCCCTCTTGTTTCCCTTTAATATCTCCCTTGGCGATCTCATTTGCATCCACGACTTGAACAATTACCCCTTCACAGGTTATTTCCCAACAATTCTCTGCCTCTGACTCTCCTGTACGTCAGACTCAACCCCCTTCTGACAAGTCCTTCCTGATGTTCTACCAGAACCTTAAGCTCAGTTTACTCCAAACTGGACTTCAGCAGTAGTCACATCCTTTCCTACCTTTCCATTGCCGCCATCACAGAAGTCAGTGGAGAAGAGTGGGAAAAGCACCAGGTCAGAGGTTAGAGACCTCAGTGTGAATCACGGGGCTGCCTATATTTGTAGACTTCCCTGGGCCTTGATTTCTGCATCCATGAAATGGGAGGTGGCTTACCTAAGATGATCTCAAGGTTCCATGCAGATCTAAACCTAGGCTCCATCTTCCTTTAGCTCAGCTACCCATTCACTCTCAGCTTGCTCAACTGGGATCACTTTCTCTTTACTCTCTCTCTCTTTCTCTTCCTCTCCTCCAATCCATTCTATACAATGTTTCCTGATTGATCATTCCAAAACAAAGCTGTGAGCCTCACATTTTTGCTCTGAAATTTCCAATGGTTCATCACTAGCTAATGGAAAATGTCTAAACTCTTTAGTCTGGGATTCAAAGCCATTTGTTATCTGGCCCTAACTTTGTTGCATGCCACCCACCCTTTCTCTCCAATCAAATTGTTAGCTTAGTTTAATGGAAAGAGAAGAAGGACTAGAGTCTAGACTCAGTTCCTGACTTTGCTACTCACTATGTGATCCTTGGGCACAAAATTCTGTCTCTGGGCCTCCCTTTCCTCATCTATCAAATGAGGAGGTTGAAATAAATGACCTCTCCCATCTCATCTAGCTCTTACTGCTATCTGTTATACTGTGTTAATCAGTCCTTCAAGGGCATCTACCTTCATACCTTTATTCTTGGGGCTGCCTCTGACTGGAAGCTACTCAGTAAGAAAGAGGAGGAGGAGGAAGAGGATGGAAGGAGGAAGAGGGAGGAGGATGAGGAGGAAGAGGGAGGAGGATGAGGACGAAGAGAAGGAGGAGGAAGAGAGAGGAGGAAGCTAGGACTGGGCATGTGATTTCACTGATACAAAGAGCTTCCAGTGAGGACCTTCTGTGACCATTGGAGGTGGGCACCTCTTCTGTAACTTAGGTCTTAGAGAACCAGTGATTAGCCCTCAGCCACAAAGCCAGTGTGTCAGGGGAAGGACTTGAACGCAGGTCTTCCTGGCTTTAAGGCCAGCCCTCCATCTTGGCATCACTAATTTTAACAATAACAACAACAAATGTCTGTCTATGTAAACACACACACACACACACACAAACATTATTTTGTTTGCTCCTCACAACAACCCTGAAAAGCAGGTCCTGTGAATATTGCTAACCCCAATTTCCAAGTAAAGAAACTGAGGCCAAGGCAGGTTAAGGGACCAGTTGTGGTCCAACGGCAAGTGACTGTGAGGAGCAGGATTTGAGGGGGCCAGAGTTGATCCCTCCCCCATCTTCTCCACCCGGTGGGGCTCAGTTCAGGCCTCAAGACCAAGCTCCAAGGGCACCCCTGCTCCCCTTCCCCCACTCCTGCTATACTCCTCAGCTGCTCACCAGGCTCCTTAGTTTGGTGACCCTTGATGTGCTTGGCCTATCCTCATCCACCTCCCCTTGAGCTGATTGTGTCTTGCTCACTTTTGAATCCCCCATCATCTGTTAAATTCCAATCACCCTTGCAGAAAAGAAATAAACTGTTTTCAATTTATTGAATTCAATAAATGTTTATTGAACTGGTTAAAGAAATAATTCCCACAGAAACTCATATTTTTTGTCTTTTTGGAGGGGGAAAGGCAGGGCAATTGGGGTTAAGTGACTTGCCCAAGGCCACTCAGCTAGTCAGTGTAAAATGTCTAAGGCCAGATTTGAATTCAGGTCCTCCTGACCCCAGGGCTAGTGCTCTATTCACTGTGCCACCTAGCTGCCCCAGAAACTCATTTTCATCTTGAAATTTTGGCCCTTCTCATGGAGGGAAAAAAAAAGTCTTCCACCTTGAGTTTCTTGAAAGAAAATCCTGACTCCAAATCTAACCCTCCCCCCCAACTCCTTTTCCATGGCCTTAACACCCATACAGCCAGCCATGTCATTTTACAGATGAGAGGATGGCCGTTACCCTGGCAGATCTGGGATTTATAACCAGGTTTTCAGACTTAAAATGTCGTGATTGACTATTCTTTGTTGCCTCTTTTCCAATGCCATTGGAAAGAGACCTCTGGGTTCACATCCTGCCTCTGCCACTTCCTCCCTGTGTGACTTTGGGAGCATCATTTAACCCCTCTTTTCCTCTTTCCTTCCCCTATAACAGGAAAGGGTGAGACTAGCTAAACTCAGAGCTCCTTCCCATCCCATGGTCCTGTCAGTAAGGGTCATTATCCATGAGATAGCCAGCAGACTTTTAGCCATTGCCTCATGTTTCTTCTAACCCTGCTTTGCTTCAAGTTTTGGTGGGTTAAAGTGGTGAGTTGGCCCTAAACAATTAGTCAGCAGTGATGAAGAGGAAACAAACTGTCATCGCTCTGTGCTTGGACTTCAAAACAAAGTCAAATAGACCCTTTTGGCAGAGGAACAACCAATGATTACCATGTCATTGCACACCCATTGCCCCAAGCTGTGGATAACAAGAAATCTCTTCTCTCACTGTCGCATTTCATGAGAGATCCAGGAAAGCAGCCCTGGTGTAAGCCATCACATTTTCTGGAAAACCATGTAGAAAGTTAACAGCTAATATTCCTGAGAACAGTGGGAGGAAGCCCGTTGCCAGCACCATTTCCTAAGGAGGAGAAACCCACGTGCCCTTGGGTGTGGCTGAGATATTTCACTGAATGAGGAAAAATATTGGGATGGCCACTGGAAGTTCCTCTCTGATAACTCACTCTATTTTCTACATAGAGGAGGCAAAATTTGAACATGCCCATTTCTCTTTTATCAAAACAGGAATCATGACTCCCATCTTATTCCTTCCCCTTCTTTCTGGGTAAAAAAGAAAATAAAAATTCAAAGTACAGGCATTATAAAGTTTTAAAATTGGAAAATAATTTAGAGAGTAGCACTGTAAACCTTTGGTAACGGCTCCTAATTAAGAGAGGTGTAGGGTAAGGGCAAGAAGAAAAATGCCAGCCAAAGTTAAAGAATAATCATTTATTCAATATTTAATCAATAATCATCAATAACACAAGGACAGCAAGTCACGGGTCCTTCCACCAGTGAGAAGAGTATTCTATGACATGAAGCTCAAGCCCCCAGTTATGCTAGTAGATGGAAAGAAATGATTTCACTATTTGATAGTGCAGACAATGATGCTACTGAAGAAGTAAAAAGGAGGTTGGCTTAGCTTTAGAGAATCATAGAAATCTTTAATAATAGGATTTCTGGACTGTAAAGGACCTCAGAGGCTGTATATCACAACTGGCAGGTCTATAGGAACCCCTCTGAATTCTTATCCTGTCTGAAACTCTTATTGGAACCATAAGGGATTTGGAAGGAAACAAATAGTGGGGGGAGGAGAAGTGTGTTGCATTTTATTTTTTGAAAGATTAGTGCAAATTAAATTTTTTTAATATTCATTGGTGGGTAAGGGAAAGACAGGGAGAAAATTTGTAACTCAAAATGTTGTGGAAATGAATGATGTAAACTAAAAATAAACATAAAATTTAATTTAAAAAATATTCATTATTCTTCTAATGGATAGAGCATGTGGATTTAGAATCAGATGACATTGGTTCAAAATCCTGGTTCTACTGCTTGGTAATAATAGTTGCTAATATATATACATACATACATATATAAGTGTGTATATATCTCACACCTAGTATGTGCATTATCTCACTAGGTGCTATTATGATCTGTGTTTACAAATGAGGAAATGGAGGCAAACAGATTAAATGACTTGTCACATAGCTAGTAAATGTCTAAGTCCAAATTTGAACTCAGTTCTTCTTGACTACAGGGCAACTAAGTGGTGCAGGAGATAGAGTACTAGGCCTGGAGTTAGGAAGACCCAAGTTCAAATGCTTGGTAGCTGTGTGACCCTGGGCAAGTCACTTAACCCTGTTTGCCACAGTTTCCTGTAAAATGAGCTGGACCAGGAAATAGCAAAGCATTCCGCTATCTTTTCTGAGAAAACCCCAAATGGGATGATGGAGAGTCAGGCAGGGCTGAAACAAATGAACAATTTCTTGACTCAAGACATGCCTAGCCACCTAAAGGGCCCGGGTTTGAATCCTGACTTTGTCACCTATTTCCCCTGGGCAAGTCTCTCTCCTTGCAACTCAATTTGCTCATCTCTAAACTGAGGAAATGGGACTCCGTGGTAACTAAGGACTCTTCCAACTGTAAGTCAACTGATGACATTGCATGATTTTACAGTTTCCTGGTCTTGACTGCGTTCATCATGGATCCACTAATGAGCCTGTGAGTCATGAAAGCACAAGAAAACTAGGGGGAGGAACAAAAGCTGCCTGAAATCAAAAGTATAAACTGAACCTTCACACTAACAGAGGGTCATCCCACTGAAGGAAAACTGAAAACATAGAGAATAAGAACAATCTTAAGTCAGTGTTTTGATAGAGCTATTTGCTAGTGTTGGCCAGAGAATATAGAGAAAGAGTGTGAGGGGAAAAAATGAAAGGGAGAGGAGAAGAGAAGGAAAAAGGAGAGGACAGTAAAAGGAGAAAGAACAGCAAAAGGAAAAAACCCCGTAACTTCTGTTCTTCATGTTTCCCACAGCTACACATGGAGAAGTGATTTTGTCCATGATAATGCTTGGTTTTTTCTGGCTTCTCACCCTGAAGAATCAGAAGTAATTGTGCTTAAAGATGTAGGATTTCCTCTGGTACATTTGCCAGGAGAACACAATCGCTGGCCTTGATGGATTTATTTGGGGATGTAAAGTACATGTGGTATAGCCTCCCCACAGCATAAGCCCCACAGAGAGAATACACAAATGAATGCTGGCAGTGAGAACTTTGGCAGTCCATACTGCCTGCTTTTCCAGGGCCTTAGCCTGGTGGTTGTCCCCCTCAGCTTTAAATCCGATGGAACTCATTTCTAGCTATGGGCTGTATCAGGGGCTACGTGATGCTTGGTTAGTGTGGATCCTGACCAGCTGAGGAAAGACATGCTGTATATTTAATGACTGTGCACCTGATCTGTACGCATTTTTCTGTAATTTCTTGTGAGAAATGTCTCTGACTCACTCATCCCCGCTTTCTTTGGATTTGGGACAAACACGCAGATTGGGTGGTCAATATGTGTTTCCTTTAGTACAGACTTGATTATATCTATGGAATGAAGTAGATTGTTAGCTATTCCTAACTTCAGTAAGGGAAGTGGGGAAACTAGGTTCTGGGGGAAGGAAGGCAGTACCTCCTGCCCGGAACGCTAATGTATGTACCAAACTCTTTCCCACACAGAAGCTGCCTGTCTACAATGGAGAAAAAGCAAGGAGGGGCATAATTTGGGGGCTGCTGTTTTTTATAGGCTAGTCTATTATATTGTCATTGCAGAGATGATTGTCTTAAAAGTAAGGGGAAAGGAAACTCCATGAGACCACAATACAGCATAACACAGGACTGGTATTTCTGAGAGGTTTTTCTGTCTGTCCATATTTGGACATAGTTGAGTTAGCAAACCAGATGTTTTGTCTGCACAAAGAGAAACATCACTCAAATATCTCTCGTATGTGGGCATTGCACAGAGATGGCCTACAACAAAAGGGGTTTGGGACTCCTGATTTAACAATAAGGGATGGTAGCATCTAATTTCACTAACATTGGTGATAATCATTCTACTGTCATTAGGTGTTGAGTTTTCAGGCGCAGAGAAACTGAAGGATTGCCTGATGATGGTTTTAGCAAGGTCAAAGAGACAGATGCCTGATTAACAGTCTATTCTGAGACCTTTTCTACACTGAAGCATCTAAGAAGAGTTAGCCGGACTCTTTCAACTAGGAGTCACAGGACCTTGTCATCATATGTACCATACATATACAAGCATATTCTGAGAGAGGAAGAAAACTGAACGCTTAAATGTGGGTTTATGTGATGAAAACTTGTTGGGAGAAATGATCATAGCATGTTAGAACCCACCAAGCTCCAATATCTTCTGGCCAAATGCTTTCATTTTGTGGATGAGAAAACTGAAGCTTACAAAGGTTAAACGATTTGCTTAAAGTCATTAGGCTAGTCAGTTATTTAAAACGTATGTGTGTGTGTGTGTGTCCTGTATATGTATATGTGAACACTTGTCTTCCCCAATCACATGTTAGCTCCCTGAAAGTGGTGATTGTTTCTTTGTATTTATCCTTCCATCATCTAGCAGAATGTCTGGCATATGGCAGGCGTTTAATAAACGTTTGTGCATAAATTGATTGTGGCAAAGAGTTAGGAGGAGCCAAACAACACCCTGGTGAGAAAGGCTAAACCAAGGGGACAATACACCTATTCATGGATCATTTTACTCCTTCCTGAGATCTCTGCCCACTCTGCCTTTGCACCTGGGTTTTTGTTTGTTTCTGTAGGACGTCATTTATGACCCTATCACAGAATCAGAGAACAGCAGCATTGGAACCTTGGAGGTTACTTAGTTCATCCAATACTAATCCAGAGGAATCCCTTCAGCAGCATCCAGATAGATGGCAGATATCCAGACTCATGGGAAGCCCTGGAGTGACAGGGACCCAGCTAACCTCAAGGCACTCCGTTCCACTTTTGGACAGCTCAAACTATTAGCAAGAGTTCCACATGAGGGCACCAATCTCTCTACTAATGACGTAAAAAAAACAGAATCACTTGCTTTAAGCACTTTTATAATTTTCACTGATTAAATCAATTCTTACTCATGCATGTGTAGGATGAAATACTTTCTGCCACCACTCCTTACTCTATTACATTCAGTATCTTTAACAAATGAGGTTCCTTGACATCCAGACATAAGAAACGAGATGCCTGAGAAGGTAATCAGGGAAAAGAAATCAAAAGTAACTTATCAAAGTTGAACTATTTACAATCCTACATGGAATAACAATAACTGTGACTGATGAAACCTTTCTCAGTATGAAAATAATGGAAGAAGGGTATATGGGCATATGAATACATATGTGAATGTGTATATATGTTTACAGTTATACATGGATAGAGGGCACAGGTTGAATTGGGTGGGAAGGGATGATACTTAAAGGGTGAATTTAAGAGGTGAGAGAGGAAAGTGGCAAGAGGAGATGGGGCGATACAGGGTAGGGTAAACTATCTCTTGTAGAAGAGGCAAGGGGAAATAGTTGCAGGGGAGGGGAAGAATAGGAAGGCAAAAAGGCAAAACCATATTCTCATTGAATTTGGCTCAGGGAGAGAATGACATACATACTAAATGGGATATCTCACCCTGCTGGAGAGTAGGGGGAAGGGGGATGAGAGGAGGGATGATGGAGGAGAGGGCATTCTGGGGGGAGGGGAGGTTGGAAGTACCCATTATTGAAGAGGGACAGGATCAAAGTAGGGAATAGACCAGGTGGGGGTGGGATGGGTGGGAGGGAATTATAAGCAGCTTTTTACAATATATCTACTATGGTAATGTTTTGCATAGCTATACATGTACAACACATACTGAATTGCTTATCTTCCCAGAGGGAGTGGGTGACAAGGGAGGAAGGGAATGGATCTGAAATTCGAGGTTTTAAAATTAAATGTTTCAAATATATATAAATACTATTATTAAAAAAAAAAACAAATGAGGTTCCAAGAGATGTTGCTCAAGTGTCTCTTAGTAGTAGAGATCACTCAAGTGATAATATTAAGTTTGTAGTTCGAATGCTATTCCTGTTTTGCATTGTGGATGTCACAAGAAAGTTAATGCCCCTTCTTAGCATATTTACACATTTTCCTCCATGTGTTTCTGTTCTATCCTTGTAAGACTACTGGAGCCCTTCCCTCCACATAAGTCCCTACTTTCTCTTTAGTGTTTTTCTCATAAAAAATGGTTTAAAATTTAGTTTGACATATTCTCAGCCCAAAGTAATGGCAGATGTCACTTCTTCAAAATGTAAATTTTAATATTTGAGAGGCAGATTTGAATTAAAGTAACACATGGCACATGAATTATTTTCTTAACTTTTACCATGGTGGCCTGGTGATCTGTTTGGCCTGTGCAATTTTTTTCCAATTCATCTGACTCTAGAGGGCCATTAAGCATTGCTTGGTAGTTTGTTGGTAAGGTAGCCTGAGCTTTTTGCATTTTTCAAGTGGTCTGGGAGTGCGGGAATACTGGGCTGGGGTGGGGAATAGAGGAAGTGAGACAGAAGAACATTTGTCTGGAGAACTTAGCCAGTTGGCCTGGAACATTGAGAATCTGACTGGTCTATGTGGGGGATATTATCCAAAATGGCTCCTGCCAATTTTTATTTGGAACCAGACTTCTTTGGCAGTGAAAGAGACCAGACAAAATATGAACTACTACAAAATATAATCACTTCATACACAAACAACATCTAGTGGTCCCTCTTGTTAATACTGGGAATGAGGAACACTTGCCATGCCCATGTCTGCATGTTTTGGAGACAAGTTTAAGGTACATTCAGGCACCATTTTGACCTTTGAGTTTACTGGCTTCTTGATGTTGGCATTGTCTTATAATAGAGGTAACTGGTAAGGAATAAAATGGTAAATCCTTTATTTTCGTCTTAAGAATCTGCAAAATGTCCAATGTCTAACTAGGATAGTACAACTGTAGTATTGCCTCAGGGTGCCAACGTGAGGTGTTTGCTTCTTGAGGACCCCATCCTTTCCACCCAATTAAGTCAATCCAAGAGTCTTGCTATAGTGGAAGTGGGTTATGAGGGTTGGGAGGGAAGAGGCTTCCCCCTCTCCCAGCATGACTGGCTCCATAATTAGACTGTTCTCTACACCAATGTCATGCCACCCAGCCACAGTTACACTCCCCTTCCTCCTGTTGAACCCAGGTTTGACCTCAGGTAAAACAGTGTCTAGTTATGACAGGTCCCATGGACTGTGCATCAGATAAAATCGCAGATCTCCTCTCTGAATGTCAGTACCTCGCCATCCCAGCAGGAACAAAAATGGCAAACCTCATTCCCATCAGTAATTATATTTATCACTCTGAGTTCAAGCTTAGACAGCCTCAGATAGCCCTGCTAAACAATATCTGACATCTTGTGTCATTTTTGCCCATTCATGTATTTCCCCCCAGAAGCCCTACTCTGTGGTCTTAGCATGGGATGGGAGTGATTGAATCCCTTGAGTGCTATACACGAAGACCACCCACTCCCACGGCTCCTATTGAACTTGAAAAGTTTCAGGCAAAGGCTGGTGATGGGCTGTGTGTCAGATGTCTGGTGATCAACCCAGCTGAGTCTGATGAGACTCCTCCCCCAGAAATGGACCTTGGGATGAAGACACTCCTGAAGCCTCCCCCCAGCAAGAAGAATGTTGGGATAGATGCCCAGCAGTGGGGGAGGGTCCCCTAGGTTTGGTCTAACATGGAAGCCCCTACAGAGCTTGTTCATTAATTGGTCATTGCTTGCACTCGGTGGCACTGAGGAAGTCATAGATCCCTGAGTTAGGTTCATTCACATGAGAACAACATTGATTCATGCCACAGAAGGGGTTTATTGATAAACACAGGATGAATTTTTGTAACTCTAATCTCAATTTAAAGGTACTCTGGCAGGTCCCGTTTTAAAGGAATATTATATTATTTCATTATAGATTTATTATTATATACTATTATATGTTTTATAGCTTATTGTAATATTATAGTTTTGCTATAATAAGAATGGGCAGCTAGGTGGAACAGTGGATAAAGCATAGGACCTGGAGTCAGGAAAGCCTGAGTTCAAGTTTGATATCTGATACTTACTAGCTGTGTGACTCTGGGCAAGTCACTTAACCCTATCTCTCTCATTTCCTCATCTATAAAATGAGCTGGAGAAGCAAATGGCAAACCACTCCAGAATCTTTGCCAAGAAAACCCCAAATGGAGAGCCAGATAGAATTGAAATGATTCAGTAAGTAAAATATACTTTAACGTCCATGAGTGCTTTACATATAATATTGCATTTAGCCCTCAGAGAAACGTGCTAACCATTTTCCAGAGGAGGCAACTGTGGCCCAGAGAAGTTAAATACTTTGCCCCTTTCCATGCAGCTAGGTGTGGATTGGAACTTGGGTCTTTTGGACTCCAAGTCTGGTATCCTAACCTAGGGAGAATGGATTCTCTAACAGGGAAGGACACCAGGAATTTCTGGCATAAATACAGAGCTTTCTTCATAGATAAGGAGATCTGACTAGGCTGCTTACTAGGGATATCAAAAGGAGTCCTAGTAACTTTCGTTGGTTGGCCATACTCTGGTAGTAAGAGGAGTGGATCAAACGTGACATCTTCCATAGTCTCACATCGTGCACTTGATGCTCTTAGTACGGTAGAGAATCAATGGCAGGTGACTGGGGGCTGGGGGACCATGACCCTGCTTGGCAGACCCAGGTGCAAAGTATACTCAGTTAATACAGGTTCCATCCTGAGGCTCTATCATGTGACTAAACCTGCTGATTAGATATGGTGATTGTTTTATCGGTGATTTGAATGAAGGTATAGATGGCAAAGCTATTCAGTCTCAGGATGGCCAGAAGCTAGAAGGGATAACTAACTCACTGGACAGCAGAATTGGGATGCAAAAATAGATGAGTGGACCAGAACCCCAGGACAATGCTAACAAGAGAAAGATTAATAGGGTCCTATACTGGGAGTCCAACCGCCATCTTCACAAGTCAGGGTATAGGAGCAATGACCAGATAAGAGTTGGCATGAACTCATCATGAGTCAAGAATGTGAGGTCATCATCAAAAACACCCCAAAACAAAACTAATCAAAACACAGGCTGTGTTGAGAGGTTCCACATCCAAGGAATTGTGGAGCCATCTCATTACTTCATTTTTTTTCTTTTTTTCTTTTTGGAGGGCAATTGGGGTTAAGTGACTCATCTAAGGTCACATGGCTAGTTCTTGTGTTAAGTGTCTGAGGCTGGATCCAAACCCAGGTCCTCCTGACTCCAGGGCAGGTACTCTATTTACTGCATCACCTAGCCACTCCCATCTCATCACTTCAAATGTTCAGCTGTAGAATATGCCATGTGCCTTTCATCCATGATGATAAACCACTCTAGCCAAGGCTCCTCTCTGCCCTTGTCATAGGTAGTCTTTAGTTAACGTCTTAAGGGAAGACTCACTATTCCCTGCCCAAGTAAGAACATGTCAAGAGCAACCATTTTTGTATCATGGACCCCTTTTCCAAAAAAATAATAAACAAAAGTTTCTAAATGCAGAAAATAAAATACAGAGGGTTACAAACAATTATACTGACATACAGTTATTCAAATGTTAGAAATAAAAAGTTCCTGGGCCTCTGAACTAGAATGAAATGGTTAGTTCCAGGTACTACCTTTGAGGAAGAAAATTGGGAACTGGGGAGGCTGAGTTTGAAGAAGAAAAAACAGAGAAGCAGCACTGTATTTGTCTTCAAGAATTTGAATATCTTTCTGGTGGAAAGAAAAGAGGCTTGTTTTGTTATCCCTTAGAAGGCTAGAACTAGGAGCAATGGACACAAGTCATGGAGGGAAATCTTGGTACCGTGTAAGGAAGAAACTGACAGGTGGAGTTATCCCAAAGTGGAAAGGGCTGTTTGGGAGGCACGAGGTTCTCCTCACTAGAAGGCTTTTCCAAAAGCTAGAGGATGACTGACTGGGATTTTGGGAGAGGGATTTCCTGTCCAGGCAGGATGTGGATTAGATGGCTTCTTGTCCCTTTTGAACTTCTGGATTGGTGAAATTAAGAGATAAGAAGGGGATGGAAACAGACAGGTGTATCTCTCTATCTGACATCTAGATAATAGCTGCCTTATTTTTCTCATCTGCTATGTGCAAGGCCCTGTACTAAGACTGTTTTTAAAGCAATTATCCCATTTGATCTCCCCAATAACTCCGAGTTGAAGAAGCTGAGGATCACAGCAGTTACATGATTTGCCCAGGTTACCCCACTAGTTAGTGGCTAAGGCTGATTTTGAACTCAGGTTTTCCTGACTCCAGCCCTAGAGCCCCATCCACTGTGCCACAGGCTACTTCAGGAAGCTTTACCTGGCTCAGCTTCATCATGGGTTTGGACTTGGCTTCCTAATATCCCTTATGCTTACACAGAATTAGCTTTGCTAGCATTGAAAATACATGGCTGGATCTGGTTTTCTTCTGTTTCCCTATCCCCTTCTTTCCTGCTTTGTCTTAGGCATTTAAAAGGTATTTTCTTACCTCATTTCTTGACTGTAAACCATTGTTGCTGCCATAAAACAAGGAACAAAACAGTCACAATGTTCTCTTTGCTGTGTTGTAGCCCTCTGATAAAGTGAAAGCAGTCAGTGGCCAACACCTGGCATAGGAAACGTTTATTGACTGGCTGATCCTGACAATTAAAACAATCATAATGACAGAGCGTAGAACAACAATGTCGACCTCTGAGCCCATTTGGCATTTTCAAGATAAGTCCTCCTTTGTGATATATTGGGGCTAATTCACCCCTCTCAGGTGGCTCTCCATTGCTGCTGTTCAATCATCTTTCAGCTGTGTCCAGCTCTTTGTGACCGCATTTGGGGTTTTCTTGGCAGAGATACTGGAGTGGTTTGCATTTCCTTCTCTAGCTCATTTTACAGATGAGGAAACTGAGGCAAATAGGGTTAAGAGACTTGTCCAGATTCACACAGCTAGTGTCTGAGGCTAGATCTGAACTCAGGTTTTCCTGACTCCAGGCCTAGAGCTCCATCCACTGATGTGCCTAGCTGTCTCCTGGACACATTCATGTAGCTAGGAAGTACCCAGGCCACTTCTATGTCTAACTTCAGTATTTTTGCCTCTAGGCCATCTGCTTCCCTTTGTGAAAATCAGTCTATGATCAATCTTTCCCTTAAAATTTATAATAAACTCAGGCTTCATGCATTCTTAGCTCTTTCCCATGTGGAATTTATTAAAGATTTTAAAAAATCACTTAATATTGTCTTCAGGTAACTTAAAATGGCTCGCGTGGACTGACCCAGCTAGGTCAGTTTCAGAAAGTCTCTCAGTCCTTGCCTGTCTGAGGAATGTCCTTGTTAGCATCTCTGCCCCTGTGGTCTGAGGGTGGGGTGCTGTGGGTAACCAAGAGGCCAGCCAAGCACGCCTACCCTTAGAAGCAGCACTCCAGGAGCTAGTCAGTCCCATAGCATTCCTCATCAGGTATTTTCTTATGTCCATGACCACTGTCCCCATCATTCTGAATCAGCACGTCTGATCTCTATGCAAAACATCCTTGGTTCAGGCCAAGAGCTGAATGATGTGTGATCAGGTTTCAGCTTCCTCTTCCATAAAATGAAGTGTGTGTGGGGGGAACTGGCTGACTGTTAAGCCCTCTCTTGACTTCAGTAGGGTAGAGTGGAAAGACCCTTAAAATCAGAGGACGCAATAGGAAACCTCACCCTGCCTGTCTCCTCTCTAGGTGACTTTGGGTCAGTCAATTAACCTTTCAGTGCCTCAATTTCTTAGATTAGATGGTCTCTAAGGACCTTTCAAGTCCAAATCCTATGATTCTATGCCAAAAGTTGCTGTGTTGTAGTAGAAATAAAGCTGGGGGTAGAGTCAGGAAAGAGTTCAATTGACTTGATGCTTACTGACTGTGTGACCCAGGGCAAGTTACCTCTCTGTGCCTCAGTGTCCTTACCTGTCAAATAAGAAAAATGTCCCCTTTAGTATCCACTTCCCAGGGTTATAGAGGGTAGCTCCATGGGAAGTACTCAGAGCACTCTAAACATGGCAGCTACTGGCATGATAGTGCCTGAAAAACATATCCCACAGTCTGGGATTCTGAGCTCATCTCCAGCTTCAATAAATTTGTTTTCCTAGTGAAGGCCTTATGGCCCAGACTTACCCAATGTCATGGAACTAATAAGTAGCTATGCTAGGATTCAAACCCAAACACTCTGAATCCCTGGTACTGGCCCTTTCTGCTTTGTACCATGTCCTCAATCTTAAAGTTGGAGCAGGTATTGTTGCTACTTGTGTTTTAAAGTAATGAAGCAAGTCAGTCTCCTGTTTAGCCCTAAAAACATGTAGAGTCTGAAAAGGCAAAAGGCTTTCTGCCCAACCGATTTTATGAGCGTTTGGCTTTGCTGGACGTCAGCTGAACACTGTCTTCCACCACAAGGAACATTTTCAGAGTTCCAACAGCACACTGTGTCCCCCATTTTTATTGCTGCAAATTATCTCACAACAGGCACCAAAAAAAGACATGAAAGGATTTCCTTGTGTGCCTCCACACACACACAGACACACGCACACGCACACACACACACAGAGGCACACACATGAGGATTTCCATCCACCACTCCACTCCCTGCCCTTTCCCTACTGCCTGTGAACCGCACCAAAAGGTGCTGGCCGCTGCTCCAGAGACACAGTTTTCATGTAGGAGGTTTCAAAACTAATCTAGTTTGTTTAAAATAGGGACTGTGTTTAAGTCTGAGGAGCAAGTCTTTTTTCCTCAAACCCTACATGGGAAACATAGTCCTCAGGCTTTTCAAAAGTAATAGCAGATGTAGGAGACATTGCTTCGGTAGGGAATCTACTGTTTTTAGTAACAGGAGTCACCAGTCTTAATGATGGTGAGGGCATGCTGGGTTATTCTGCATCTCTCCCATTCTGGGGGTTTAGGCAAGCTTCCTTTTTGAACCTTCATGTCACGGTGACATCATGGAATGTGTGTAGCTTTCATTTTTAATCCCCTTGTTGCTTTGGGGAATTTTCTATGTCTATGAAGTAAGCTCATAGGATTAAAGATTCGAAGCTGGAAAGGACCTCCCAAGTTATCTAGAGTAATGTCCTCATGTTACAGATAAGGAAATTAAGGCTCAGAGATGTACAGAGACTTGCTTACTGACTCAGAGGGAAGATTTGAACTAAGTCTTCTGATTTTAGAGCCAAGGACCTTCCACTTGCTTCTTGGTTCCTTTCAGAAAAGCATGAAAACTTCAGAGCCTGGAACTCTCAAAGCCCTTTGTTGGGTCATAAATAATGTGTTGTAGCAGAAGCATAGGTCATAAACACTACAGAAAAATGCATTTGCTGGCAGCCAACTTCTTAGAAACCCTGATTTATTTCAAACTGGGGTCCCATGCTTAATTTGTAATCCTGTTTTTCATTTTTCAACTTTTTTTCAGATATCTTTGGGGATTTTGGTCACATCCAATCCTTAACTGGGTAAGAGAAAGAAAAACAATGACATCCATGAGTCTGAGCTGATTTTAAACATCAACCTGACATGTTTTCTTCTAGGATTCGGCCCCGAGTTATTTTTTTAAACAGATCATAGAAGGGGCTGGTATTTGGGCATGAACTTAGTGCCATGTGCAAAAATTAGTGAGGTGCCCATTCCTACATGCCAGGCAGGTAAATAGACTTGGGAAAATGGGTCTCTTCTGTTTTGTGACAAACCTGACAAGTACAGAGTATGCATTTTTGAGAAAAATTTACATTTCACTACAATTTACTTGATTTTAACAACTGATAGGATCAGAGATTTAAAGCTGGAAGAGCCTTTGAAGTCAAGGAGCCCAACCACCTCATTTAACAGACAAGGAAACTGAGGCAAAGCCTTTTTCTAATGCCCCATTGTAGCCCAGGGGTGATCTTGGATTCTTTAAGGTTCTGCCAGTGGACTAAGTTCTAACAGGTTTTGTCATGTTGATGAGGCTTCAAATATCAGTAAAAGACTATGTGTTCTTTCTGAAGGTCAAGTCTCTTGTTGCTGAATATTTTGGTTATGGCAAACCAAGAAGCAAAGGGAAATTCAAGATGGCCTTCAGTCATGTGCAGTCTGCTTCAGTTCTATAAGATACTAAAAATCCCACAATATTCAATTTTTTTTTTTTTAAAGCAATTGGGGTTAAGTAACTTGCTCAAGGTTACACGGCTAGTCATTATTTATGCATGGGTGCTCATTTTCTGAGGCTGGATCTGATCTCGGGTCATCCAAACTCCGAGGCCGGTGCTCTTACTCACTGCACCACCTAGCCTCCCCTTTAGGGCAATTGGGGTTAAGTAACTTGCCCAAGGTTACATGGCTAGGTTTTTTTGTTTGTGCGGATTAAGTGTCAGAGGCCGGCTCTGAACTCAGGTCCTTCTGATTCCAGGGCCGGCGCTCTATTCACTGCGCCACCTAGCCGCCCCTCAATTTTTTTTTAAAAGCAATTGGGGTTAAGTAACTTGCTCAAGGTTACACGGTTAGTCATTATTTATGCGTGGGTGCTCATTTTCTGAGGCCGGATTCGATCCCGGGTCATCCCAACTCTGAGGCCAGCGCTCTTACTCACTGCACCACCTAGCTGCCCCTTTAGGGCAATTGGGGTTAAGTAACTTGCCCAAGGTCACACAGCTAGGCTTTTGTTTGTGTGGGTTAAGTGTCTGAGGCCGGATCCGAACTCAGGCCCTTCTGCGCTCTATTCACTGCACCACCTAGCCGCCCCAATATTCAATTTTTTAATCTACAAGCATTAACTCAACTGTTGGTATTCTAAAAAGATTCCTGCCCAGTGACTGCATACTCTTGAAATGAAACAGATTGATCTTGACTTTCTTGCTATAAACTGGAGGACAAAAAGAATTTACAATTAAATGAAGGGAAGAATACAGGTTGTCCTGGGAAACACAAATATAGCAGTTGGCAGAATGGCTTTGTTGGTGAATCCAATGTTAACAAGAAACATAATTTAATGAGAAATATGGTCATCTTATACTGGAGGGAAGATGATGAACATTTGAAGGAGGAAAAAGAATATAACTGCAGCTTATGTGCTAACATCAATTACAGAGAATGAAGAGATAAAGAAATGCTTCAGGAACTCAGTAAGATGATAATTAAATCAATACATACTTCAATATTCAGTGGCTTTGGCAGGGGAATAGGCATAAGGAAGAATTAAGAAAATATCATGCTGTAAAATATAGCTAAAGAAAAAATAAGACCATTTTTATATCAAAAAGAATCCTTATATCATCTATTATGGTGATGAAATTGAGTCAGGAAACAGTAGGCAAATTAAGCATCAAAACTCATCAGAAAATGTGAAAATTGTAAATAAAAATTGTTTTTGTGACTAACAAGTTCTTATCTCTCTCTTTTCAAAATTAAACAATAAGAGAAAACCATAATAGCAAATATGCATAGTTAAACAAAACAAATTTCTACCAGGGCTATGTCCAAAAGTGTATGTCTAATTCTGCATTTTTAGTCTGTCTGCACTCTGGCAGAAGATGGGGAGCAAAGAATGCTTTGGTCTTCTGGAATTGTGGTTTATGATGACTGCATTGATCAGAGTTCGAAAGTCTTTCAAAGTTGGTTTTTCTTTTGATGTTGTTGTTGTTATTACATAATTTGTTTCCCCACTCCTGCCCATTTCCTTTAGCATCAGGTCATACAGTTTTTTTTGTTTTTGTTTTTCTTGCAATTTCCTCTGAAATTGCCCATTTTGTCATTTCTTATGGTGCCATAATATTCCATCATATATCATACTTTTTTAAGCCATCACATATAGGTAGAATACCCCTTACTTTCCAGTGTTTGTTGTTATAATTATCTTGTTGTTATAATTATCTTGTTTTTCTTCTTCCTGTGATCTCTTTGGGAGTCTAGGTCTAGTAGAGGTATCATTGGGTTAGTGACTTTGGGGCAAACTGCTTCCCACAATGTCTGAATTCCAATTCACAGTTCCACCAACAATGCATTCCTAACTAACAGTACTTGTTTTCCCATAAGCCTTCTAGCATTTATAATTTTTCTCCCTTGTCATCTTGGTGAATCCCATGGGTATAAGATAGAACTTCAAAATTTCTCTAATTCAAATTTCTCTTATTAGTAGTGAGTTTTACATATATTGCTGAGAGCTTGGATTTCTTCCTTTGACCATTTATACATTAAGGGAATGTTTGTATCCTTTGACCATTCATAAATTAAGGGAATGGCTTTTATAATTTGAATTAGTCAATTATATATTTTGGATATCTGACCTTTATCAGAAAAACTAGCTGCAAAGATTTCTTTCCCATCTACTTATTTACCTTTTAATTTTTACTACACTAGTTTTATTGGGTAGAAAACTTTAAAAATGTAATTAAACGTATACATTTTATATTCTGTGGTTCTCTCTATCTATTGTTTAATCATAAACCCATCCCGTAGCCATAGATCTGAAAGATATTTTCTTCCATGCTTCCTTCATTATTTTCCCACCTTTTATGCTGAAGTTATATATGTATTGGGAGTTTACTTTGAGATGTTGCTTTAAAGAGAATTTCTTCCACATTTTTGACAGTTTTTTTTTTTTTATCAAATAATGAATCCTCACCCTGGTAACTGGAGTCTTTGGGTTCATTAGGCATTATGTTTATGAATACCATACACCTAATCTGTTCCACAGATCAACCTCTGTATTTTCTAGCCAATAGCAAATGATTTTAATAACTACTACTTTGTGGTATAGTTTGAGATACTGATATACCCCCTGCTTTTCCACTTCTTTATTACTTCCTTGAGATTATTATATTTTAGCAGATCAAGAATCACAAGTTATTGATTTAGAAGTCAGCTCTAAGTCTGTTTTCTGTGTCTAATCAATAGACTTGTTAGAGCAAAGATCAAAACCAATAATAAATTAGAAGAAATAATAAAAATGATAAGATGATTTGATGCTCAACTAAGTAATTCAACACATTCTCTTTAAACAAGCTGTTGATATTGAAATAGAATGAAATAAATAAAATAAAAAGAAAAGATGAAGACATGGGCTCTTCCCAAGAAAATATAAGTAATGTAAAATTTAACTAATGTAAGAAAGTAAAAGATCTAAGTCAATTCAGCTAGACCAGAGGGAACCTCCCTGTCTGATGGGAAAACATGGTGGTCAAGTTTCAAACACACTGAACTCATTTGTAAAATCTTGTTGAAATAGATGGAAGAATATCCTGAGAAGTGTCACCTAACTAAACAAGAAGTACTTGGGGAAGAGATTTAGAGAAACCTTGGTCATAGGTCCAACTAATAGAGATCATCCAGAGGAAATATAAGGATGAGCCCAACAAGAGGAAAATAGAAAAGATCTGTAAAAATTGATGTGAGAAACTCTGACCTCCATCAGTGATAGTAAACCTGCCCTGTTTAGACTTTGACATCATAGTCCCTGATGTTCTTCATGAAGAAATAGAAATAACAGTAAAGAAAAGAAAGGTGGAAAGAACAGCTGGTCCAAAGGATACATAGAGGAAAGTCAAGAATTTTGATGACATTGAAGGCTATCTTCTCAAGATACCTGAAAGAGAAGATATCAAAAATGTGTGTGTGTGTGTGTGTGTGTGTGTGTGTGTGTGTGTGTGTGGAATCCAGATTTTAGTACTACCAAGAAAAAAATAAAGGTATCAAAGAAAATATTAATATCTACTAAGCTCCAAGGTTACTTTTTTTTTGCTTTTTTGGGGGGAGGGCAATTGGGGTTAAGTGACTTGCCCAAGGTCACATGGATAGTTTTTGTGTTAAGTGTCTGGGGTCAGATTTGAACTCAGGTCCTCCTGACTCCAGGGCTGGTGCTCTATTCACTGTGCCACCTAGCTGCCCCTAAGCTTACTTTTTAAAGATGACATTCATTAAAATGATCAGCGCACATGTTGAAAGTATTAATGATGAAGGCAGGAGAAGAGAAGAGGTAGATATTTGGAAATGATATTCTATGACAAACTGCATCTTTACAAATAAATTGTAGAGAGTATAAGGTTCTATTGTGTGTATTGTTTATTGACAATTTAAAAAAGCATTTAACCCTCAAAATAGAGCCTTAATGTCTCTCCTCCAGCAAGATAACTTTCATATAAGTCAAAATCACATAAAATTCCTTGAAAGTCTTAACAACAGAGATAACTTTTTATGACCCTCTGCTGATTAATATCAAGTAATGAATAAAACATGGAGTCGTAGACTCACCACTGTTAGAGAGGATGTTCAGTATAGAAGCCAAATGGAAGAGGGATTCTCTGTAAAAGGGAAGGACCCCTGCATGCTCCTGTTGACAGATGACACTGAACAGATTGTGCTGAATTCCAGACACTGCAGTGCTTCCTATAAGAAGTCCAGAATCATACAAAAAGAATTCAGCTCAATTAACTATGCATGGAAAATCAAGTGGATTAAGAGTGTTTTGGTCCAGGCAGTGGCATGTAGTTGGAGAGAGAATGCAAAGAGCTTGTTCACTAGTACCTGTAATTTAGAAAGATGCTGATGATGGAGAATTTACTGGGCATCTAATTGAATAGGAGAGCAGGCTGGATAGCCCTTGGGAAATTTAATAATCCCATACTTCTCTTTAAAACAAATGCCCTCTTTTCTAATATTAATATTTAATATTTGATGACATTGAAGGCTATCTTCAATTAATATTCTTCTAGAGAAGTTATATAGATACAGGTCATAGAATTCTAAAGTCTCTGAAGAATTATTGTTGCAGCTGTCCCAAGGCATAAGGAAGCTACAACATAATACCAATGATGAGTTGCCTAGAAGATACATAGATTTAATTCATTTCAATTGAAATGGAATTAAATCCAATTGTACAGTTCTTAACACATAGTAGGCTTTTAATAAATGTTTACTGAGTAACAAAAGTGAAAAATTTACATCATGTGTGTATGATGTACAAAACACTTTGCTGGGTTCTGAGAACAAAATGACACATGTGAAAAACGTTCCTGCCCTCAAGGAGCTTACATTCTCCTAAGTCATACGACTTGTAAATAGAGAAGTGAGTGGAGGAAGCAGAGAGCACCTACTAAGTGGAGGAACCTGAAAAGGCTTCCAGCTGGAGCTGGAAGCTAAACTGAACTTTGAAGAATTTTCTAAGGTCAGGGAGGAGCCAGCAGATTCCATTTTGGGAGGCCAGCCTGTGGGAGAGAAGCAGGAAAGGGAATGGTGAGTTAGAGCAATCATGAGAAAGTCACTTTGGCTGCTGGAATACAGAGTCAGTGCAGAGGTGAAATAGAAAATACTTCTTAAAAAGCAGCACAGTCTCATTTTCCAGAGGGCTTTGAAAGCCAAGTGGAGGAATGTGTATTTTGTCTCAAAGGAAAAGAGTTGCTGTATATTCTAGCAATGGACTGCATGGTCAGATCTGCGTGTCAGGATGATGGTTTGGGTGTTTGTGTGGAGGATGGATTATGGAGACTGGAGAGAAGAGGCAGGAAGAACAATTAGGTGCCTAGTGCAATAAAGACCCAATCTAGGGTGCTGGTCACATCAACAGAGAGAGAAAGGGATGGATATGAAACACATTGTGAAGGTAGAAGTGATAAGACATGACAACTGATTGGATGGCAGGATAAGGAAGAGTGAAGGGGCAAGAATGACCCTGAGGTGACATGCCTGGTTGGCTCAAGGGCTGGTAGTATCCTTGGTGGAAAATAGAAAAATTGGAGAAGGTGAATTTGGGAAGGTGTTCATTAATAATTATAGCCAGCAGGTTATAACACTTTAAGGTTTATAAAGTGCCTCCTACATTCCCTCACTTGATCATTACAACTCTAGGACTGCTGTCATCTACATTTTACAAATGAGGAAACCAAGGCAGGCAGAGGTTAAGTAACCTTTGTCCAGGGTTTCAAGCTAGTCAATATCCAAGAACAGGTTCAAATTGTTTTAAATGTGTGAGTTTGGGATGTTAATGAACTGTCTAGCAGGTAGTTGGTGATATGACACTGGAAATTAGGTGAGATGTGGGCTGGAATTATACATTTGAGAACCACCCTAAAATAATTGAATCCATGGAAGCTGCTGAGAGAGAAGGGGAGAGAGAGAAGAGAGGAGGACCCAGTAGAAAGCTATGGAGAATACCTCTATTTGTAGGTAAGAACATCGTTTATGACCCAACAAAAAGAGTTAGTGGAGCAGTTAGAAAGAATCAGGAAAAAGGGCTATAATGAAAACCCAGCGAGAAGAGAATATTAGAAGGAGAGGTGGTCATATGGTTGAGAGAAAGAGAGAGAGGTTAAGAAGAATGAGACTGAGAAAAGATCAGCGAATTTGTAATTAAAAACTACCTTGAAGAGAGCAGTTTCATTCTAGTGGGTGGGTCAAGAGCCAGAATGTCATCTGTTAGGAGGGGTTGAGAACTGAAAACTAAGTGAAAAAGCAGAAGCCATGTGTATAGACAGGTTTTTTTTTTCAGATCATCTCGCTGTGAACAGGCTATCTAAAGGATTATAGTATAAGTGGGTGACAACATTGAATAAAGATTGCTTAATGTATAAAGAATATCATCAGAGAGAGGTATGACCGGAAGAGGAACATAGCACAAAAGGTGGGCAGGCCTCCACTGAAGTCACTTGAACAATAAGAGAACAAGAAAAGAGGCCCCATCATCTTGGGGGCCCCTTGGCAGGATTTATGGGAGAAAGCACATGCATCTCAAAGGGTGAGAGGGTTCCTATGTGTCTCTGCTGTCTGTGGGGCATCTTTCCATCACCGAGATCCTCTAGCCACCAAAGTCATAAAGGATGGACGGCACGCTTTATAGCCCTCCTCTCTCTATTTCCAAATGTAGTATTTTGGCATCAGTTGCTCACACCTACTTAAAAGTTAGTCTGATATGTTTCTGCATTTTTCTTCATCCTTATAAACACCAAGCAAGGATACTCAGAAAGACTGAAAAAGCAAGTGCTTCATCTCCCAGAAATGAGAAGCAGGATCTTTTGGCAGGCTAAAAATCTTCCAGAAATGATTACAGCAAAAGGTATTTCAGAAAATCTCATTCCTAAATTGGGATCTCTGTGCAAGGTGAAAAATGGATGCCATGAAGTGTGTGTGTGGGGGGGGGGGGACCACAGAACATATATACTTGGGAGTTAAGGGACCCTCCCTTTCATAAAGATTTTGAAATGCCAGGGAGCAGCATCATGAGGCAAATTAGTACCTGAGGACCTTTCAATCACCCAAGACTGTTAAATTCCTCTAAGGAACGTGTTATGGTCTGCCCTCTCCTGGGTCATATTAATATACAAGCCACTTACTTGAGTTACGGTAATAAGAAATTCAGCTACAAAGGAATGGAACAAGTTAGCTGTCAACACCCTTAACGTTCCTGGGCCATGTGTGATGCTGCCACTCCTGAATGTGATTATGGAATCCCCCAGAAATCTATGCTTAATTTCCTCCGTTGGCTTCTCTCTTTACTGACCCCTCCTCCTCCATTAAAGCAAGCTACCTCGGAAGTATGAAATGTATTTCCGAGGGCATTTTTCATTCAGATTCTAATCTCGTTTTCAAATCTCACGGGAAGCATCTGCAAATCCAAGAGACAGAAATTCAGAAGCTAGAAGGGTTTCAGGATGAAGCCTTCTTAAATCAGTTGCTATTATTGATTTAATGGAACAATTGTGCTATAAGGAAGAAAGGCAGAACCCTGGAATCAAGAAGTCTGAATTCGAGTTCTGACTCTGATATAGACCAGCTCTGTGACCAATAGGCCAGTCCCAACCTCTCCTAATGATCAAACCACAGAACTAGGGAGTCAGAAAGGCCATGTGGTCTGAGTACAGCTGAAAGGAAGCTCCACCATCCCATACCTGCCAAATGGTTATCTAGCCTCCAATGGCAGAGCACCTCTTTCTAAGGCGGCCCATCCTACTTGGAAAGGTTCTGATTGCTGGGAAATCTTTCCTAACACCAAGCCTGAAGTTACATTTTCACAACTTCCCTCTCTTGCTGCTGGGGAAAATATGAACATATAAATATATGTATGTGTGTATGTGCGTGTAAACTGGTAAAATATGTAAATATAACTATATATATATAATATCTATGAAAAACAAAGAACAAGAAAAACAACTTAAAGAAAAAGACTCAGTCATCATATTTTAGGCAACATTCACAATTCAACAATATGCATCTAAATACCAGAGGTAGAGACTCGGTAGTTGTGAAAAGTGAGTATAATTGTTATTGTCTGATAATTGCAGAGTCTGTGTCCCTGGAGAATATAACTCCTAATATTGTTCAGGCAAATTGAGGAATGATGGCCATGTTTACACAGTGTAGAAATGTCTACACTGTGTAGTCATGGGCATCATGGAAACTTTTGGAAGTCTGGAGAAGCCTATGGATCTGTTCTCAGAAAGTTTCCAAGTGCATAAAAATACATAAGAAACCAATTTTGTGGAAATGCACTTAGCAAAAATTTTGGCCTTAAGTACATGGACCTCAGGTAAAGAACCCTCAATATAGTGGAGAGAGCAATGGAGGTGAGAGTCAGAAGGTCTGGGCACTGGTGTTGATTGACTATGTGACCCAGGGCAAGTCACAATACTTCTTTAAGCCTCACTTCCTCTGTTTATAAAATGGGCATTATAGAGTTGGCACAATATATCCACCTGATAGAGGTTGGAATAAAGAGTTTTGTGAAGTGAAGGGCACTAAAGAAATAGGAGCTAATGTTATTTCAGGAGGAATAAAACAAGGAGACCCAATGGCTGCTAAAACCCAAAGGTTACTTTCACTGCCCACCATAACCAGGGATTTCTGGCTTTTTTCTATTGGCCAGATGAAGCAGATTCCTAGTGACTGAGTACAGTAAACAACTCCAGGGTTACTCTGCATTTGCCTCTCCTTAGAGAAGAGGAAGGACCCTAAGATTAAAGGCAATTCCAAAATGAAAGAGGATCCAGTTTATAGATCATGGATCTAAGAGACTTCAGAAATCATTCAGTCTAATCCCTTCCTTTTACAGATGAGGAAACTGAGGCCCAAAGAGATATAGTTACTTGCCAAGGGTCAAACAGTATCTGGCCTAGGATTCAAACCCTTGTCTTCCTGCCTCTGAGTCTAGCACTTGAATCCATTATACTCTGCAACGGTCCTGATTCAATCATAGCTGTTGCCCAATCCAGATACATATGGAAGAAAGGAAAGAATGTTTGGCCAAAAGAATCTCTTGTTTAAAACTAAAGCTCAGTTTATCTCCATTTTGAGAATCTACAGAGCAGGGCATGGAGGGAGAGGAATAGTTGACATTCTCCCAGCTGCCCAAAAAGAGGGAAAGAAGAAGGAAGAAATTCAGGTGGTTATTAACTTTACAAAATTACACATGACAGGCATGAAATGCTATGAGGGGCAGCATACCATTAACTGGAGTCCAGAAAGCTCATTTCTTATTGAGATTATTAATAGTGGCATACATGCCAATGACCTCTATTGGTTTCCACCCGGATCTCAATCACAGCCATTTCTCAACTTCCAACAATGGCTAGCTTCTGATGTCATTGTAAAGTCTGCAATTGAACAACGCAGTGCAGAGAGTTTTCAGGGTCAAAGACAATTCATTTATTTATAAAGTGGGCTGCCTGATTTTCTCTGGTCTTACTTAATAACAAGAACGTTCAGGGTGTTGGAATGTTCTTTCAATAAGCAATGGCTTATCAAATGACTCTGCTGTACTGTTTCTATGACTACTTAGTCTTCATACCAACAAATCAGCCCATAACTATTTTAAAATAATATGTACACATATCTAGGGATGGTATCTTGATTTTCTGTTTGATTTATTATTGCTGTTGGAAGGTCAAGCATCACTTTAAACTTTCTGAGTCAGTTTCTAAGGGAAGGGGATTGTTATGGTTCTTAGGGGAAACAAAGCCTGTTAGTTAACTATGGGGTGGGGGCTACTGTCAGGTCTGGGCTCAGGGAACAGAATCCATACCAACTTCTCCCAGTACCTTGCCTCATTCTCATGCTAGCTTTTGAGGCTTGAACCTATTCAATTAGCTTCTTCTACTCAGCTCTTACTACTACCCAACACTGTTTCCCCTTATTTGTCTATCTTAATACCAAGACTCCTTTGGTGAGCTGGGACTAGGGCAGGAAACTTGGGTTTTCCCTCAGGCCACTGAGATTTAGAAGGCTCTGGAACCTTCCAGTCCTTCATTATGGTGGAAAGAACTGGCCTCAGCAGTTAGTAAGACTAATTGGCTAAAGTAGGAAATTACCAAGGAGCAAGAGTTGGCTCCTCTTCTTTCCCTTTCTCCTCTGGATTGGCTTCTACTGATCTCTGCCCTGGACCCCCAGCACCTCCTCCAAAGTGCATTTTGTGTTTTTGCCCCCTCCCCTCAGTCTTTAGGGGCAGCTTTGTGTGTAGGGGGGAGGAGGTCCCAGGGTTTTCTTCACTCCATCCACAGAAATACTTGGTTCCCTGAAAATAGCATTTTCTCAAGACCTTTCAAAGGTGGTTTACTACAAAGCACTCTTGGGGGATGTTCAGTGGCCGAGAAGCAATAGGGAGGAAAGAGAGGGTCATAGCACCTAGTGACCAGAGTATTGGTTTCCACAATTGTAATTAGTCCAAGGCCTCAACGCTAGCTCCACAGCTGAGGCCCTGTCCTTCGTTAGCTCTTACTTCCCCCTGATCTGCTCCTGGCTTCTGGGCTGTGTATTTTTCAGATACACTGTTCCTACTCAACCCTTAAGAATTTGTTCTTCCACCTCTCAGCTATGGGATGTAGGACATTAGGGCTTGGGCAAGGACATTCTTCTTCAAGAGCCAAGTTCGATTGTTCCCAGAATACCCCATCCTGACTCATTGTCTCTGACCTGGGAAAGTGTGCCCTAACCCATTCCACCCTATGTGCCAGGAAATAAAGGACTAGGAAACCCTTAGATGTGTGACCTCCCTGCTTTTTTTCTTTTTAGTATTATTCCAATTCACCTTTCCTATGGAATATTTCTGCCTCTCCCTTCATCCTTTACTCTCTCTCCCTTTCCTTCCCTCTCTTTTTCTATTCTCCTGTCCTCTCTTCTACCTCATCTCCCCTCCCCTCCCCTTCTCTCTCCTCTCTTTTCCCCCTTCCCTCTTCCTTCCTCTCCCTGTCTTCTTCTTCCTCTTTTCCTCTTCCTCTCCTTCTTCTTCTTCTTCTTCTCTCTGTCTCTTCTCTCTCTCTCTCTCTCTCTCGCTCTCTCCTTCTCTCTCTCTCTCTCTCTCTCTCTCTGTCTCTCTGTCTCTGTCTCTCTCCCCCTCCCTCCCTCCCTCCCTCCCTCTCTCTCCCTCTCTCTCTCCCTCTCTCTCCCTCCCTCTCTCTCTCTCTCTCTCTCTCTCTCTCTCTCTGTCTCTCTCTGTCTCTGTCTCTCTGTCTCTGTCTCTGTCTCTGTCTCTCTCTCTCTCTCTCTCTCTCTCTCTCTCTCTCTCCTCCTTTCCCTCTCCCCTCCCCTTCTCTCTTCTCATTTTATCCCTTCCACTTGTGCCCTAAACGTCATGTGACTTTGGCCCATCCCAAGTCCTTATACTCCCTGTCTGATTAACAGCCTAACAAGGCCTCTCATTCACAGTTCACATTTACAGGTACAGTTAATATTTCTGTTGCTATCTGCATGTGCAAGCCTAGAGTCATAGACTGGAGACCCTTTCTTGTTTACAGGAGCCAGTCCCTTTCCTGCTTCAGGGAGATGAGTCACTGACCATCTTTGGACCCTATCTCCCTCGTGGCAGGAGTCTGAAGGTGACAGCTTTCATTTTTGCTTTGATGGCATTAAAGTGGTTGATGGCTGGAGAGATGGGGCCTGAGAAGGGGCTCAGATCCAAGGACAGAGAGTCTGATACTGGGTCTAGCGGCTTAGGGAAATCTGTGGGAACTCTGGGCACTTTCTTTACTTCCCTAATCTTTGGCTGGCAAGGATATTTGGCTACATTCTAAGGACTGATGACTAGTTATATGGGAATTGGGTTGGAATAGAGGAAAAGCATGATAATGAGGAAGAAAGATGGCAGCTGCTCGCAGATAAAGGGACACAGAAGCTAGGCACAAGCCCAAGGATGAGCAGTGCTTATGCACAGCTTTAGCCAGAGCCAGGACTCAAGAGGAGTGAATAGAGCTCTGCCTGAGGATAACTAAATTTAGAGACACTGATGGCACCGTCCTGGGGCATAATTCCTCCACAGTCCTTAATGGTTACTGCCAGGTAAGCTCTTCTAGAAGTAGGAGGGAATGTCTAGCTATGGTTCTACTTTGGTCCAGAGATTGGGGCAGGGGCCCAACACTTGTTAATAGTTATATACATTGGGCGGCTAAGTGGCGCAGTGAATAGAGCGCTGGCCCTGGAGTCAGAAGGACCTGAGTTCAGATGCGGCCTCAGACACTTAACACACAAACAAAAAAACCTAGCTGTGTGACCTTGGGCAAGTTACTTAATCCCAATTGCCCTCCAAAAAGCAAAGAAAAAAAATTATATACATATTGGCAAACAACACCGGAAGTGGTTTACCCAAGGGACTTACTGAATGGCATTTGAGGAGGTGCACTGATGTCTATTAGTATCATTCATTCATTTAACAAACCTTTACCATACTAAAAATTTACTAATACCTAGCACAGACACTGAGATGCAACCCAAGTCCCAAAGTCCATAGGCATGGGTCTCTCTTCTCCTTGGAGGAGACCAATGCTGTGTGCCTGTAGGAAGGACTCTTCAAGTTCTAGTCTCTCCAGGTGATTCTGACTTCCAGATTCCAGAAAGATGGCTGATGTCAACATCAATTCAGGGTGCTGAAGGGAGAATAAGACTATGGGGAACAGTTGCTTCCAACCTGCCACACTAGAGACTCAAAGAATTTCCCATTTGGGAGGGATCTGGGACTCTCTCCTTCTCTTGGTTGAACTGAGTTATCTTGCCCCTAGTGAGAGAACTCCTTCATTCTGTATCATCTTGTAAAGATTCCCCAGTGCATATTTCTCTGATTGCTATTTTTCTTTCAACTTGGATAAAGGGTTTCCTCACTATTTACTATATCTGTTCATGGTAGAACTGGTATTTGGTGAGAAGAGAATCAAGCCTTGGGTATAAAGCTCGGGTCCTCCTTTCACCTTTTAATGAACAGTGACAGGAATTTAGCTTTAACCTGAAAGCTACATCCCTTAGACGAACAATACTTGAGGGAGGAGATTGATATAACTCTACACTGGTACCTCTTCTCTCTGAGGAAAGCAGAGGGGCTAGGCTTCGGGCCTCAACCTCCTACTTCCCATCCTAGCAAGAATGAAAGTCTCTGTAGGGGCGGGGAGGCTAGGGATATCTATTCTGCCTCCCCTTGACCCACACACAGACACTCTAGTGCTATATGTGAGGAACAGCCTCAATAGACAAGGTAAATATACAAACTATACATACCAGAAAGCTCCATAGGGGCTTGTCTAATGCCAGACAGAGGTAAATAAAAATGGCCCAGATCAAAGAGGACAATTGGACACAACCACACTAACCTCCTTCATGATTCTGCTTGTGGAGTGGTTTCCTAATTAAATTTCTTTCTGGGTCCAAAAGCAATCTGTGCTATTCTGCGAAATTATAAAAGATGATAGAATCTCTGTCTCTCTCTTCTTTTTCCCTTTCCAGTCTGACTGTGAAAAAAATCTCTTCTTTTGGGTCAGCTTCCTCCCCCCTGGTCTCAAGATATGTATTTATAGGCTTGGACTCAAATCAGCACAAACAGCGATGTACTTTAATAGCAGTATCAAATATCATAAAACACGGAGAGTCAGTAAAACAAGGAATGGGGTATAGCGGGGGCTAGGCCCGTTCTCTCTTGCCTTCCTATCCTTCCTCCCTCTCAGTCAAGAGAAGAGAGAAGAATAAACTCGATTTGCTGGGAGGTTCCTAGGGCATCCCACCAAGGAAGCAAAGGGAGGAGAAATGAGCTCACGGCTGCTCACGGCTGCTCACGGCTAGAGGCCCTGGACTGCTTTTACTCTCTGCTACAGCTGCTGGTTTCCAGGCAGCTTTCTATTTCCCTGCTCTGGTGAATGCCTCTCTTCTGCCCCCATTTTTTCGATCCCTTGCTTTGGGTGGCAACGGGGCCAAAGCACTCATCCCATGCTGGGCTTGACAGGAAAAAGTATGGGTCTAGGCACAGTCGTACTTTCTCTTCCCTGCACAGCTTCTCAGTTTCTTCTCCCAGAGCAAAGTTCCTTCAAGGTCAATGGCCCAGGAAATTAAAAAGAGCTCAGATCCTATTCCTGATTACACCTAGACTGTGGCCTTCCAGTGTGTCAGTGACAACTTCACTGAAGAGTCCCAGCAATTCACCTCTGAAGGGAGAACTCTAACTATTGATGGGATCAGAAGCGGTTGCCCCCAGCAGATGACCCTTCAACTGAGTTTTTCGGTAAACTAAGAATCAGAGGAGGGTGAGACAAAGAGGAATTGTGTACAGACAGTGAGGACGGCCTGTGCACTATTACCGAGATGGGAGATAGGGTTGACTATAATGAGAAACGGCCAGTGGGTTAGTATAGTTGGAATGTAGAGTATGTGTAGGGGAGGAATATGGACTAAGCCGGGAAGAGAAGCTGGAAGGGCTAGAAATGTCAACCAGAAGAGGCTGTATTTTATCCTAGAGGCAAAGGAAGGAGAAGAGTGGAATGTGGCTTGATGAATATCATGTTCTCTGGATGCTATGAAAGAGCTGGGCTCTATGTGGACAGCAACGGTCTTGTCCCTCATAGCTTCTAACCAGGCCTGCCGAAGCTGAAGAATGTCTTAAATGGAAGATGCCCCTAAGCTAGTCTATAACCCCGGAAGGTCAGGACAGAGGGAGAGTCAGCAAGCAGCAACTCTAATACAAAACCAAGACAGATAAAGTCATCTGTTCAGAGCAGTATTAACCTCTTTCTACCCAATACTGGGATGAGATAACATCATCCTAGTTAATCAAATCAGCAATGTGTTATAGGACAGACAGAATGGGTGGAATAATTATCACCTTAAAAGAAAAATAAACTAAAAATAGCTCTTTGGTTGTGATAAAGAATTTAAAGATGGACATGGAGATGTCTCAGCATCTGGACATGTTCTGTATTTTTTGCCCTTTTCCCCTTCTATAGTGATGATCACACTGACATCCCCAGGCTAGCTGCTGGCACAGGCTCTTAGATCTGCTTTACTAGGAAAGGTAGCTGTTCAAGGGGTCAACAATATTTTAAAAATTATATTCATTATTCAGGGGAAAAATCAGCACCCTGAACTTCAGAGACAATTCAAACAAGAAAAAATAAAGAAAATACAAGCAGAGAAATAAAGACCAACAGGCAGGACTTCTAACTGAGACATTAGCACAGATCAACCAGAGAAATCCAATTGTCTGACCAAGGCAATACATACATAGTTACCAGAGAGAGAAGCACCAACATCTAGGTTTTTCAAAGCCAGGGGATCCTTAATAGCTACCCAGAGTCTCTTCTGGCCAAATCACATGAAAACTCTTCCAATGAGTGAGCCCCAAAGCAAAATACCAACTCAGAATATATAGGCATCACAACCTTTAAGACTCAGTGCCTAATCAGAAATTAGCAAAAAGTGTGAAAGCTTTCCTATAAGCAAGTCTCCCCTAAGCAAGTTTCCTTTAATGGACTCCACATGAGGCCTATTATTGGGCAGGGAAGATCTTAAATCCCATTAACATTACACCTTCCTGTTTCTGCATTGTAGTGTCAGGGAAGATAACATATACAAGGATAGTGAGCAGGAAAAAAAAGCAAGATTTTCACTGGGACAGGGAGAAGATAGGTAGGGGATCCTCTCAGTGGAAGTATGCTGGCAAGTGAGATAGAAGCTGTCTGGGTCTTGCAAACAGGAAATATGGGCAGCCAGCTACATGTGTCTGGAGGGGCCTTTGGGCACCAAGCTAAACCATGCCATGAGCTGGAACAGTGAGTGTGGCTTCTGTGTTGATACAGTTAAGAACTAAGGAGAAAAGATACACCCAGATAGCCAAGGAATCTTGGTGGCTTAAAACACTTTACTCTGAAGTATCAGTTTTAAATGTTTAAGGTTTACTTACATTTAGTCGTGTTGAAAATAAAATGGTATCTTTGCCTATATACCCTGCATGGAGGATGATGGCTTTAAGTCCAAATGGGATGTATTAGCAGGCTGCCATCTTGGACAGAGAGAACGCGCATACCTTGCAACTCAATGACTCCCGTGGCAGCATAGCAACATGTCACTGAAGAGCAATTCATCCATGAAAAACAAGCAGGGACAGAGGAAAGATTTGCTTCTTTCACTGCTAAGTTTCCTTAAAGTCATTTGTATTTGTTGCCTGTCCTCCTTCTCTATGCAATCCTTTCTCAGTGCCTTGAAATCTGGACTCCACTGGCATGACATCTCTCTCAAAGGCCATCAGTGACTACCTCTTAACTACATCAGGTGGCCCCTTCTCAGCCTTTGTCCTCCTTGACCTCTCTGGAGTATGGGATGCTGGAGATGACTGAGTCCTGCTGAACACTCTTTGCTCTCTTGCTTTGGGTCATTCTCCTACATCTCTCCTTGCTTTGTTTTTCTTCTTTGACCTTCTTCATGAAATCATCCCCTAAGGCCCTTTCCACAGTCTATTTTCTTCTCAGTAGTTTGGCAAGTGATATCTTCCTTGTCCTAGACTTCAGCAATCATCTCCATGGCCAAATGAATATCCACCTGGACCAATTTTCTGAGCTGACAATCTGCCTATCAGACTGACTGCTGAACCTCTCTACTGGATTTATTGCTGCAATCTCATGGATCTTTCTTTTTTTGAAGGTAAATTCCTTTGACTTTACTTCCCAGTTTCTGTTCGATGCATCACACCTCTCTGAGCTCTCCCCTTGGCCTCTCCGTGCGACCTCCACCAAGGCTTGACATCGTAAGTCAGGCTGGATTCAGAGTTGGAAGGGACCTTATTGGACATCCAGTTTAATGGCATCATTTTACAAATGATGGAACTAAGACTGAGGGACTGAGGTAAGATCACACAGATAGGATGTGGCTGAACTAGACACAGGACCTCTGATTCCAAGTACAATGAGCAATCTTTCCACTGGTTCAGAACATTCTCTCCCTTCTTATCACTTGGTGACTGGCATCCTAGTGCAGGCTGCCATCACCTCTTCCTTTGGCTTCCTAACTGGCACCCTTGATTCAGTCTTTGCTCCTTCAAACTATTCTGCTCTCACTTGCCAGATTAATCTTTCAATGCAACACTATAAACTCTCTCTCTCTCATCTGGTATTTGTTTTCTAGATATATTTATATATAATTCCTGTGTTTGATATTATATGTAATTGATAATATTACTAGATATAATATTTATATATATATGAATGTGAGTATATGTGTAGGTGTATATATATATACACACACACACACACACACACACACACACACACACACACATATATTGCATTCCTATAATGTTAGACCCTTTGCTTCAATTGTCTAATGAGTAAAGTTGAAACACCTTAGTGTGGCATTCAATGCTATACATAATATCTCTAATAAGTCAACCAATATGCTTGTATTTCTCTCTGTATCTCACACTACTCCCCCCTCATCTGTTCTAGTACTCTAGTAAAGTGGGACCACCCGAGTTGACAATGCATATCTTGGTCATGTTGTCATTGATCAATTATAAGTATCTGCTATGTGTCAGTCACTGCACTAAACCCTGGAGATACAAAGAAAAGCAAAACTAGTCCCTGCCCTCAAGGTTCTCATATACTAGTGACAGAGAACATGAACAAAACTGTATTCATCCAAGATAGAGGCACTGTCAGTGGGAGACATTCTTGGGTAGAGGGCATTAGCGGTGGCTCAAAAGGCAGAAGTTGGGAAAGGCCCCTGGGAGAAGATGGGATTTGATCCAAGTCTTGAAGGGAACTAAGAGGAAGAAGGGAGAAAGAAGAGTATTCTAGGAGCACAGACACCCCTCCCTATGAGTGAATACAGAAGGCAACACAGTAGAACGCAGGGGGCCAGGCAAACATTATGGTGGGAGAGTGAGCATTGTGTGTTAGGAATAGCAAGTGGTAACTCCATGAAAGGAGAAAAATACTCCCAGGGTGGGAAGTTGTGAGGCTGTTCTTTACCCCACAGTGGTTTCTACATACTTTATGCTAAGTCTGAGCTTTTGTGCTAAGTATGTATGTGTAGAATTGTGTATGCAAGGGGAAACTGTGATGTTCTTTTCACTTCTTTCCTTGCTATAAACCTTCTTAGTAAATATCCCCTTTTCAAAGCTAATTGCTTTCGACTGACTGATTGACATTGAGGAGCACATCAGGTAGGGGTTTTTGAGTGATAGTACCAGAAGTCACAACCTTTCAAGATTACCCCCAGGACACTGAGCAAGTGAGGGATTTTAAGAAGTGGAGACGGGAAGGGAGACCATTCTAGCCTTGGATGATAGGAGATAGAACCTCATCGATAAGGGTAGGCTTGATTGCCCAGGGCTTCTAGGCCACCAGGCAAATCTTATAGATCCATAGATCAAAATGAGCTCAGACAAGTTGTCTGGGGCTCACATCACAAAAAAGGCAAGCAGTCTAGAAGTGCTTCAAAGGATAAAGCAAAAATGAACATTGATGTGCTGTCATTGTGCACCCAGGGCAAACTGCTAGTCATTAATATTTTAAAGATACAAAATTCAGACTTTTCATATTAGCTACAGTTTCCATGGTTAACTACCTTTCTTAACTGAACTAAAGCTGCTTTTTTCCTTTTGTTTCATTCTAGTAAAAGGTTAGGGTCTCCCACTGCATCCTGGGACATCTTCAGTCATCCTGATCTGTATCTCACGGCTGGACCCAGACAACTGCGGAGAGAGTGAGGCTGGTGACTTTGAACAGCCCTGCCTCACTTAAATCCAGTTCACTTGGAAGTCATGGTGTCACCTTCTCGATATCATGGTCCTCTTTGAGAATGAAGGACAAACAACGAGGACACTGAGAGAAGCAATTCTATTCTCCCCTCTGAGAGACTGCCAGTCGGACCAGTGGTCTCAGAGAGAGTCCTACATATGCATTCTGTATATAATCATATGTGTATTTGTCTTCCCAGTAAAATACAAGCCCCTTGAGAATGGGAAGTACTTCATATTAGTCTTTGTATTTCCAGCACCCGGCACAATATCTTGTACACAATAAACACATAATAAAAGCTTCTTGGTAGATTGATCCACGGCTTCATTCTTTTGGCCCTCCTCCTCCTGGTACAAATTCCAACTCAGTCTTGGTAGATGGCCTTCATGAGAAGAAAGGGACCAACAAATTCATTGCTTGAAGGCATTAGGTGACCCAGTGGATAGAGCACCAACCCTGGAGTCATGGGAACCTGAGTTCAAATCCAGCCTCAGATACTTACTAGCTGTGTGACCCTGGGCAAGCCACTTAAACCTGATTGCCTCCCAAAATTAAATTTAAAAAGTACATCGGTTGGTGCCCAACCATCCAGGAGTGGGTGTCTCTAGGACAGGTTGGTCCTCAGATGAGCGCCTTATACGTGGCCCATTGAAGCCTTTCCAGGGGAGCTCGTACTCCTGGACTATCAAAGGCAGTGGCAGCAGATCACTCCCACTGCACAGTGAGGTACCAGAGGGAGTCTGAGGAGGAGGGTGAGAAACAAAGCATCTTTCCTTCATGAACTCTTTTTTTTTTACCCTGAGCAATGTAGAGAACAATCATTAATTCTCAGACATCACTGAAGGAAGAAATGATAGTGTATACCTAAGCAGCCTCAAATGATGAGACCACAGAGGTCCTCTCCACTGCTAGCCCTCACAGTGATGCTGGGGGAGGGGGGCTTGGGGAATCTTGCCACTGTTTATTTTGATTGTAATGTTTTGCCAAGCCATGAGTATTTATTGTGCCACATAATGTATGACATTGTTAGGCTCTTCAGAACTCAGAGATCTGCTAGCTCTAAATCTAGGAACCTAGGAGTAAGTCTTTTTAAGCCCTATTAAGAACATCAGAACCACTTTATTTTTCTAATTAACAAAGGGCAAAGGTCCTCGCTGAACAGTTTTGCTTGGGGACCAAATATAATGCTATGCAACTAGGCTGCATGTCCTTTTCAGTCTCATTTTTCAAAAGAAATTGAAACCAGTGACTTGGAACTATGTCTTCCTCCTCCTCTTCCTCCTCTTCTTCTTCCTCTTCCTCCCCCCACTCCCCAATCAGGGATTGCACCAAACCCACAATAGAAGCCCAAGTACTCACCATTTCGTCCAAGGAAATCATCTAAGAAAACTGGAAACTACCCCATGTGACCTTTAAGGTTCTGGAAGGAGTTCTGTGCCTGACCAAGATCCCAAACCCAACCAAGGATAGTAGGCCTTTAAATGGATGTTAATTAACTGATTGAATCAGAAAAAAAAATTGAAAAATTAAAGTGCCTTACATGATTTTTTAAAAGACATACTATCTGTAAAATAAAGGAAGGAACAAAATCTAGAGACTTTGCATATTTTTCTTTGTACAAAGTCTTAACGGAAGGAAGGTTTGGTCTTTCCAGGCCAGACAAATGACTCTTTCTATTTTACCATTAGGCATGTGATGCTGATCCTCTCAGACACTTACATTTTTCTCCATATGGTGCAGGATTTTAGTTTGTATATTGCTGCCTCCTGTGCCACTGTGGGATCCTCCCTGTCAGCTCTCCTCTGATGGCTGCTCGGTCCTGAAGGAAGGGATTCCAGTGGCTAAGGCTGGTGGGCTCATTTAGATCTGGCTTCCTTTTTTTTTAATGAAGGAGATTTTATATGTGCATATATATGTATGTACATGTATATTATGCATATATTTACCTTTGTTACCTGGTGATCCTGATGATGAAATAAAACATGTTAATATTCCTACCATTAAAGGTCAGGCCTAAGTCCTTCACATAGGCCAGCTTCAGGGGATCAGGCAGCCCTTATCTTCTGGGGAATGGGATCTGACAGAGTCCTCAGCCTGGCAATGACACCCTTTATAGCCTGGCCCTTGACACTCTTCCCAGGTGGATGCTCACATTATGCCCCCTGCACAACAGCTCCCACCTATTTCTAGTCTTACTTCATACTGACCCCTTCACATTGTTCCTTGCTCACAAAGATTCCATTTCCTACCCTGATTTCTTTACTCTAGTGACCTAGAGTGGAATACTCTGACTCCTAATCTCTTGTTGTCTCTCCGTCTCTGTCTCTGTCTCTCTCTCTTTGACTCTCTCTCTCTGTCTGACTCTCTCTGCCTTCCTTCCTCACTAGCTTTTTTAAAGCATAGTTCAGGGGCCATATTTTTCCTGAGACCTTTTCTACCTCTGGCCTCCAGTTGTTGGCTCTTTGTCTCTCTCTCTCTGTTTCTCTATTTGTTTGTTTATCTCTCTATAATTAATCTTGATCATTTCTCTCTGCCTGGCATTTACCTGTATTTATAGTGTTTCCTCATAGTAGAAGGCAGGCCCTTTGAGGACCAAGAGTGTTTTGTTTTTCTCTGCTGATTCCCCAAGGGCTAGCCTGGTGATTTGCACATAACAGACAATGTAATTCAGTTCAACAAGAATGCATTAAGCAGCCACCCACTGTGTGTCAAGGACTGTTCTAGGGATTCCCAGACAAAAAGGAAAGAGTCCTTGCCTGCAAGCAGCTTACCTTCTACAGGCAGGAAACAGCATGTATGGGAATTAGCAAACAGATTCAATGATAAGTGAATTCAAAATGTAAACACAGTTAGAAAAATCTGTTCAATTCAGTTAAATTGAATTCAAGTACTCAAAATTCCAGCCAAAATATCAGAGTCAGCATTCCATTCACTTCCCACCACCAAGGCTTTACCCAGGCTGTTTCCTCATGCCTAGAATGCTATCCCTTCTCATCCCTTTCATCCCTTCTCTGGCTTCCTTCAGGGCTCTCCTCCTGCAGTATTTCCTGTGGGAGTTTTTCCTGATCACTGTAGCTGTTAGTGGGGCAGTTGGGTGGGACCAGGCATGGAGTCAAGAAGACCTCTGTTCAAAAGTGACCTCAGACACTTATTACTGTGTGACCCTAGGCAAGTCACTTCACCTTGATTGTCTCAGGTTCCTCATCTGTAAATGGGTTGGAGAAGGGAATGGCAAACCGCTCCAGCATCCTTGCCAAGAAATCCCCAAAATGGGTCCAACTGAAACAGCTCAACAATGAGTTGTTAGTGCATTCACCATCCACAAATCCTGCTATCTAACATTATCTGTGCTTATCCCACCAGCGCTGTAAAATGGGAGCTGACTTTGATTGTCCTTGTGCCTCCTATAAATCCTAGCATAGGAATAAATGCTTATTCCCATTCTTCCTCCCTAAAATCCAGAAAACCCTGTTCTCTGAGATTTGTCCATTTTTATAGGAAAGAAGATATTGCCGTCTTACAAATTCCTGCAGAGACTCACTCGATAACTAGGGCTCAGAAATAGGATGTTGCTTTGCTTCAATATCCTCCCAGCCAAATATCCCCAAACTCCCCATTACCATATCATCTGCACAGTCTTATTTGCAATAATGCAAATGAGACATTTTGCTCTAGAGACTTCTATTCCTGGGGGAAAACAGAAATAAAAAGATTTAAATAGAGGGCGGCTAGGTGGCGCAGTGAATAGAGCGTCAGCCCTGGAGTCAGAAGGACCTGAGTTCAGATCCGACCTCAGACACTTAACACGCACAAACAAAAACCTAGCTATGTGACCTTGGGCAAGTTACTTAACCCCAATTGCCCTCCAAAAACAAAAACAAACAAAAAAGATTTAGATAGGAATGGGTCATTGAAGTGAAAATGGCCAGACACTTGGTCATCTTCAAGATGGGTTCCTTGAGCATGTTCACTAAATAAGACCTCTCTACCTTAAGGAAAAATCTAAGTCAAATTCCCTTCATCCAAGAAAGTAATTCCTATGATGAAGGGGCCAGCCATTCACATCAATTGCCAACCAATGATACCCACAGGACAGGCCAACCAGCCTCGAAGAAGCAGCAAGACCCAGGAGGCAGCAGAGATCAGCCAAACCGAGCCACAAGCACCTTTACCATGACCATCATCTCCCCTCAGACCCTGAACTCAAGGGCCCTTGTGATAGCAATGCCTCCAGCCTGGTGTACTCAGATTTCATTTTGGGAAGTGCCTCCTGTGGAGAACCAGCCTGAGGCTTGCTCCTACAGAGATGATAGCTACAGCTACTGAAGACCTTGGGTGTGGGGGGGAGGTTTTTCCACCTAAGGCCTTGGTACTATCAAATGATTCTGCATCAGAAACTGAGGTGATTTTATCTGAGGAAGTGACATTCTAGAAGAGGCATCAGCATCTACTTTGTCAACACACCCTAAGCACCATCAGTTTTCCACGTGACTTTTTGCTGAAACCTTCCTTAGATGTCATCTTGCCCAATGGAACACAAGCTCCATGAAAGCAGCGACTGTCTTGCTTTTGTAATAGTATGCCCAGCACGTAGCACAGGGCTTGGGACATAGTAAGAGCTTAATAAATGCTTCATTCATTCAAATTGGAGCACATTGGTTTAAAATTGGGAAGGAGTGTGATAAGGCTGTATATTGTCACCTTATTTGTTTAACTTACATCAGAAAACGTTATGCAAAATGCCAGATGGGGTGAATCGCAAGGCAGAACGAAGGTTGCCAGGAGATAGATAAACAATTGCAGATATGCGAACAACACCACTCAGCTGGCAGAAAGTGAAAATGATGCTAAAAGAGGAGGATATAAAAGCGGGCTTGGAGCTTAATATAAGAAGACAAAGGTCTTGGCAACTGGGTCCATCATGTCCTGGCAAATGGAGGAGAAAAATGGAAGCAGTGTCAGATTTTGTATTCTTGGGATCAAAGCTCACTGGAGGCAATGACTGCAGTCACAAAATTAAGAGGCTTGCTCCTTGGAAAGAAAACTGTGGCACACCTGGACGGTGTACTAAAAAGCAAAGACATCACCTTGCCAGCAAAGGTCCATATAGTCAAAACTGTGGTCTTTCCAGTAGCAAAGTATGGCTGTGAGAGTTGATTATAAGGAAAACTAAACACCACAGAAGCAACACTTTTGGACTTTCTTTTTTTGTTTTTGCTTTTTTTTTTTTTTTTGGAGAGGGGAGGGCAGGGTAATTGGGGTTAATTGACTTGCCCAAGGTCACACAGCTAATAAGTGTTGAGTGTCTGGTATAGGATTTGAACTCAGGTCATCCTGACTCCATGGCTGGTGCTCTATTCGCTGTGCCACCTAGCTACCCCAAAATATTCATCATTAATGGTCAACCTCCTGGCCAAGAGCTACTCCTCACTAAATAAGGCTGCCCCATTACAAGCTACATCCCAGTGCCCACTGTGCTTGATGCCTTCCCATCTAGGTAAGATCTGACTAAGCACCAACTCCACTGACAGCTGGGAGAAGCTGGGGCCATGTTCTTTCCTTCCTGAGTGGAACCACCTACTCTCCTTCACACATTCTTCAGTAAAACCCAAATGGTTTCATGCTCTTAGCGATCTCTTACCTGTGTGCCCTTGCACAGTCTGTGAGCCATGCCTGGAAGGCCCTCCTGCTTCATCTCTGTCTTTTATTTCCTTCAAAGTTAACTCAAATGCCCCCTTCTACCTTCTTTCTTTGTCTTTCTAGTTCTATTGCTTCAGCACCAGACTTGGCACAAAGTACATGTTTATTGTTAGCAATAGTCAAAAAGCCATTTATTAAATTCTGCTATGAGCCAGGCACTGTGCTAAGCTCTAGAGATATAAAGAAAGGCCAATGACAGACCCTGCCCTCAAGGAACTCATAGTCTAGTGGGGAGACAACATGCAAAGGATCATGTGCAAACAAGCTATCAACAGGGTAAATTGGAGATGATTAACAGAGGAACAGCACTGGAGAGAAGAGGAGATCAGGAAAGGCTTCTTGGAAAAGGGGGCATTTTATCTGAGCCTTGGAGGGAGCCAGGAGGTAGAGATAAGAGGGGACAGTGCATAAAACAACAATATCAACAATTATCTTAAACAACAGCTTTAAAGTTTGCAAAGCCCTTCACATACAACAACTCTCTGAGATAGGATCTATTATGTTCCCATTTTACAGATGAGGAACCTAAGGTAGAGAAAGGTTAAGGGACTTATTGGGGGTCACACAGCTAACTGATGTCTAAGGCAGCATTTTAACTCAGGACTTCTGGACCTCAAGTCCAAAACCAACTCTCTTGCCACTCAACTGCTTAATTAATGTTTGCTTTTTTTATTATTTAATAAAAGCTAAATTTCATTTCTCAAAGAGAGAGAAAATTTGAAGTGTTAGAGTGACTTCTTTGTGGTTATGCTAAACCAGGTCCAATTCAGACTATACCAGGAAAACTGGTAACTTTATAGAAGAAGCTTTCCTGGTTACATAACCCAAATTCTCATTTCTTTTGGTTACATTTTCATTTGTTAAAAAAGAAAAAGGTTTCTGTATTTATCATAGTGATTTATTAAGCATTATGGAAGTTCCAGAGTTCTTTCTTGTACTAACTAAATCTTATAAATTTAGAACTGAAAGTTTAAGTAAAAAAAAAGTTTACTACTAGAAGGCAGGATTTTTTCATTTCCAAGTGTTGGGGGGGGGGGCATTATTCTCCTATTTTTTTCATAGAAGTAAGAAGCAATACTCTTGGTAATTAGTAGATATATTAACCTAAGTGAAAAGCAGCATAATAATCCAATTTTAAAATTGTTTCTATATATTTTGAAGCATTTGGTGAGGTGTCTTTTGCATCTGCTTTGTTTAAATGTCAACTTCTGGTTTTATGAGGGTTTAACACATCAAAATGATATTTAGAAAAAGCCAGTAGAATCTAGAACAAAAGTGTAAACACTCCCACAATTTATTACTTTGCTAAGCTCCAACACTATCTTTATGTACCATCAGCCTCAGTGAGATAACATGTCATAAGTTACACATTTAAAAAATTATAATCAGAGGACAAATGCCAACAGAAGCATAATTTATTAATTTGTTGTCCTTTGAAAGTCACTAGCTAGTAAAATTTCTTTAAAAAATAATTCAAGTTCTTCAAGAAGAGATACCACCAACCAATCAGCAAGTATTTTATGAGTATGTACTCTTCCCAAGGCATCATACTGGGCATCTTGAGGGACACAGAGAAGCTCCATACAGAGCCCTGCCCTCAAGAAACCTACATTCTATTTTGGAAGATGCAGCATGTAATTGTTCCCAGATATAAGCCAGCTTTAAAATGTAGTTTGCACCCCCAAATGAAGTCTCTTTGAAGGGAAATTGTATACAGATACAGTGAAATATTTACATATGTATAATTCTACCTGCATTTATATGAATATTACACAATGTATATGTATATATAAAATGTATATATAAATATCTGTATATATGTGTGTATATATATACCTAAGCACATATGTGCATATACACATATACACACTCACTTTCACTTTCCCCATAAGTCCATCTGGGACTGATGGATCTTTCTCTTCTTCATGGTGAAAAGTTGTAACATTTATGAATATTTCCCATTTTTCTTCTCATACCCTGAAGAGAATAAAGACAGGAAAAACAGCCAGACTGGACTGAGTGTGTATGTATCTAGATATAGCTATAGATGATAGATAGATAGATACATAGATAGATAGATAGAGATAATGTATATGTATGTATATGTGTGTGTGTGTGTGTGTGTGTATATATATAGAGAGAGAGAGAGAGACAGACAGACAGACAGACAGACAGAAACATATAGACAGAGACACACAGAGAGAGAGAGAAATAGGAGATCAATGCTAGAGGGATCTGAGCAATTGCCACAAGGAGTCTAAAGAAGAGGGTGATACCAAAGGAATGGAAAAAGTCTCCGAGCTTATGATACTGAAATAGAAGATTGAGAAAATATCAGCTAGTGACCTACACTCCTAGTCTCCCACTTACAAGAATCTTTGTGTTATCTAAAAATGAATTGAAGCATATTCAGTGAGTATGTTAATAAGCAACGATCAGAGCCTCAAAAGTCACACTCCCAGGAATGTTAACCTAAGGTCGGTGAATTTTTACAAAAATTTAAATAACTGTATTTCAATGTAATTGGCTTTCTTTGTAATCCTATTTTTATTAATTTGAAGATATTTTTCTGAGAAGGGGTCCGTAGGCTTCACCAATGTGACAGAAAGGTCTGTGACACACAAAAGGTCAGGACCTTTCTTAATAAACCCTCTTGTTATCATCTTGCAATTGGCTGAAAGATGTAGAAAACACAAAATCCTCTTGTGCTGTTATTTCTTTATGAAAACGCATTTGATTGAGTGGAGCTTAATGCTGTCTCAGGAGTTCCCTCCCAACTAGGAGCCTTCTACCCACAAGTCACTGGCATCTAATCTTCTTGGAAAGGCTTACAAGAAATAATCCTGTTCAATGACCCTCTGATCCAAAACCCAAGACAAGGCGTAAAGCAAGGAGATACTTGTCCATTGAAAGGGGTTTCTGCTCCAACAAAGAAGGCCAAGCATAGAATCCAAGGACAAGAGGGGGCCCCTCCACCCTTCGTGAAGGGTGAGGTCCTCCAGATGGCTTGTGGTTATATGAGAACCCTCAAGGAATGCCCAGATATAAGCCACAGTCACTTAGGAGAATTTGGCCTGTCCACATAGGAAAGACCAAGGCTATGGAGAATGTCTTTTGTGTAAATTATGACATGTGGTTGGAAGACAACCTTTAGAGATTGTCCACTGGTAAGTCTACAGATGTTTATACAGATCATTTATGTATCTATATACCTATGTATCTATCATCTACCTATCTGTGCCTTCTCTCTCCCTCTCTCTCTCTCTCTCTCTCTCTCTCTCTCTCTCTCTCTCTCTCTCTCTCTTTCTCTCTCTCTTCCTCTCTCTGTTTCTCTCTCCCTCTCTCTCTCTCTCTCCCCCACCCCTCTCTTTCTCTGAAAGTGGGTTGGGCCTGGAGGTGAGGAGGTAGGATTGTCTATGGGAAATAACAAAGTTTCTTGGATGACTTCAGATTTCCCATGGAAACAATGGTACACCTTTTAATAGTGCCATTCTACCAGCATTACTAGATGGCTTTGAGTCATGGAATATGATGTTCTCTGAAGAATCAACAGTGGCTATTACACAAGGACCATTGGAAGTGTTCATGATGTGTACAAACTGACTAAAGCATGCAGAGAACCTATGAGGAAGAACAAGAGAACAAAGACATTATCAAGGAAATGCATAATAGGAAGAAAGAGTAGTGTGGTCATGTGCTAGTGGGAAAGGATGACAGATACAGAACCTGAGAGCTCCATGGTGCCTTGGGAATGGCAGGAAAATAAAAGGGTGGAGAATTTATGGGAGGGCATGAACAAGAGGTGCAGAGACATTGGTCAGGAGGAGCAGGGCTGGGGGAAGCCCCAAAAAAGCAAGTTCATGGATCAGTCTAGAAACCTATCCATGTAGACATGACATTCTGTTGGATAGACAACCTGTAGAGAGGCTCCTTCAATGTGTATGTGTAGAGAGAAAGGGGGTGGGGGGGAGAAAGAGGTGGGGAGAGAGGGAGGGAGAGAGAGGGAGGGGGAGAGAGGGAGGGGGAGAGAGAGAGAGAGAGGGAGAGAGAGAGAGAGAGAGAGAGGGAGAGAGAGAGAGAGAGAGAGAGAGAGAGAGAGAGAGAGAGAGGGAGAGAGAGAGAGAGAGAGAGAGAGAGAGAGAGAGAGAGAGAGGGAGGGAGGGAAGGAGAGAGAGAGAGAGAGGGAGGGAGAGAGAGAGAGGGAGGGAGGGAGAGAGAGAGAGAGAGAGAGAGAGAGAGAATGTTATGAATTAGAGAATGGAGAGATACATGGATATACAGATACATAGATGATAGGTAGCTTGAAGGTAAGTAGATGATAGACAGACAGACAGACAGATAGATAGATAGATAGATAGATAGATAGATGGTAGATGGATAGATAGAGATTAGATAGATGTGTTGATTAGTTTTACTGAACCACCTTTCTTTCCCTTCTCATTTTAATTCTTTGATGAAGGGGCATGGGTCTCTGAGTGGGAGTATGAAAAGAGATATATTTAGAAATGAAATTAAGGTAATGACTAAAGATACCAATAAAACTATTTTAAATATTATTCAAATATTTTAAAGCTGAACAACCAAACCAAAATACTGATGACTAATTTTGTACATATAAAAATGGCTTCCATAGCAAACAAAAATTGTCAAATGTTAACCAAGATTTGATAAAAACAACAAAAAATTGGAAGAATAATTTTGTTTTGTTTTGTTTTTTATGTAGGCAACACTGTGGAGGGATGGAATGTTTGCCTTGGCACCAGAAGAATGTGGGACTGCATCTTACCTCTGCTATTTCCTAGCTGTCTGAATGACCCTAGGTGAGTTGCTTAACCTTTATTTCTCATTTAAAAAGTGAAGGTAATGAAATTTTATAAAGTGAAGGTAATAACAGTACCCACTTCACAGAACGGTTATGAGGTTTAATTAAAATGATGTACTTAGCAAATCTTACAGCTCTATGTAAATGGCAGCTTTTGAATTATTAATAATATCATTACCATTACTCCCTTTTTCCTTGGTCAACTTAGAGTTTACTTTTGTGTGAGGCAATCCTAGTTCACACTCGTGGGCTGGGTGGGCACTAGGAAACTAGGCTTTGCACAAATTGGCAATGCCACCTTAAGCCTCTTGCCCTCTGATGATCTCTTCTTCCTGATTCATCAAATAATGGGCCATATAAGACAATCTGCAAGGTCCTTCTGTAATTCATTATGGCTTATGTACTTTATAAGAGATATCATTCATGCTTAGCTTTCCTTGTGCCTAAAGGGGCGGAGAATAGATATTCAAAATTAAACTTTCCTTGCCTTTTTATTAACTCATTTATTCAACCTATCATGAAAGCCAACGATATATACAGCACCTTGGTAAGTACTATGGTAGACAAAAAAATGAGCTATGGTTCCTGCTCAGAAAGGACTTTTATTGCAGCTCGGGAAGTGAGATGAACACACAGGGAAAATTAAGTAGGTATACACTAAGTGCCATGTGAGTGGTCAGAGAAGGCTGGATGGAAAAGGTGAGGTTCCATAGGCCTTGAAGGATGGGTATGTTTTGGAGTGATGGAATGAAAAGAGGAGGGTATTCCAGGTAAGTTGAAAGGCAGGAACAAAGGAGTGTTGGAGGCAGGAAGTGGTGTGTGGTGGAAAGAGTTCTGGATTCAGAATTGGCAAAGCCAAGGTTCTAATCCTCCCTCTGGTAAGATTGTATAACCAAGGGCAACTGCTTAATTTCTCTAAACTCAGGTCTCTCAACTATAAAATGGGGATAATACAACAGTTATTTCACAGGAGTGTCAGCAATAGTCAATCTATCAACAAGCATTTATTAAGGACCTACTAGTACCAACACTGGATTAGGTCCTGGAGTTCCAAAGAAAAACAATGGAAAAAAAGTCTGCTTTCAAAGGAACTAACTTTCTACCTGTTGATGTATGAAAGGAACTTTGTAAGCCTTGAAATGATAAATAATGACTGCATTTTTTTGTGTGAGTAGGGGGTTCATATTGATATTAGGGAATAGTGAGAAATGAGATTGAAAAGGTATGATTGGATTGGTCTGTGGAAACTCCTACATGTTAAGCTAAGGAACTCCGCCTTTGCCCCAAAAATCACTGGAGCCACGAGAGCTGGAAGATAGAAACGAGATAGCAATCGTATTAGGTCTGTGTGCTCATTGACTGTAATTCTGTGTCAAGGGATGGAGCTATGCTCCTGAGGCCCCCTTCAGTCAGCTCTGAAGCTTTGTGACCATCAGATGAAAGAGCAAATACAGGAATGCAAAATGTGTGTAAGTATGTATACACACGCACACATAACACACAGATTACATATATGTATATGGATTTGTGTACATATATACATACATCTATGTGTGGGTATGTACGTTTTTCTAGTTTGGTGAAATAAGTGGCTTTTATATAAATTGTTCCATTTTGAATCCTAAATTCAGATAATTACAATTAAGTTAATCACAATTTAAAAATATTTCAACATTATGTCCATTTTTTTCTGAGAAATTGTCACTTGTGAAAGGAAATGGACATTTTAAGGGCACTTAGGATGGACTAGTGTTGCCACATAAATCACACATTTATCTTCTCTCGGAAAGTGACTAGGCTATAAATGCCTCCAATTCATGGTCTGAAATGCTGTTTCTAGAAAAGGGATGAGAATATTACTGTACACAGAGGTTTATTGCTTCATAAAAGTAAGTACTGGTTAGATGTGTAAAGGGGCCATTATGTCAGCTAAATGCATCTTCTTTCTACAGACTGGATGCTAGTGATCCAGGCTCTGTTCAGGTGGCTACAAAGGCAGCTTCCTGGCAGAGATGCTGGATGCTTGAAGAGCAGGAGCTCCAGGATCTCCATCAAGGCCCACCTGTGCTCAGCAGGAACCACACAGACTCCCATCAGCAACTGGGCTGCTCTGTCATAAAGTAGAGGTTAAGCAGAAACAGCCAGCATCCTGGAAACCAGCTTGTGGCTCCTTCCCTCCCTAGAAACAGATCCTATCAATTGCAGTTGGCATCCGGAAAGGACCCCCTGCTGGTAAGGTGACCCTCACTCTCCCCCATCTGCTTCCTGAGTTTGTTGGAAAAGTCATCTGTAAATTGGAGACCAAGGCCCTGTCACTAGAACCCTGAGATAGGACTTTGGGCCCCAGGGAGCTTTGTCTGGGGTCCCTCCCATGAGGGAGCCTTTGTGGGACTCTATCTCCCTCCCTCCAGTCCAGCTGCTCTGGAAACAGTGCAAAGGGAGACTTAAGTCTCTAGAGTCAGTCACTAGAAGGAGTCGGTAGATTGACCTAAAATGGCCAGATCACAAGAGCCGCTGACAAGACTTGGCCACAAACATTAAGTGGTCTTTTTAGAGTGTGGTCCTGAGGGCCTCCATCCATACTCTAGAGGAAGGAATGGCCACAGCGCTCCCTCACTTTGTATTTATAGGGAAAATAAACAAGCAAGCTAGCCTGCTATCTGCCTTTAGTTGGTGAAGACACTAAGAAGTCTGGTGTTTAACAGGGTTCTTAGTCAATAATGAATAAAATAATTTTAATACATTCCTAAATCCCTCTCAAATCCCTGCACTTCAGTCAACCAATAGGCATTTCTTAAGTATTTCCTGGGTGCTAAGCAGTGGGGTGTAACAGCAACCACACTGGCACCCCCAGGATGTCTGCTGGCACACGTTCTTAGATCTGCTTTACTAGGAAAGAGAGCTGTTTAAGGGATCAACACTCTTTTTAAATTACTTTTACTAGTTCAGGGGAAAAGTCAGCACCTGAACTTCAGAGAAAATACAAGCAGAGAAATAAAGACCAACAGACAGGGCTCTGACTGCCTGAATCAACTACACACTTTACATACATCCCTGGATGGAGAGAGCCTTTACATCTGAGCAGGCAGGAAGCTCTGAACATACAGCCACTCAGAACCTCGACCAGAGAATCACAAGACCCTTCTCATGAGCGAGTCCCCAAAGCAAAATACCAAGTCAGAGTATATATATACTTCTCAGAGCCAGAAGGCATCACAACCCTCCTGACTCAGTGCCTAATTATAAATTAGAAAAAGGTGTGAGAGCCTTCCTACGAGCAAGCCTCCCCTAAGCAAGCCTCTCTTAATGGGCTCCACCTGAGGCCTATTAATAGACTGGGAAGATCTTATATTCCATTAACATTACATGGGATACAAGACTAGTGAACAGTATGTACAAACAAGGCATCAGTAGGATAAATAAGAAATAATCAGCAGGGGGAAGGCACTAGAATTAATACTCGATGGAAAATGCTTCTTGTAAAAGGTGGGATTTTCACTGGTACTTGAAGGGAAGCCAGGAAGTAGGTGTGAAGGGAGAGAGTGTCCAGAAATAGGGGAAAGCAGTGAAAATGCCCAGAGCAAAGAGATGGAGTGTTTTGGTCTGGAAGAGTGAGGGGGCCACAGGTGCTTCATTTAACCAGTTTTTAAAATGCAAACTTCGAGGGTGACAAAGTGGATAGAGAACCGGCCAAGTTCTGGTCAAGTCACTTTGCCTCAATTGCCTCCAAAAAATTTACAAATTTCTTAATAACTCATCTAGCCCTTTTTCTGTGTGGAAGAGAATTTACTTGCATGAAGGAATCCCAACAACCAATTTAGCACATCCAGAGCCTCCTTACAAACTTAGACCAACCAAGCTAGTAATTGGGAAGTGAGGTAGAAAGCACCTTCCTCACTCTACTCCAGACAGATAATCAAATTTTCTCAGACCTCTTGGAAGAAGTAAGACCTCAGACTCCAAGAAGAATGATTTTGGGGGAGCACTGGGGGGAGCTCCTCCTAAACAACTGACTCTGAATTAAGTGTGACCTATCTAACTAGAATAAGTATACTCAGAATTTTAGCTTTTCCAAACATAGAACCCATAAATAAATATTTTCCTATGGGATTAGGTGAGTACAAAATTTGCATTTAAAAAATTGAACTCCTTGCTATTTCCGCCAGGATTAACCTTAAATCACAAAGAAGAAAAATAGCCTGCCTGACGTCTGAGAACCAAATCTACCTGTGGGCATGCAAATCTGGAGACCAGAGGAAATACTCCACTAAGAAGAGCAATGGGGATTTGGTCCGATAATGGCCAGATGGCCAAAGGCCGCTGGCTGGGAGGGCACCTAGAAACTTCCTACTAATCATGAAAGATGGTGGCTGAATGATTGTCTCTGTCTCTGCTGTTGTAATTCTCAAAGGCACTAATTTGGAATAACTATTGGCAATGATATGTCTGCAGGTAGAAAAATTGAAGTTATTCCACTATTTTGATGAAGGGTCAATGGAATTCAGGCTTTTTTTTTTTTTTTTGCAAGTGAGAGATGGTAGCCTGGTGGATAGAAGAGTCACGTTGAGTTCAGAAAGCCCCGGGTCTCAGTCTTCTATGTGCCACTCTCTCAGTGACCCGGCTGCTCTCTGATTCATTCTCCACAGTACCCCACAATGCCTCTGCTGTCTCAGCCCTCCATGCCTATGAACCCTTCTCCCCCATTTTAAGGAAAGGCCTAGACTAGCCATCGCTCCCTTTCCAGAATATGCCACCATGCCCCTGTAGAGGCACCTCCACCACCCCTTGTCCAGTTCCCTTTTCTGTGTGATATTCTCCTATTAGAATGTAACTTCCTTGAGGGCAGGGACTGCTTTTTTTTTTTAGCTTGGTGAGAATGTGGCACTTAGTAGGCATTTAACAGAGATTCTCTATCTGCCTCTAATAGTCTATGATATTAAGAGAAGATGCCATTTGAAGGCCAGGTCAGCAGGTGCCTGGCACACAGTAAGCATCTAATAAATGCCAGTTGATTTGATTATAAGCTGAAGACAGTAGCAATACTGCATTCAGGAATTCCCTATGTTGATGAAGTCACTGCTATGTCCTCCCAACCCTTCACAAACCCCTAGCCTGAACCCCTGTGAATAATAAGTTTGTCACCTAAGAATGATAAAATGGAATATGTTCATTAGAACTCAGTGTTCCTGCTGGGATGTGTTGGTATTCCTTGGAGGCTATGAAGAGTCACAAGCCAGCTGTTGTGTGCTGTGCAGAATATTGCTTTTCATTATTTAAGTGTCTATTAAGAAGCATCCTCTTGGCCCTAAGGATTGTCTCTTTTAATAAACAAAGTCATCCACACTTATTTTGTGGTTGTTTGATTGTTTCCTGTCATGTCTGACTCTCTGTGACCCCATGTGGGATTTTCTTAGCAAAGATACTGGAGTGGTTTTCATTCCTTCTCCAGCTCATTTGACAGATGAAGAAACTGAGGCAAATAGGGTGAAGTGACTTGCCCAGGGTCACACAGCTAATAAGTATCTGAGGCCAAGTTTGAACTCAGGTCTTCCTGACTCCAGGTCCAATGTTCTACCTAGTAGAACTGTGCTACCTAGTTGACCTTTCAGCTTTCCACTGTAGGATCTTTGGGCATACAGAGAGTTTCCACAAGGCAGAAAGAGTAAAGGTCTTTGGAAGCCCCTGGCATTATTTCAAGATCTCCAGGTTGACAAGGAAAGCTGCTTTTCCCTTTCCTGCCATATGTTCAGAGATCTAGATCCAGAAGGAACGTCAGAGGCCGGGTAGTTTCTCCCCCTCATTTTATAGGTGAGAAAACAGAGCCTCAGATGGGGCATGCATTGAAGTCACTAGGACATACCTAAGGCAGGATTTGAAACCACATTTTTCTGACTTGTAGACCAGCCCTCAGAACACTCTTCCACATCCCTTCCCTGACTTGCCCAAGGTCATAGAGGTAAGTAGAAAAGTCAGGATGTGAATCTGGTCTTCTGACTCCAGATCTGAACAGCCCTATCTCCTTGGGCCAAATGAAAGCCGATAGTTTGCCTGAGAGGGAGGGAGGGATGGATCTCCATGGCCCTCTTTCCCTCTCAGGAGGCCCCACTGGGGAGCTAAGCTAACCTAGTCCCCCGCTCAAGAAACAGAGGCCTAGCAGAGCAGGGACTAGTGGATTCTCTAACTGGAGACAGACAATAGGCCAAGTCTGTTCTTTTCATGGAGCTCAGTCATCTCGAAACCGGCTACTTCTTTCTATCCAATTATGGCCTTCAGTCATCTGAAACAGCAGCAGTAGCTTAAAAGGCAGCTGAACTGGGGTTATGAGTCAGAGATTTTAATCACAATTGGGTCTCAGTCAAAGCTCTTGAGGCCTTTCTGGACTTTGTGGAATGCTGTAGAAAGGTCTCCCCCCCTTTGGCCTGAGACTTGTACACTCACTCTCCCCATTGGGTGGGTTCCAGGAGCCCAGGCTCATGCTTACAATCACCACCTTCCTGTATCAGGAAGCAGCTCCAGCTGTGGCTAATCCAGGTGTGGTGAAGACAAAAGGAGCCTTCTTCTTGGCAGTCACCTTCAAGCCCCACGGACAAAGCAGCTGAATTGTGGTCAGATGGGAGGAGAGGCCAGGGAGGCCGAGTGGGAGGCCAGCCTCATGGATCCCAGGGACTAGTTATTCCCAGATCTCCCTTCCCTTGCACTTTCTGTGGGATATCCTGCACCAGCTTTTGGTTTGTTCCAAGGCCAACACCCAGGCCTCCCTGGTCTCTGTGGCAGCTTAAAGAGAAGAGGAAGAAGCCGGCTAAGAACAGAAGCATGATGGGTGTGACACTGACCTGGCCATGGTGCTGGAACAAGCCTGCGGTTTAATGAGAAGCCATCACTTATCACTCCCTCATGGGAGCACAGACTCATAGGATGACAAATTTAGAACCATAAGACACCTTAGAGTCCATGCCATCTAATCTCCCCATTTTATAGGTGAGCAAACTGAAGCCCAGAAAACTTAAGTGACCTCCCCAAGGTAACACAGGGAGTAAGTGACAAAGTCAGGACTTGAATCTGGGTCCTCAAACCGTAAACTTAGCACCCTTTCCCTTGTACTTCTGGCTTTCCTATGTCTTTTATGGAATTCTATTCCAGATGCTGCTGGACTTTGTCACACCCTCCTGCTCCCTCTTACTAATTGTTTGGTCCTTTGCCAGCCATTTCAATCTCATCTACAAAATGGGGGTAATGTCTGTGGCAGTTAGAACGATAAAAGGAAGTCGTGTCTTTACAGGACTTAGAAAACTCTAAGGTGCTATTTAAATATGGTATTGTATTATTAGTTTGTGCCAGGCATTCTATTCTGCACAGTGGGGGATGTCAAGGGTAAATAAGATGGTACCCATACTCTAGGGGTGTGTAAATCCTGCCAGGTTTAGCTGGCAAAGAAAAGTGCTTGGCAATCAACCCGCAAACATTCATGGGCACTGGAGAGACATAGACAAAAATGAAGAAATCTCTGCCCTCAGGGAGCTTATATTCTATCAAGTGATGGAAGTATATACGAGATATAGCTAGGATTTCATTGGTATAGAGAACTTCCAGGTGAGGAAAATTCCTCTACAAAAGGAGGTTAGCACCTTAGCTGCAACTCATGGTCTTGGAAGTGGCCTAGATCACTGAAATGTTCAATGATTTGCTTAGGGTCACATAGCCAGTAGGGGTCAGAGGCCAACTCTCTCTATTCCATATGCCGAGTTCTTTATTACAATGTGTGTGTGTGTGTGTGTGTGGTGTGTATTATACACATATGCATGTATGCATATGTATGTCTATACACACACAAAGTTATAGAAGCAGAAAAATAAATAGAAAGCAGAGGAGGATAGAACAACTCTCTAGAAGACCCAATCCTCACTTTTTCTGCCTCTCTTTAATGTTATTGATCACTGCAATACTTGACTCCTTTCATAAACTTAATCTTTGCAGCAGATTTTGGAAACTCATAACCTCACCTCCACCTGACATGCTGGTGTGGCAGCCAACCCCACCCTAGATGTCCTCAGTGGGGCTGACTGGTACATCTCCTTCAATTCCAGAGCCCCCTTAATGACCATTACAAACACATCCTGTAAAGCTTCCATTTCCTCGGTGACCCAGGGAAGGCTCCAAATTGAAATGTTGCTCTTCTGGGAGCAGCAGAGGATCAATTCTGGGGGAAGAAAGAGTCTAGTGCAGCTCAGGAATAATGAGCCCAGTGTCAATAAACCTCAGAGGAAATCTCCTCTCCAGGCCTGGTCTGTGTAGCAAATATAGCGTCCTGAAGATTAGAGAGGAGGCATTGGGAAGACATTCACATTTGTCATCTGCTTATCAGTATTTATTCGGTCTTTACCTTACAAATTCCTTGAAAGCCCCTGAGGAGTTTATCACTGGCAGGGTTTGAATTCATAAGAGGCTGAAGCAATCTTTTTTTAAAAATTGTAAAGATAAAGACCCTTTATCCCAATGGATAGCTCTCTATGCAGGCTGTTAGCAGGCCCTGCAGACACATACACGTGTGAGGTCTCTGCCTTAAATGCCTTTGAGGTTCTCACATTATTTTCCACTAAAAGGAGGGGCCTGGCTACAATTCTAATTATTGGTCCTTTGAAAGTTGTGCTAACCAAGCCACATTTCCCAATAAGACCACTGAGAAGTGCTGGACCCCAGGACAGGGCACTTTTTGTTATGATTCTGTTCTGGGGTAGAAACAGGAAAAATGAAGGCAAGGAGATGAGGAGGCTAGGAAAATGGGAAGAGTTTTCAGCAGCGTATTTTGGGGATTGGGGATGGGGATGGGGATTGTATATTGACACATATTCAAAAAACTGACATTAAGCTGTCTTTTATAGAACCAATTGTTTGTTGCATTTAATGAGAAAAATTGATACTGAGAGAGAGGAAGCATCACTCAAATCAACCAACCAATCAGTAAATCAAGTGCCAATTATATATGCTCATCCCTGTGGGAAAAACAAAGAAAACAAAGAGCGTGTCTCTGCTGTCAAGGGGTTTATAATCTAGTACATTGGATAAGACCTCTGTGACCTATGAGCAAGGGCCTCCAAGCTCTGGGCTCACACAGACTTGGTCCAATCATGAGGGCAGCCCTGAAAGACCAATACATTTTGGGGCTTGTTGGACCCACCCAGTGTTTACTCTTGGAAAATCTCCAATGACAGCTTGTCACTGAGCCTCTAGAAAAGTAGGGGGACAGAAGATGCCTTGAGAAAACCTATTTGATTAGGGATATCCCCAGTTATTGAAACCCATACAGCAGGAGGCAACAGGGAGTGGCTTTGAATGGGTTCATTCATCTTGGGGCAACACCAAGACACTTATGCAGAAATTATCTGTTGTCTTACTACTAAAATGGTAATAATTGGTATGGTCATACTCTGTGTGGAGAAGAAAGGGAATAAGCATTTATATAGGGTTTACTAAGCACTTTACAAATATTATTTCCTTTGATACAAATATTGTCTCATTGATATCTCATTTGATAACTAAGAATTATGGTCTATTATTATCCCTATTTTACAATTGGGGAAAATGAGGCCAACAGGAGTGAAGTGACTTATCCACAGTCATACAGTTAGTCAGTGTCTGAGACTAGACTTGAGCTTAGGTCTTCTTGACTCTTCCATTCACACATTTCACTGCTTCTAAGAGCAAGCAAATATTCTTTTATTTCTTTTTTGTTTATTTGTTGGTTCATTTTTTTTGGAGGGGGGAAGGCAGGGCAATTGAGGTTAAGTGACTTGCCCAAAGTCACACAGCTGGTAAGTGTTAAGTGTCTGAAGCTGGATTTGAACTCAGGTCCTCCTGACCCCAGGGCCAGTGCTCTATTCACCAAGTTGGTTCATTTTTAAAAGGTTCCTCTCCTGGTAATCCATCAAATTGATCAAGGAACTCTCTTAATCTCTTTCCTACATTACATAAAGAAAATGAAAAATACACGGCCATATGATATGGGCTAAGTACCAGAGGATGAATTGGAGATACGTGCATCCAGCCCTCAGTCCCACACTCTCACTTATTGATTGAACATTTCAAAATGGATGCTCCAGAAAGAAGCAATACCATGTTCCAAGCACTGCACTGGAGACAGACAGAAAAAGCAATAATGCCCCTGCCCTTATGGAACTCACATTCTAAATCAATAGATACAAGAATAGATATGAACCAATCAAATTTTCAGAAGAAGAATTTAAAGACCTAAAAGAAAACGTCACATGGAGGAATAAAAGGTCAAGAATCTTAAGGACATTATTAAAAAAAAAGAGTGGGAAGGAAGGGAGCCTGTCAGCACTAGATCTCAAACTATTACTGCAGAGCAACAACCATTAAAATGACTTGGCACTGCTTATTCTCTTCCATTCTCCCCCCATCCCCCAAAAGAGAGGTCAATCAATGTAACAGATGGACCATGCACAGACACAAACACAATAGCACTGTGCTTGATAAAACTAGAGATCTTAGTTATTTGGGGACGGTCTGACTATTTGATAAAATTTTGTTGGGAAAACAACAGGTGTCTTACAGAAATTAAGAACAGATCAATACCTGACACACACACCAAGATAAATTCTGAATGAATACATGACTGGAATATAAAAAAGTCACATAAATAAATTAGGAGAGTAAAGAAGACATTACCTTTCAGATCTATGGCTAACAGAATCGCCTGCAGACCCTGAAGGAATTTGATGAGGGAAGAGTTAGTGATTTCAGCTTTTAGGTCTTCCCGGATTAGAGGAAGAATGGGTGGTGGTCTTCCAAATATATGTTAGGGAATGGTCTGGACTTTCTCAGCTGAGTCCTGAGCTTATGATGAAACAAGTGATAGAAAGAATCTTAGAAACTAATACAATTTTGATTATATAAAATTAAAAAGTTTTTGCACAGATATTATGTAGTAAAAGTTAGAAAGGAAACAAGTAACTGAAAAAATATTTTTAAGTTTCTCTATATACGTATAATATCCAAGATATATAGGGAACTGAATCAAAGTTGTAAGACCAATGGATAATGGTCAAATGACATAAATAGGCAGTTTTCCAAGAATGAAATCCAAACTACCAAAAATCATATGAAAAAATGTTCTAAATCACTAATTAAAGAAATCCAAACTGAAGCAACTCCAAGGTTCTAACTCATATCAATTAGATGGGCAAAGATGACAAAAGAGGGGAGAGAAGACAGATGTTAGAGGGTTTGAGGAAAAGCAGGGATACTTATCCATTGGTGGAAGAATTGTGGATTGGCCCACCCATTGTGTAATATTGTGCAACATTAATATATTTATTTTTCTGAATGTTAATTGAAATAATTTAATTTTTAAAAAATTAATAAAATAATAAAGTGATAAATGAATAAAATAAAAATGTTTGGAATTATTCCCAGAAAGTTAACAAACTATTCCTGCCCCTTGTCCTGCTACACTGCTGCTATTTCTATACCCCAAAGAAATCAAAGGAAGAAGCAAAGCTAAACAGTCTGTGCGATGTGACTGTGGTGTTGTACAGAATGATGAAATGGACAGGTTCAGAGGAAAGGGAGACTTCCATGATTCAGTACAGAGAGAAGTGAATGGAACTAAAGCCATCTGCACAATAATAACATAAGGAAACACAGCTCTGAGAGAATAGAGCCATGAAAAAAGTGACGATAAACCAAAAGAACGAAGATGAGCCAGGACAGTCACCTCCCGGCACAGCAACAAAGAACTCACAATTCAGAAAGAGACATACGTCTTCAGAGATGGTTAATGAGGGAATGTGTTTTGTCAGACTATGTAACCATGTGGTGCAGTGGGTAGGTCACTGCGTCTGGAGTCAGGAAAATCTAAGTTAAAATTGGGCCTCAGATACTTCCTAGCTGTGTCACCCTGGACTAATCACTTAACCTTTGTCTGCCTCCGTTTTTCAAATAAGGATAATAATAGCACATGGGGGCAGCTAGTAGCACAGTGGATAAAGCACTGAACCTGGAATCAGAAAGATCTGAGTTCAAATGCTTCCTTAGACACTTAATATCTCTGTGACCCTGGGCAAGTCACTTCACCCTCTTTGCCTCAGTTTTCTCATCTGGAAAATGAGGTGGAGAAGGAAATGGCAAACTGCTCCAGTATCTTTGCCAAGAAATCCCCAAACTGGGTCACAAAGAGTTGGACACAACTGAAGAGACTGAACAAGGACAACAAAACAATAGCACATAATTTCCAGGGTGGTTGTGAGGACTAAATGAGAAAATATTTATAATGTTTATCATAGCCCTTGGCACATACAGGCACTTAATAAACACTTCCTCCCATCCTTTGTATTAAGAACTTTTTCTTCTTTTTTAAATTGCTTAATTCAGAGGGGGAGATGGTATGATAGATATATTCATTTTTTCTGAATGTTAATTGAAATAATTTAAATTTTAAAAATTCAAACAACCAAGACAAGAAAAAAGGAGCTGGACGATCATCTCATGGGGGAATGCATGGGGTTCGGGGGGGGGGGGCGGGAGAATTTGGGAGAGGGGCCAAAGGATGGTTAGTGATGGTGGAATGGGACCAGAAAGGCCTCCTGCAGAAGGTGGGATTTATGGTGAATCTTGAAGGGATCCAGGGAAGCGAATAGGGAGAAGTGAGGAGAAACAGAATTCTGGGTATGGAGCACAGTAAGGAAAGTCATAGGAGTGTGAGAGGAACAGCAAACAGACCAGTGTGGATGGATCACTGGGTGCATGGAAGGGTGTAAATGTAAGAAAACTGGACATAGGAAAGGGATCTGTCATAAAGAGCTTGAGATACCAAATCAAAGCATGTCTATTTAACCCTAGAGGTCATAGGAAACCACTAGAGTTTATTGAGAGGGAAATTGCATAGTTAGACCTGGGCTTTAGGAAAATCACTATGATGGGCAGAGAAAGCATGGGAAACAAGAGAGACTTGAAGTAACAAGGCTAATTGGGTGGCTATTGATAGGTCAAGAGGTGATGAGGGCCTTAAGGAGGCTGAAATCAGTCCATGAGAGATTAAGAGGGAGAAGCATAGTCCCAGAAGGCTAAATGGAAATGATGGGATAGGAGCTTATTCTTAAAAAATAGAGGAGAATGGAAAAGTCAAAGAGGATTGGGACAACCACTATGTCTCCCTGGGACATATGGTATAATGGGACTAGGGAAGAAGCATGAGCACATATGGAGAAAGGAACGAATCAGTCAGATAATCTCTACCAGCAGGATTTTCTACTTGAGGTTATTCAAAGACCAACAACCCACTAAGGCAGGTGTATGTCGAATATTCGCTGGTCAGGATTATCCGGTTGTTGATTAACTTGGATAAACACTGACCTTGGCCCCAGATTCCTTGCTATGTATAGCTTTATGGTCTGCTCAGATGAGACCAGGGCTCCCTTTGATCTTCAGGAGTCCTCCTGCCACGAAGATCATGGAATTATCTAGTTTGCTAAACACACCTTGAGACAGTTTCAACACCACTTCTTTAAACTAGGAAAGAAGATGTATCTTGTGGGAGAGTCAACGCAGATTTACCTCAGTGCCCTTGAGAGGTCCCTGGACCTGTGACAGCACTGCCTCTGGGCTTAGGCGATGATGGCAAGGCCTCTCGCCCCCATTAACCCTCTAGGCACTTGAGGGACTGCTAGGCCCCCAGCTGACCCCGCCTTGTTCTAAGGAGCGAGGTACATCCGGGTCCACAAGGAATATCCTTGCTCCAGGTAGAAATCTCGAGATAAGAGTCCCAGGGTTAAGGTGTGCTTGACCTTAAAAGGCAAAAGGTGTTGTAATTGGCCAAGAGCCAAAATGGAAAGTGCTTGCGTAGGATAGGCTATATATGTAGAAGAGCAGGAAAGAAAGTTGGAATTGCCCCCTGAGTTGCTGTGTAAGTGTGCTTTGTTCTGCTCGGCGCTCCCCTCCACGTGGGGTCCGGAAGGTCCCTCGAAAGGATCCGACAACAGTATCTTTCACTGGGAGCCTCCATTCAAAGAATGAATCCCTACTCCTTCCTTACATTTTCAGATCTCAACTGGCCTTGCTCTCAAGCCAAAGCTGGTCCATCCACTTGGAATCACAAACAATTGCTGTTGCTGTGATCAATGGCCTCCTCCTCCTCCTCCTCCTCCTCCTCCCAGCTATTTTTTTCCCCTGGGCTTTGCCTGTCACTGTTTACATAATGCAAAGCTTCAAGGGACGTTGTGTTTATAAAAGTCAGTGGGTCAATATCTTAGAACAAAGCTGTGACCTACTTTTAAGTTGTTCTTTTTTAAAAATTTTGCTCAGTAGAATACTTCATAAAGACATGCATTTAGGACAATGAAGGATTAATCTAATTTGTTAAAGTTATATCACACGGGCACATGCATATATGCACACATGCATCTCACACACACACACACACACACACACACACACACACACACATACACACACACACCAGGCTCTATCTGAAGTCTGCAGAGACGATTCTGGCACTTGGATGGCAGAAATGAATTACAAGACCCCACTCTTTCAAGGGCTTAGTTTTCAACTTTAGGACTGAGTCAAGATAGACTTCATCAAAGGCAAGAGACAAGCAAACCTTTGTTCCTGCTATCTGTGCAGCTCCTGTCTCCAAATCCAGCTCTTCCAATGATCCTTGGGTAACATGGGACAAACCATCTAACTGTACTGAGCCTTAATTTTTTTATTTGTAAAATGAAGGTTTGAGCTACATGATCCCTAAGGCTTCTCCATCCCTGACATTATCTGGATTTAGAACAGCTAAGGGGATCAGGGGCAGACGGAAAGGGAAGAATCTGCTTACAAATGAGCAGAAAAAATGTCATGTAGCCAGGGAGTGATCATTTCAAAGCTTTTGAGGAAGCAGGAGTGAGAAAGGTAAAAAGGCATTATCAGGGGAGGTTATCTTCTTCACATTTTCTATATTGACAGCAACAGCAAAAAGATAAAATGCAAGATGCTACAAGTGGGGGCTGGGTCCATATCCAGATCACCAGGCATCCAAGTGGGAGAGGCCAGGGACCTGCTCTTCCATGTGGGGGGCAGTGGCCTCTTTCCACTTAACATATTTAAATGTTCCTGAAGGAGGTTCAGATGTTCTCTCTCAGGTGCTATCTAGGGATGAAGGTTTCATTTCCCCCACAGTAAGCAGGGCAGGGATGCCTTTCCCTTTGCACTTGGTCCTATGAGCTGTTTCATTTGTCCTTTCCAGTTTTAGATGCAGGGAGTGAAGTCTCAGATTCAGGAAGTTGAGCCATGTGGACCTTGGAGTCTAGGTTTCCAGGTCTGATGTTGAAATCACCCCAGCAGGGAAGCTATGAGAAATTAAAATCCCAGATCAGGAAGTCCTCTGGACTTGAAATGATGCTACATTGTGATGGCTATTGTTTTTGTTGATATTAAGTCTTGACCAACTATTGGTGACACCATTTGGAGTTTTCTTGGCAAAGATTCTGGTGCAGTTTGCCATTTCCTTCTCCACTTCATTTTATAGATAAGGAAACAGAGGCAAACAAGGTTAAGTGACTTGTTCAGCGTCATACAGCTAGTAAGTATCTGAGGTCACATTTGAACTCAGACCTTTCTGACTCTAGGCCTTGATCTCTATCCATTGTGCCAACTAACTGCTGAAACTATATAGGAACTAAATTAAATTGTGAACCTTATCCCCAGAGAATGAGGTGGTGTAGGGGGGATTATGTGCCTTAGTTATTTTGAAAAGATGTTTGTATGTTTGCTAGGCTATATCTTTGAAATAGACATTTCTTTGTAAAAGCAAGTCTAATGTGAGAGGTTAAATGGAACTTGAGTGTTTGGGGGAGGTGACACAATCAGTGGGGCTTTGAGCCAATCTGCTAAGGTCTTAAGGATACCAGCAACTTTGGGGGGAAGGGCGGAATGTAGCACACCTGGCCATCTGGCAGCAGGGATAGGGGAAGAGGAAAGTCTCTGTTACAATGGGCACCATCATTAGTCTATTTTTAAGTTTTTCTTATTTATCACAGTCTCTATTTTTTATTTACCAGTACTATAAATAAAACAAGGCTCCATCTGTGTGATTTTTATAAATAAGGACAAGTTTATCTCAAGTTTACCTAGTGTTTAACTCACAGTTCTTTTGTTTTCATTTGGTTTGGTAAACAATTATATTTTTTTAAAAAGACAACATCCATTATTTTAGTATTTTCTAAGGGCTTTTTTATTGAAAACGAAACATTGCCTGAACTATCTTAATTCTTGCATGTATGGTACACAAAAATTATGAAAATGTGCTACAGGCACTATATCAACAGAAGGGAAGCATATGGGGGGAAAGAGTCTCCTGGGAGGAGGTTCCTGAGTCTGGGAGCAAGAGTGAACCTAGGATTCCCACTATCCCACTAGGATAGGGGGAGTTTTTATGACCAAAAAAGACATAAAAATGATCATAGGAGATAAAATGGATAATTTTGGTTACATGAAATTAAAAGCATTTTATATAAACAAAACCAATGCAGCCAAAAGTAGAAGGAAAGTAGGAAACTATCTATCTATCTAACTTATTTGACAATAAGTTTTTTCTGCTAAAGATCTCATATCTCAAACACATGAGTCAAATTTCTGAAAGTACCAGCCATTCTCCAATTGATAAATGGTCAAAGGATATGAACTGGCAAGTTTCAGAAGAAGAAATCAAAGCTATCAATAGTCACATGAAAAATTCTGTTACTAGATCTGTATCCCAAAGGAATCAAGCAAAAAGAAAAATAACATACTTACAAAAAGATTTATAACAACTCTTTTTGTGGTGGCAAATATTTGGAAATTGAGAGGATGCCCATCAATTGTGGTATGGCTGAACAAGTCGTGGTATATGATTGTGATGGAATATCATTGTGCTATATAAGAAATGATAAGGTAATGGGCTCAGAAAAACCTGGGGGAAAATTGTATGAACTGATGCAAAGTTAAATGAACAGAACCAAAACAATTTACCAAGTAGCAGCAATTTTGTAACGATGATCAATTATAAAAGACATCTACTTTGAGCAATACAATGATTCAAGAAAATTCCAAAGGACTTGTAATGAAAAATACTGTCTACCTCCAGACAGAAAACTAATGGATTTGGAATGCGGTTGAAGCACATTTTTTCCACTTTCTATAGTTCTCTTTCATTCTTTCTTTTTGGAGCATGGGTAATATGGAAATGTTTTGCATGGTTTTACATGTATAATGAGTATGGAATTACTTTCCTTTTCAACAGTATGAGAGTGACTGAAGGGAGGGAGAGAATTTGGACCTCAAAATAAAAAAAAAAACAAAACATAAAAAAAATTTAAATGCATGAACCTAGGTATCACTGTGTATGTGGATATCTTGATGCACATATTAACCAGCAGGTTGTCTCCTTTATTAGGAGGTAAACTCATCTTCCTGTATCCAGGATTTAGTCCACTATGTGGAAGATTTTGTTGTTGTTACTGTTCAGTCATTAGAGTTGTGTCCAATTCTTTGTGACCCCATTTGGGGTTTTTGTGTCAAAGATACCAGGGTGGCTTACCATTTCCTTCTCCAGTTCATTTTACAGATGAGGAAACTGAGGCAAACAAGATTAAGTGACTTGCCCAGGGTCATGCAGCTAGTGCATGCCTGAGGCCAAATTTGAACTGGAGAAAATCTGTTTTTCTGACTTCAGTTCCAGCACTCTATCTACTACAGCACCACCTAGCTGCCCCTGGTGGATAATAAGAATTTAGTAAGTGCTTTCTGACTACTGGATTCATGCACTAGTTTTGCTGAACTGTTTTTTTCCCTCTTTAAAAAAATCTCTTCTATGGGATGGTTCCTTGGGAAGGGAAGGAGGGAAGGACATATTTGGAAATAAAGATGATGTAAAAGCAAAAGGTATCAATTAAAATTGAGTTAAAAATGAATCTAGATAATCTTGGCCTCAGAAAACTCTTGTGACTTAAATAAAGGAACCACTGGATGTTCAATTCCTCCATGAAGAGAAGTATTGAAATTTAAAAATCAAAGCACTGGACAGGTGAAAGGGTGTGACTCTCAAAAAGAGATCCTGTGATAGAGGGGAAAGATTGCTGAATTTTGAGTCCAAAGTCCTGGGTTCTTTAAATCTGTCCATGGCTACTTAGATGAATGTGGGCAAGTCATCGGACCTCTCTGGGTCTCAGTCTTGCCCTCTGTAAAATGTAAGTTAGACACTGTTTTCTGAGGTCCTAGTAAAAGCTTTGTGTGGCATTAGGTGAGTGACTTCTCTGGCTCTCAGTTTCTCTACCTATAAAATGAGGGGATTGTGTTTCATGATCTCTAGGTTTCTTCTATTTCCATGATTTCATCTGACTACACCCTTCTGGTTAAAAAAAAAATTACAAGAAAAATTCAGAACAGACAGCTTTGAGCCTGGAGCTATAGATGAACACTCCATGGATAGAGATGACACAGAATTAGCCAATGAGAGTCCTCAGAGATTGCTGAAGGGGTCAAGGAAGAGGGATGATTTGCTGGTACTTTGAAATCCATCCTTCAGTTCGAAGTGCAAAGGACATTGCATAGACTTAGGAAACCTGAGCTTGGACTCAAGCTCAAACTCTATCACAGTGTGTGACCAAGAGCAACTTACCATTCCTGACCCTCAGTTTCCTAATCTTTAGAATGGGGTGTGGGGCTGGGGGCGGGGGAGGATTTATACTTGCACTGGCTAACAAAAACAATATTAGGAGAAAGCAATCTGTGGATTTTAAAGTGTTGTTATTGACAGGCCGCATTATCTAGTAGAAAGAGCCATGTATTCCAAATCAGGAGAGACCAGAGTCCTGTGTTTACTAACTCTGTGATTATGGGCAGCTCACAACTTCTCTGAGTCTCCGTTTCCTCATCTGTAAAATAATGCCTGTAGTCCATACCTCACCAGTATCTTGTGAGGCTCAAAATGAATAATGTATATAAAGATATTTGTAAAACTTAAAACATCATGTAAATGATTATTTACACAAATAATAAAAAAGATCTCACCACTACCAGTATGTTCGGGTTCCCACAAACTCTCAGTCACCCTTCTCCTTGCTTCCCCAAATTGTTTAGTATTAGAAACATACATATCAGTCTTGTCTAAATAGATAATAAAAAATTCACCTTCAAGAGTCAACTCAATTGCACATTCCAGAAAGGGCAGAAGAAGAAACAATCAGAATTGTGTTGTCAATCAGAAGACCTGGGCTTGCATCCATCCTATCTTTGCCTACTAATTTTCTGAGTGGCCTTAATTCCCTTGGCTTCTTAGCCTTTATTTTCCCATCTGTAAACAAGAATTTAAATCTGTATAATGAGATCAGGTTAAAGGATCTCCAAGAATCTTTCCAGCTTTACATTTCATTGGTCTATTGTGGGTTTTTTTTTTCTTATTTAGTTTATCTCTTAGAGTCTTCACAAGGGGAAAAATATTCGTCCATTATACAAGAAAATTGAACAGAATCAAAGTTGTGTGGTCCAGATTTTGTTGTTGCAGGTGTGAAACCAGGGGAATACCTTTCCAATAGGGATAGAACTCAAGATTTCTCAAGGCTTATACAGGCATTTGGGTGAAGGAAGAAAAACTATTCCGTATTACTAAAGGTATTTCAGTGGCTATGTATCATTTCCCTTTCTTTAAATAGAGTTGACTTATGGGAAGAAAGGACAACCTGTAAGTGCTTTAAATACCATCTATCCCCAGGGTTCCTTCTCTGCTATAAATCAACAGCACCTGACAAAGATTCCTCACAATCGCATGGTCGCTGGGGCCCAGTCCCTTTATTCACCTTGGGCCACATGTGAACAGAACCGTAAGGTATTCTTTGTCCTAAAAAGTGATTTCTGTTCCTTCAGTTCCATATTTTAAAATGAACTTTACACTTTTCATTAGGAGGATATACTGATTTCCAGGAATCTGGGAGGACCCCAGTAGGCAGTTGCATCCAAAATGATACTCGTTCAGGAATATCTGTTCCTTGAGTAGGGGATCCAAGGTTCACAGAGAGAGCTGGAAGTTATCTTTGAGACCATCTAGCCCCACCCTCCTGGAGCACATTCAGTACCTTGACCAATGTCACCTAAGTCCCAGAGTCAGATGATTCAAATGCAGGTCCTTTGACTTCAGGTTCAGTGCATCGCCCATCTTTTTCAAACAGTTCTGCTTCTAACTCTACCATGTCCAAGCACATCTCTTTCTATCACATCCAAAAAGATAGTATGGATAACTCTCTCAAACGTGGGTTGCAATCTAACTACATTGTGTCCATAGCATTTCCCTCATCTATCCTTTGTCAGAACTTATAAAAAGGAAAATTTGAAACAATGGAGCCACTATAAATGACTCCATTGTTTCCTTTTCAAAAAGCTCACAGACTACCCTTTTAACAGTTTCTTCTCAAAAGCACTGGCCAGTACTCAAGTCCAAAATGTCCCCCAATCCAACAGTTAACATGAAACACCACTGAACACAGCTCCGTGGGTACCTCTAGGGGGCACCACAGTTCACAGCCTGGGGTCAGGAAGACGAATTCAAACTAACCTCAGACTCCTCCTAGCTGTGTTGACCTTGGGCAAGTCACTGAATTTCTGTCTGCCTCAGTTTCCTCATCTGTAAAATAGGGATCATAATAGCGCCTACCTCCCAGGGTTGTTGTGAGAATCAAATGCAAAAATCAGTGCCAAACACTTAGCCCAGTGCTGGGCATATAGTGAGTCTTGCTAATGTTGTTGTGGATGCACAGGGATAGGGAAACAGGTGGTCCAGCAGAGAGTGTCTCAGTCAGCCTTTTTCATATTCTCTATTGTCCATGGGCTTCCCTGCCCAGTGATGATGCCTTTGGCCCTGTGTCTCTAAGTTCTTGATCCCTATCAAAAGGAAGTGCATCTAATGACCCACAGTCCCACCTCCCCAAAGAAACTTGCCCACGCTCTTGTGTTGCCCCCATTTGTAGGTTAGCACATACCAGTCTTCCATTCATATTTGTGGATAAACATCTTCTTCCCCCCCACATACCAAGGTAGGATAGGTTGTACCTGTCATGTTTTGGGCTTCAAGGAACAGTGATGGAGTCTCACATCCTTAAGCTGGTCTAAACTATAGGGTTTGTGAAATAATATAGCAACTACAAAATGAAACTCACTGCCACATAAGAGATAAAGGAGATAGAAACTAGATCTCATGGCATCTCAGCCCTGGAGTGTAGGATGAGGCTTGTGGGTGACTGTCATTTAGTGAGACACCTCCATGACCAAGGCTGATGTACAGAATCTAACAACACAGGATGCCAGAACACAAGGCTAAATTAGGAAGTAAATGGGGAGAGGATGATTTCTGTTGGCCATGGCTCTTTTCCTCTTGTGGATATTGACAGCTTTATTTCCTCTCCTCTTCTGAACCCTGGAAACCTCTGAGGCATTTGTCCTTCTGCCCTGGGGAGGCTTGTGCTAAAGGCACACTAGAGAAGGAAGTCCTGAGTTCTTGTTCTCTTGATAATTATCTAGGACAATCATCTAAACTTTGACAATACACTTAAGTCCTGAAACTCCTACCCTGTGGTGGGTGACCCTGCCCCTGTGGCAGGTATGGAGATTAAGGTTATATTAAGCAAATAAACACCTTCTCCTGTATCTGGGAAGCCACAGGGAGTCACCCTGTGGTGAGGGGCTGGAGATTTGCTGTAGTTTCTGGTATTGCTGAGATCACTACACTTCTACTAATTAAATGGATTTGCTTTTTGATTGCAAGGTAAAGTCTAGGTAATTTTGAAATGATTGGATTTAGATGGGAGTTTTATTTTGTTTTTCTACCTACTAGGAAGGGCCAAAATCAAGAGCACTTGAAGAAACAGGGAAAAGGACAGCTCTAGGGGGTGACTCACACTGGGAAATCTGTTCTTTTGAGTGAGACATCCCATTATACAGGCAGGTAGTCTCTTCAGTCTGCCTTGCTACAACGTGATATGTCCTTCACTCTGTCTGGATGAAAGAAATAGGATCATGAAGAGTCCCAGGAGCTCAGCTCTATCCAAAAATGATAGCCTGCCATTGGATGTATGTAAGCATGTGCATATTAGGGCCTGTATATTTTTACACTGAATTTATGAAGTCCTAAAGTTATAAAGGTTTCAGCAGCACATACAATGGAAAGATCCCATGGTCCCTAGGGTGTAGCAGCAAAGCAGGTGGTCACTAATGCCTCTTCTGTTATGTCATTTCCACTGATACATTTCTATTCAATTCTGCTGTTAAAACTGACAGGCCCAAGGACTCTGGGGTTGAGAACTTTCTTTCCTGGGTCTTCGGTAACTGCAGGTAGTTGGTAGTAGCTGGAAGTTTTTACAAATGAACCAATCTTGAATAAGCACTGTAAGACCAAGCAGGGGAAGGCAGAATTCTCTCAGAGTTCCTGCCCTCATAAATAATTCATCAGTAGCTCCTGCTATTTTTATCTACACATCTCCCTCCTCTTCTACGTAAAAGAAATGATCTAATCATCCACATCATGTCCTCTGGAATCAGAAAGGAGATATTTAGGGTGACAAAGGGGCTCTTTACTACTGAATTCACAGTATGACCAAGGTGGCCCTTCTAAGTAAAATTTATTTGTTTATCTTTATTGTGGCTTTGTTGTTGGTTCATTTGTTTCAGTCATGTCTGATACTTCATGACCCCATTTGGGATTTTCTTGGTAAAGACACTGGAACAGTTCCGTCATTTCTTTCTCCAGCTCATTTTGCAGATGTGGAAACTGAGGCAAATGGGGTTAAGAGACTTGCCCAGGGTGTCTGAGGTCAGATTCGAACTCACAAAGATGAGCCTTCTTGATGTCAGCCCTGGTACTCTATCCATTGCTTCTAAAACCCAGCATGTCCAAAACAGAAATCGTCATCATTCCCACCAAAACCTTCCTCTTCTGAACTTCTCTGTTGCTTTCAGTCACTCAGAGTCAAAACCGTGGCATCACCATCCTTGCCTCCTCACTCTCACTCACCCTATGTATCCAATCACTCGGCAGATCTCCCTGTTTCTACCTTCGAAGTCCCTCTCATCTGTGTCCCCTTGTCTCCACTTCCCCAGCCATCATGTTGGCTTTATCCTCATTGGCTTTGAGACTATTGCACCAACTGATGCTTTGGTTCCATGCCCATGTCTCTCCCTACTCTTACCCTTCATTCAGCAGCAAAGGTGATTTTTCTAAAGCCAAAGTCTTCCCCTTGGCATTGAGTTCACAAGGCTCCCCGTTACCATAAAGATCAAGCACACACTGTTCTGTTTGGCCGTCAAGGCTCTTCCTAACCTCAGCCCTTCTTCTCTTTCTAGCCTTCACTCTCTTCCACCAATTGTACAGTCTGGTTACACTGGCCACCTGGCCTCTGATGGGGCCTTTGCACACACTTCCTTCTGGTCTTTGCCTCTATTTTCTCTGGCTTTTTCCAAGACTCAACTCAAATTTCCCTGTGGCAGGAAGCTTTTCCCTTCGGACCAGCAGCTCCCCAGTGCGTTCTACTTTCAGGCTACCTTAAAATTTACTTATAGACCTCTTGTATGCTATTTCCACATTGTGTCCTCCATTAGACTCTAAATTCCATGAGATCAGGGACTGTTTTTGCTTCCCTTTGTATCCCTGGGGCTAAGTACATAGTAGGCCTTCAGTAAGTGTTTGTCCACTGCCCCATCCAGAGGGATAGAGTCGCTCCTTTACTAATTCCAAGATTGACTCCTATCCTAGATTAGAGTGAATCAAAAGGCTTAAACCTCCCCTAGAATCGAGAGTCACTTTGTCTCTACTGTTTCCAATCTCCTTTCTTGCCCAGCTTTTTGGCCTGTCTTTATGATGTCCATAGATCACTTTCCCAATCTTTGCCCAAACATTTGGCCCTTTGCACTCCATGGGTACCATGTTCCCAGCCATTGGGTTTCTGACTCATTGGTTGCTCAGAATCCAGCTTTTTGTGTATGCCCTGATTTCTGCTGGTCTTCTTGGTTTCTGACTCACTGTGGTGCCCTAATCTCTAAATTGAGCATGGTCTAGACTTCAGACTTCCTTCCCAGTGGCAGATCCATACCTTCACCTATGCCCCTGCTTCCTTGCCTCAATTTGGCACTTTCAAATATAGACCCATATGAGATAATTAAGCCTGTTGTTTCTTCCGAATCTCGTCTAACCTCCTTTGTTTTTCCTTTCCGGATGAGAAAACAGAAATTCAAAGGTGAAATTAGAGTTACTTATGCCATGTGACTCATTCATGATGGGGCCTCAACTACATCCTAGATTAGGTCTCCCCACAACTTGTACACCATGTTCCCTCTCTCTCTCTCTCTCTCTCTCTCTCCCTCCCTCCCTCTCTCTGTCTCTCTCTACTCTGTCTCTCCTCTCTGTCTCGGACTCTGTCTCTCTCTGTCTCTCTCTGTCTCTCCTCTCTCTCTCTCTCCCCCTCTCTCTCTTTCTCCTCTCTCTTCCTCTCTCTCTCTCCCTCCTCCCTTTTCCCTCCTCTCCCTTGCTCTTCCTTTCTTTCTATCTTTTCTCCCTCCCTGTAGCAGCAAGCACCCCAATATCCCCAGGGTGACTGCCAACATAGGTTCTTAGATCTGCTTTTCAAAAGGAAAGCAACTCAAAATGGGTTAACAAGCTTACTTTAATCAAACAAACACACATTACCTAGTTCAGGGGGAAAAGGTCAGCACCCCAAACTTCAGAGTTACAGAACTTACAGATCAAACAGACAGGCTTCCAAACTGTCCAACCATTATATCAATACCAAATCACAGTTACCAGAGAGGGAAGCATCAACATCTGGGTTTTCAAAGCCGGGGGGCTCTCAACAACGGCTTCCCAGAGTCTCATCTAGTCAAATCACACAACACTTCTCAAAGTGAGCCCCAAAGCAAAGCCTCTCCTCAGGGCTTATATAGCCTTCTCTGGGCTCAGAGAATGTAACCACCCTTTTGATCCACTGCCCAATCACACAGCATCAAGGTGTGGTCATTCCTGAAAACCAAGCCTCCCACCACAGGCTCCATGTGACCACATTCAGCCTATTAAGAGGCAGAGCATATTTTCAAATCAAGGAAGGTTTTCAGAGTCTCTTAAAGCCAATCAAAGTCTCTTAAGCCAATCAAAGGGCCTAGGGGCAGGGAAGATCTTTAAATCTGCATTTCCATTACACTCCCTTAGTCCCACTCCTCTTTCTCTTTCTCTCCCTCCTTCCCTCTCTCCTCCTTCCTTCTCTCCTACCTTCCCCAATGGGTGGCTCAATGGACAGAGCACTGGACTTGTAGTCATGAAAACCTTAGCTGACATACAATCTCAAGTTGTTTCTATCTCTATGACCCTAGGCAAGTCATTTAATCTCTATTTGCTTCTGTTTCCTCACCTGTTGACTGGGCATAATAACAGCACCTCCTTCAGAGAGTTATTGTGAGGATCAAATGTATTAAGATATATAAAAATATTTACAAAGTTTAAAGTGCCATATAAATGCTAGTGATTATCCTTGTCTCTCTATAATAAAGTTATTACTTTTTATTTATGTATTTTATATTATGTATTTCTTTATGTTATTATAATGTATTACCTAGCTCTGTCCCACCACATTGTATCCATATCTGCAAACCATGGCTGCCCTCATTCCCAGTACTTGGATATGAGGACAAGAAAGGACAGCCTAAGACGACTTGTGAAATCGTTGGCTCAAACCAGGACAGACACTCACATAAAAATCACAGGACCCTGATCTGCATTTAAAAGTGATCTCTGAAGCCTCCTAGTCCAACCTGCTATTTTAGAGAATAGAGACCAAGGAAGTCACTAGAGCAAAGCACAGCTTTGACCATTTGAAGAGCAGTCATGAACTAGGTTTTCCTGCTTTCAAGGCTGTTGCTCATGAATCAATGACTAAGAAAATTCTGGTCAGTCCAAGAAGAGCCACATCCAGTTTTAAAACAGTTTCTCAAATGTTTGGGTTCTTTGCTTCCTCTACTCCCTTCCCATCCCTGCATTTTCTCCCAAATTATGGGTTCACCATTGAATTCCACAACACAGAAAAAGAGAGTGCTGGGTGGAGGAGATTTGAGATTTTTTTTGAAGCTCTTCTGTTAAGGAACTGAAGGGTGGGGTGGGGTGATGCTTCAGAAAAGGGGAAAGGACATGCTCAAGACAAAAGCAAAGTTTCTTAGAAGCCAATAGAAGACTGTTGAATGTCCTGGAAGCAGACTTGAAAGATGCTTAGCTTTGTTAATGTTTTGTCTCTTATCAGAACACATTTGATGAGGTAATAAAAGAAATAAGAGATATTTCTGTGGTAAAAAGTAAAATCATCAAATCACAGAACAAGAGGCTTATTGAAAACAAACTTCTAAGGAAACAAAATTTAGCCACAGGGGGAACGATTCACTTTGAGAGGGAATAAAGAAAAGGTCCCCAAGTAGTGTTTGGGGGGCTCAAGTTCTATAGTGATCTGGTTTATTAGCAGCTCAGGATTGAAGGGATAATTTCCAAATGAAAGATGGTGCTCAATTTCAAGGCAAATTACGCAATAAGGGAAAATAGCACCAGGATTGAGAAATACTGGGATTGTTTAGAGATGACTGGGCAGGCAGATGGCAAATGGATACACAGCTAAATGGAAACAAATGTGGAAATGTAGCTTGGCAACTCTGCTTCATGTGTATGCCTACACACACACACACACACACACACACACACACACACACACACACACACACACGTGTCAATAAAATATTTTGCCTCTCAAAGCTTGTTTCTAAAGGAAGGGAATTGGACAAGACGGTCTGTGAGGTCCCTCTGAGCTCTAAATCTTATGTGTTGCAAGGTTGAGTGTCTTTGGGAAGGAGAGTGGAATCAAGCCAGTTTTTCTAGTCTGATAAAGGGAAAGGCAGGGAGAAGGGAAGAAATATTCATATAGTGCCTACTGTGTGCTAGGCACTGCACTAAGGACTTTCAAAAACCCAATATTGTCTTGCTAGATACCTTACAAGAACCCTGCAAGGGGCTGTTATCCCCATTTTACAGTTGAGGGAGCTGAGACAAGCCAAGGTGAGGTGACCCACCAGGCCCACAGAGCTCTTCAGTGTCTGAGGCTGGATTTGAACTCAGGTCTTCCTGAATCCAGTCCTAGCATTCTATCCACAGGGCCACCTAGCTCAGTCCCTGTACCATACTGTGCTTTGGGGTAGGGAGAAGTGTCTTGTCTCTCTTGGTGATCTTCAATTCATCCAGTATATAACTTTTTTTTATAAACAACTCTGTATATGTTTGCATTTCTTTGTATCCCCACTGCTTGTGCCTGGCACGTAGTGGGTGTTTAATAAGAAGTCACAGTGTTTCAAGCACTGAACTTGGAGTCAGGAAGACCTGAGTTCAAATCCAGCCCCAGAACCTTACTGGCAATGTGACCCTGGGCAAGTCACTTAACCTCTATCTGCCTCAGTTTCTTCAGCTGTAGCATGGGGATTTACCTCTCAGGGTTATTGTAAGGATCAAATGAGATGTTAGCAAAGCACTTTGCAAGCCTTGAAGTGCTACAAAAATGTTGGTTATTATTTGTCATAAATGCTGACTGATTGAATGAAGAAGAACCAACTCCAAAGACTCTATTAGAAACCAGAGTTGGAGTGGGAGAGGACCTCCTGCCACCGTCTAAGCGCCACCTTCTCACTTAAACCCAGGGAGGTCAGCCCCCTGGGTAGTAAGCACCAGAGACAAGTGATCTGAAGCTAGAGTTTTTCTTCTTTCCCACTGCATCTCACTTCCTCCACTCACCCAGAGCTGTTGTCCACGATGGCCTTGGGCAAAAGAATTCACTTCTCTTGACCTCAAGTTTCCTGAGCTATAGAATGAGTCCAAGTCTTTTCAGCCCTATACATTATGGAAGATCAAGAGAATATGAATTAAAAGTGGTAGCCATTGAAGATACAGGAGAATGGGGAAGGATGAGAAATGCAAAGATTGCCAATCTTTAGAACCATCAGTAAAAACAGCCATACTCAAATAGCTGGGGCATATGGATTTTTACAATAACTTTTTTCTAGTCTAGAAGGCAAAATGGATCCACAGACACCAAGCACTTTGAGATTACATTATGAGTATTTGCTGATGATTTGCAAATGAGATCCTACGCATTTTACAAAAACTCCAGAGAAGCTCATGCTTTCGGATAAGAGCCTGTGCCCGTAGATTGTAGTTTATTTAGACACAATTTATGAAGCATATTACAAGGTAAACATATTGGATTCATTTATGAATCAAAGCCCCAAACCATGACGAGTGAAACACTATCCTAACATGATTGAAAATGAGCTTTCCCTTTTCTCGCCCAAGAAATAAAAAGCAAATGAAAACCTACTAGATGGAGGTATCGCTTCAACCAAAGCAAACCCCCAAGACATTTTTTCAGAAGAAAAATTCTTTCATTTTAAAAGAGAATATGGTGCAAATGGAAAAAAAAAAACAAAAGAAAGGCAATCTTTCAACAAAGGATGGGCTCTACTGACTGGCACAGCGCAATACACTCTGTGTGGGGAGTCCTCATTTCATGGAGAATGGGCAGTTACGACATTGACTGTAAATTGAATCGAAGTGAAGCAAATTCTATTTTCCCATTAGTCTTCAGAGTCCTATAATTAAAGGAAGTTTTAATTTTTGAATAAAGAGGGAATAAAGATATGCCTGGCCCATGGTACATTAAATATTGCAGTCCTGGTGGCATATTTATAGGAGTAATAAATGGGAAAGAGTTTAGATGCCTATTGATTACAGAACTGACGAACAAACTAGTATGTGAGTATAATGAAATATGATTGTTTAGTCAGAAATAAAGGATTCAGAGAAATATAGGTACATTTTGGTGAATATTTTGGTTGAGGAGTGAAATCAATGGAACAGGGAGGAAAATATGCATGGTTACAATTTAAACAAACAGAAACACCAAGAGAATAATGGGTCATTGGCCCATGGGGCCATAGATTTGGAACTGGAAAGGACTTTGGTGATTATCTTGCTCAGGTCTCTCATGTTACAAATGGGGAAACTGAGGACCAGAGACATGATACTTGCTGAAGGTCACTTGTCGGGGGGGGGGGGGTAAGTGGGTACTTTGAAATTTGAACTCAGGTAATAATCAATACTGTTCCTGGAGAAAAATAAGGAAACATATCTCCTTCTTCTTGGCAGAGGGGCTACATGTACAGAACATTGAGTACAACTGCCAAAAATGGTAACTGAGTCAATTGATTCTGTTCAAATGTTTTCCTTGGTTAAAAGGTTTCAAGGCTGGGAAAGGGAGAGAGAAGCTGTTGTGAATATCCAGAAATGACTATAATGTCAAAACAAAGGGCGTCAATAAAAGGTTGTAAAAATAAAAAAAGAATGTGTTTTCCAATCTTCATAGCATTTTTCCAGCCCTGGAACATCATTTTTCTTCTGTCATAGCCTGTTCCTGACTTTTTGTCTAACACTACGCAGTTACTCACTCAATATATATTTATTAAGTAGCCATGATGTGCCAGGCACTATTCAGAGAACAAAAACACCCTCCTGCAAAAAAGATACAACAAACCAAACCAAACAACAGGGCCTGCCCTCTGGGAGCTTCGATTCCATTAGACAGAAGCAACATGTACACAGCAAAAAGGCAATATCAAAGAAGCAAAGTAAGTTCTGAGGGAGAGGACACTCCCGATGAGGGCTGGGGAGGCATCATAATCCTCCTATGGGAGATGGTACGAAGCTTGGTCACAATCTTGCTGAGAGGACAGCTAGGGAAAGTGATGGGAGCAAAGGGAAGTGAGAAGCAGCCTTCAGCTAGGTAGGAAGGAGAGACTATACTGGGCAAGGTGACAGCTTGAGAAGCTGCAGAGTTCAGTAGGGAGGAGATCGAGAAGGTGCCTCTGAATCTCAGTTTCAGTTAATTGGTAGGACTCGATGTCATATGACCTAGGAGCGCTGGGACCAAACCTCAGGCTTCCTAAATTCCTGCCTCCTGAGACTCTTTATAATCCCATCCTAATTAATGGGAGGGGGCAGTAGGGGGTAAAAGAATCAAAATCCCCTAAGTGGAGCCACTTTGAGAAATCACCCTGCACTTTAATCCTTCTCATATATTCCTGACTTTATGATATCTATGTGGCTTAGCTGGAAAGCTTCTCTAGACTGTGAACCACTGTACATATAGAAAGTGTGGGAGCTAAGATTCCAAACCAGGTTTCTAATGACTCCCGCTCTTCCAATTACACCATGCTAACTGCTACTCCAAAACATGTGACTCATGTAGGTGGGGATTTTGTACTGCTCCAGAAATAGTTACAGAGCACAACAAAAACACGACAATGCTGTGTGCCAGCATCCATATGGCTCGTTGTCATTGAAAACTCTCATAGTGTCACAATACATACAATGATGCAACAGAGATCTACACTTATTAAATGCACAACCTCACAAAAATTTCAAAGTGACTTAAATGGCCAATATAACAAACAAAATATATTGAAAACTATTGTTGTCCAATAATAGTCTTCAGGGAAGAAAACAAATTGTTAAGCCCCTGGGGTATTAGAGCAACCAAAACAGATACCCCATATGATTCTGCATAATGAAGCAATCTATTTCAATGTAATGAAATACATGTTTTCAGACAAGTTTAATGTGTGAATTTGTATTCCATACCTACACTTATTCACTGAAAGGAAGGGCTTTTATTATTTTGGTAAGGAGACTCGGGAGTGGAATGGGATTATAGTGATACTTAAAAAGAAAAAAATAATTTAAAAATAAACAGATGAGTGTAGGAGAAGTTTAGAATGGGACACAAATAAAGCAGTGTTGGAATATACAAAAGCAAATTGTATTTGGTGGAGAGTGACATATTCATAAGCAATTCTTTTTTTTCTTCTTTGTAGAGGAAAAGGTTCATGGTTGTTGAAAATTGCCTATTAGCTAAATACTGATGATAAAAAAAGGAAATTTAGAAAGGGGGATTATGGTGAGAATATTGGTGGAAGTTATATGAAAGACACATTTTGCCCATTCACAGTATAACCTGGGCCATTCCTAATTGTTAACCTCTCATTTGCTTAAGTGATGGCTCACTTGAATTGGAATACTACCTTCTGATATACCCTGGAAAAAGAAAGGACCATGACAGATTTCAATAAAATTGTTTTTGTTTTTTTTTTTACTTTAGTCCAATCTTTGATGCTTTTGGGCAGTAGCCATTGTAAAACTTATAGAACAAAAATAAAATTCAAGACCAGTGGAAGGAAGTTAGCTGTAAAATATGTAAGCATGACATCATATAGGGAAGACAGTACAATCACAGATCAACTTCAGCTACTTATTATCCTTGCATCAAGCAATGTAATGTGTGTAAAGCACTTTGGAAACCATGCTTCTACCATGTCAGTCTCTAGGTAGAGAGAGTTCAAAGTGCTGACTGTTCCATTACTTGAGGGAAAGGGTGTCTCAGCTTCCTGGTCAACCCATTGTTGACCTGGGTCAAGCAGGTCACTCTTCAGGGCTGGCTCCTTATCACCAACAACTGCTACTACCAACTACCAACTTCAGCTGTTAGTGAACCTTTGATGGCTCTCCTGATCTTGGACTCAGGAAGGGGAAGAAAAAGAGTGCCATACATTCATGGCCACATGGCATCTGTGTGAGAGAGAAGATCTGAAGCCCCTCATCCATCTAGAGACCCACCACAGGTCGCCTTTCACTTTGAAAGATGCCAGTGGAAAAGAGAGAATCCTTGTGTACCCAAGTTTTTAGTATAACTTCTTACCCTAGCTCTATGGTCAATTACTAGTCTTTGCTACAACATGGAGTAAGCTAATAGTAAACAAGAGCACAACAAAAACATGACAATGCTGTGTACCAGCATTCATAGGCCTCATTGTTGTTTAAACACTTATGGTGTCACAATACACACAATGATGCACTTAAACGCACAAGCGAAAATTATTTCAAAGCAACTTAAATGGCCAATATAACAAACAAAATATATTGAAAAACATTGCTGTCCAATAATAATCTGAAGAAAACAAATTATTGAGCTCCTGAGGTATTAGAGCAACCAAAACAGCAACCAAAAAAAGCTCCCATTAAAGCATCAGAGGTAACAACATACCTGTGCATACTCTAAAGTGGGGAGAAGGGTCCTTCCATCCCATCGTGTAATTCCAAAAATGGATTCAGCAAGCTTCTGTGGCGGTTGATACCAGGCAAAATACATTATACATGCTGTAAGTAATTGGCCCTTATTGGTCAACTCCCCTCCCTCATCATGCTACACCAACACCAGCTTGTCTATAGTAGTGAATTTTTGGTCAACTCTTTAGACAGTCTACAAGAAGAGAGAAGATGCCTCCTGTTTTGGTAATGGCAAACAGAGAGAAAACCATAGATTTGTGAACATTGGGCATATCCATTTTCATTTGATTAACCTGTGCCATCTATTTCTATCTTATTTTATATTTTAATTTGTCTTTATTTTCATTTGTTTTAGGAGCACCTTCATTTGAGGAGTATCTTCCTCCTCTCTCTTCATTGAGTTATCTCTTGAAATAAAGCATACAAAGGGGCAGAAGTTCAGTAAAACCAACCAATATATTAACCAAATCTAATAATATTGTGGTGTCAAACTCAAATTGAAACAGGGCCACTAAACTATACAAGAAACCAAATGTCAACATTATTTATATTCTATCATATTTTTTAATTTTAAAAATATTTCCCAATTGAATTTTAATTTGTTTTGGTTTGCCATGGCAATGCAGCTGGTATGGAGGTGGAACTGAATGTAATAAAGTTAGATTCCTTTAAGAATATTTTTAATTTAAACCTCTTATTAGCACTAATACCTAAGCCTACTAACATCAAAACTAAAAAAGAAATAACAACCATAAAATTCTCCAGAACATGTTATGTCCATTAGCAAGAAGCCAAGTCAAATACTGACTGGTGGGTCAAGCCTACCAGCATCTTCCTTGCAGTCTTTCCATATTGAGAGCCCCTCTGTTAGTCAAATTTAATAGACAAGCAAATATCCCAGACCAAAAATACATGCCCTTCCCATTAAAGCATCAGAAGTAACAGAATACATGCTTGATTATCAACAGAGCTTGATTGTATATCTCCACACAGCACTGAAAACTGAATTCTAAAGAATCCTCGTGAAGGGTGTGCCTTGTTCAGCCTTGTTGGAAAGAAGCATTCTCAAGTCAGAAATTATGAGCAATAATATTTTGTAGCCCCATCTACAGGCTTACAAGAGTTTTCCACTAATAGCCAAGGTTACAAAGGATAATGTAAATGAACATCCAGCAACAGAATCAACTTTTAGGTATGCTATGAACAACAAAATCTCTTCCAGCAAGCCTTTATCAAGTAAGAGATTTGTAACAATGAAGGGACTAGTAGGTAAACACAGAAACTTTATGTGAAAATAGGATATTCTGACTAAATGAAAGAGATCAAACATTTAGCCACGACCATTTGAACGGACTTATTCTCTAAGTGTTTATAAGCTTGAGAAAGTAGAGATGACATGATCTACTTAATGGCATGTTAAAATTCTGACTAGCTCACAGTTGTCAAGTTAATTGAATTTTGCCTCTCATCAAATGTGACCTGGTATCATTTTATAATTTGTACTAATTGAATTTTGCATAAATTATCATAAATAATCATATTAATTGCTACCCCTCTATAAATTTTAAGTTAATTTAGACACTTTACCAAGAGTATCAACAACATCAGATGTGGTAAGAATTTACTTCTCAGCTCAATAAACGAGACAATGAATTGAGTTGAAAGGCAGCTGGCTGTGGATAACAGTGAGCTGGCCTTGACACCAGGAGGGCCTGGGTTCAAATCTCATCATTGACACATAGTAGCTGTGACCCTAGGCAAGTCACTTGACTATGATGGGCACTCTTTAACACTATAAATTAAGAAGTTGCTAACCTCCATTGGCATGGGGATTTTCCTTATCTGGGAATTTCCCATATCTATGAAATCACAGGAAAAGTCATGCTTATTATTTGAATTATTATAGCTGTTATAATATCAGAATAATCCAAGAGCTGAATTTGTCTAACACTTTAACAGATTAGAAACAGTGGGTTATGAGGCCTGTGCTAAAATAGCACCTCTATGCCTTGGATGTGGGCGAGGCTGGCCAAGTCACTGTAACACCCTTGGTCTCAGTTTCCTCATCTATAAAATGAGGCAGTTGGATTCAATGACTTCTATGACCCTTTCCAGTTCTTACTTTCTGCTCTTGTTGTTCTTTATATGTTTCCCAAATGCTGTTTGTGCATATTATCTCATTTTATCCTCAAAACAATCCTGTGACTTAGGTCATAGTGTCATAGATTTGAAGAAAGGAAGGAGGGACACAAGCATTTATTAAGTACCTACTATGTGCCAGGCACTGAGCTAAGTGCCTTGCAAATATTATCTCATCGGATACTCACAAATAACCCTGGTAGTCAGATACAATGATTATCACAATTTTACAATGAAGTTCCTTGCTCAAGTAGTAAGTGTCCAAAGTGGGGTGTTAACACAGATCTTCCTGACTCTGAGTTCGATGCCCTACAATACCAGAGGAGAATCTCTTTCCACTAATGTTGATAATATTCCAGCCCTGCTAATCCTTACCTGACCCCATCCCTATCCACCTTATGTCACAGGATCATAGATCTTGAGTTAGAATGGATGGTGTGATGGAGTTTTCATGGAGGTCTCCTTGGGATCAGTTGCCTCCTGGGTTCTGAGGATTGGAGCCCTTGGAGGTCCTGAAGACGCCTTCTCTGCACCCAAAGAAACCTTATTCCCTGAAGCTGCCTTTTCTTGGTCTGCCTCTTTAGTCCTTTCTACTGCCAGTTGGATCCATTGTTTCTTACTGTTCCATTCTCTCCAATAACATGGTCAGTGGTGGTGAGGAATGTGGTGCTGAGCCCATTCTCCTTCCTCTGCCCCGTGCTTCCCTCAGGTATAGGTGAGGGGGAGGGGGAGGACAGGCACGTGTGACGCTTGACTGCTTTTTTGCCAGAAATCTTTATTCTCTAACATATATAGTCATACCCAGACATGTACCTAATTCTTTCAACCAGTCCCAATGGATTTGCTATGTGTTGTCATCTTCTTTCATCCAATGGTTCCAAGGTGGCACTTCAACCTTTCAGTTTAAGAATTTCTTTGTACCTTTGATTGGTTTAATACACCTGCAGATTGATTGGCCCATAAATTACAGCTTTCATTGATTAAGTCAATTTAGATTTCTCTTCTATAGCAATTGGTTTGGAGGTGTAGAATATCCTTGTTATACAAAAATAATGGTATATTTACAGACATAATTAAAATGAACATATATAAAATATCATTTATAATTTAGTCATTTTCTTTTTTTTTTAAAGCAATTGGAGTTAAGTAACTTGCTCAAGGTTACATGGCTAGTCATTATTTATTCGTGGGTGCTCATTTTCTGAGGCCAGATCTGATCTCGGGTCATCCCAACTCCGAGGCCGGCGCTCTTACTCACTGCACCACCTAGCCGCCCCTTTAGGGCAATTGGGGTTAAGTAACTTGCCCAAGGTTACACGGCTAGGTTTTTGTTTGTGTGGATTAAGTGTCGGAGGCCGGCTCCGAACTCAGGTCCTTCTGACTCCAGGGCCAGAGCTCTATTCACTGCGCCACCTAGCCACCCCTTAGTCATTTTCTTAATCCCTGTGCAATTGAGCATATTCCATACAACTCGTATAATATGACATATCTTCAAGATATATAAGCTTATTCTACATTTCCCCAGGGTTCCTTTTGTTAGCTCAATTCCATGAATTCTTTCCATTTTTAGCATATTAAGTCATCCTTTCTCTTTCCCCCTGCCACCAAAGTCTGAGTTTGGAGACTGGGACAATGCTACAGTTGTGGGTCTACAAGGAAGCTGGCCAAGACCTCTGCCAGGGTCCTGGAGTTTCATTTTGGGAAATAACCCAAGGCAGAATATGTCAAAGCACTATTGCCATTTTTGTTTGTTTCAGTGATTAAGGTCAGGAAAGTCCTTGACACTATATTAGGAAGAAGGGAATCGTTGTCTGGTGCAGACTACAAGGTGAATCAGGAGCACTAGTGAAGAGAGAGGGTAGTCACCAGTGATAATCTCACTTAATACCTGCTGTGTCATGCTGACCTTTAGAGTCAAGCCTTAGCTGATCCATTCCCAAGTCAGCATTTTCTTCTGCCATCCAGTCCTACAATCTGGTCCTATTTTTCCCCCTTTCTTTAAACTGGACCCACAGCTAGCTTTAAGTTTTCTTTCTTTGGTAAATGGGTATAAGTCAGACATGTTTTTATACAGTGACATTCAATGTCAGAAAAAAAGAAAAAAGATGGCTTTGTCTTACAGTATAGATGAGAGATAAGCAAAAGACAGGCCATACAGTAAATTAGAGCCCACATCAGAACATCAAAAGAAACAAGAGGAGGGCCCTCCAGCCCACTCTGGAACCATCGGTGGAATATTTTTGAGAAGAAATGAACAGTTGTTCAGGATGATCAGGCATGGAGGGAATTGGGATCAGATTATTAGGGGAAGGATGGATATTGATTAGATCACAGATTAATTGGAACATGGGAGTATTCTCTCCTTGGATGCATTTTTAGCAATTAAAAAACAGCCTCTGTCCCTGGACCTTATTTTGTGCAGGGATTTTCCCATATGCCATTACAAAGCTACCTTTTTGACTTTTATTTCTAGAAGCATTTATAAACTCATTTAAATTATGATATTTGGAGATAACTTGGGATCCTAACCAAGATTTCTTCTGTTGAGGGGAAAGAATCCCTAGAGACATTCCCAGAAACCCAGACACATCATTCCTATTAGTCTAACTTTTCAAGTCTAGATCCAAGAAGGTTTTGTGTTGAGGTTAATAGCCATTCTTGTCTCTATGCTGCTGCTGCTTTATTCATGAAATCCCTTGAAATAGTGTGTGGTATCTGCTGTAGGAGGGCTCATGGCTTCTGCCAAGGTAAATTAAATGTTCAGGATTTGACTTTTTTTAATAAACATTGTAGCCTTTGTGTGCATTTAATAAGGTGTAAATAGCAATACTTACATATGTATAATAATATGCCTTTCAAGCTATATTTATTATTCCTGAAGTTAAGGGCATAGGTTTGTTGGATTCCATCAAAGAGAAATCCAGTCTCACTCTCTATTATTTCGAATAGAATATAGTTTATTTAAAGATTTGGGGTAAAGTGGGGGGAAAGGGAGTGAGAAATCTGGACCTGAGATTTGATGTAGAAAATTTCTAGCGGTGAAATGTCTATAAATGCAGATAAGCAACATTGACTTTTCCACCTACATAGTAGCAGCTACAAGAGGAGCTAACACATTTACAAAGCGTATAGATTCTGATGCTCATTTTCAGATCGTATTCTGACCTTGGGGTTTTGGACACTATCACTTAACCATTCTCATTGTCTATGGGCAGCTCTCAAAGACTGTAAATTGAATGAGGGTTGCTTATCTGCATTTATCTTGGCCCCTTATCCAGTTCCCATGTCTTAATTCTGCAGCCCCTTTAATCTGGTGTCTGTGAATTGGTTTTTAATTTTT